>JARQOC010000010.1:22222294-22443112 GCA_033576535.1 Allobates femoralis
TGCAGTGAATATTACATGAGGCTAATGAGCGGGAACACGTGATGTCCCGCTGCAGTCTGCAGCCTGATCCAGCCTCCTCCAGCCCCCAGATACTGCTCCAAAGCAGTCCTACCCATACAATCCAAAACATTACATTAGGATTATAAGATGCACCCCCCACTTTCCCCCAAAATTTGGGGTAACAAGTGCATTTTATAATCCAAAAAATAAGGTTATTATTCTACAGCTCATTCAGTGCTCCTGTATAACATATTGCTAGAAGGTTAAATAATGTTTGATGAGTAAATCTTAAATATATTTCTAAAGGCGCAATTGACATGAATGTCTTACCAGATGTTAGTAACAACCCATCCAATCTACATAGGCAATAAATCAAACCATAGATGTCCATAAATTAAGTTAGTGAAATTCAAAGGAAGGAAGGAGAGAGGAGCGGCGCTCACCCCTGACAATTTCAGGGAAATGCCCTTTATTTCAGTCACAGGATGGCAGACAGAGATATTATTAATATCATGTGAATACACGCTTGTTCTGAGTGTGAGCCGGAGACAGCGGTTACATGTGAATACACGCTTGTTCTGAGTGTGAGCCGCAGACAGCTGTTACATGTGAATACACGCTTGTTCTGAGTGTGAACCGGGGACAGCTGTTACATGTGAATACACGCTTGTTCTGAGTGTGAGCCGGAGACAGCTGTTACATGTGAATACACGCTTGTTCTGAGTGTGAGTCGGAGACAGCGGTTACATGTGAATACACGCTTGTTCTGAGTGTGAGCCGGAGACAGCTGTTACATGTGAATACACGCTTGTTCTGAGTGTGAGCCGGAGACAGCTGTTACATGTGAATACACGCTTGTTCTGAGTGTGAGCCGGAGACAGCTGTTACATGTGAATACACGCTTGTTCTGAGTGTGAGCCGGAGACAGCTGTTACATGTGAATACACGCTTGTTCTGAGTGTGAGCCGCAGACAGCTGTTACATGTGAATACACGCTTGTTCTGAGTGTGAGCCGGAGACAGCTGTTACATGTGAATACACGCTTGTTCTGAGTGTGAGCCGGAGACAGCTGTTACATGTGAATACACGCTTGTTCTGAGTGTGAGCCGGAGACAGCTGTTACATGTGAATACACGCTTGTTCTGAGCCGGAGACAGCTGTTTCTCATTTTACTGATGTCTCTGTCTGCCATCCTGTGACTGTAATAAAGGGCATTTCCCTGAAATTGTCAGTGGTGAGCGCCGCTCCTCTGTTCTTCCTTTTCAGGCTGGAAGGGTGAGTACACTGAGGTCCTCAGTCTCCCTGCTGCGGAGATGCCGGTGCCACAGCGAGCTCTACACATGTATGAGCAGCACATAACTATAACTATAAGATAGAAATGAATATAAAAATATAACAATAATGAACAGAATTAAGTCTGTCCCTGCACAATAGTCCCGGTCTCTCATGTGGCCCCTTAGAGAAATGACTTGTCCAGGTTTAGGAGCCCCAGCTGTACCATTCCAGTAATTGGAAGAGATTCTCATTCATCACTTTTCTCTTTAGTCTGCAGAGACAAAACGCTAAACAACTGGAAGTAACCAAAATACTGAAGAGGAGCCTGGAGGAATCGGAGGAGTCGGCTTTACAAAGGATGAAAGAACTGGTAAGATTGACATCTACCTGTAGATTGTAGAATTGATGTAAACATGTCAGATTTGGTCAGATTTCTAGAGGTAGTGGGACGTATCAACTTAAAAATGAGTTTAATGCCTAAATTGTTATACGATTTGCACAACACCCCAATCTCTGTTCCACAGAAGCGGTTTAAACAGATTTGTTCATTGTTTAGGAGTTTGATATGGGGAAAGGAACAATCCCGGCTGAGGATGGAACTGTTGTAGAGGCCAAAGGATGGGGGGGGCTAGCCCTGCCGAATCCATACATATATTTTATTGCAGCGCAGGGGCAACATGTTAGAGGTTGGACACAGAAGGCAAAGCGACTGTCGGTCCAAAAGATTCTGTAAAGTCTTATGGGAAGATCTCCATTGATTCTGAGTATGGAGGATGGGTCTATGGGAATTATCGGGAAGCATTGCCCTACAATGGTTTTGTTGCAAAGACTGTGGGACAAATTGAAAACACTTAGAGAGGTGACGCAACCGACGCGATACTCACCCTTATGGTATAATGAGATGCTACATGAAATTAAGAAAATGGGATGCCTGGTGGAGTGGCGAGATAGGGGAATCACATTGGCACATCACATCATGGACGGGCGGGAGCTGAAATCCTTCTCTCGGCTAAAGGAGGAATTCGGGCTGAGCGAAGGGGGATGTATCAATATATGCAAATGGCGCATGCTGTACGAGCACAAACCAAACTGAAGGAGATGCGGATACATCAGGATATAGTTCTATAGTTCTGGAATATATTTGCGAGGGTGGACCCACGAGGGGAGTGATTGCTACAACATATAAAGATCTATTACACACCTTTCTACTCCAGTACCCCTCGAGGGCTAAGACTAGGTGGGAGGAGGAGATGGGAACTATAGAAGAGGAGAAATGAACTTCCATTTTGGAATGGGTGCCAAATCTGTCACTTAGTGATCCGGGAAGGCTCTCGCAGCTATACATCTTGTACAGAATGTATTGCACACCTGACCGACTGTTTAGAGCCAATCTGAGACCCACTTCAGAATGCCCGAGATGTATGACGGAAAAGGCAGGTATTATGCACATGATGTGGTTATGTCCAAGGTTGGCGGCATTCTGGTTGGTGGTAATTACAAGGGTGGAAGCAGCATATAATTGCATTATACCAAGGTGTGTCTCTTAGGATATGTGGATGATATTCTGGTGGATAATAGACTGAAAATAATTATTGCTAGATTGCTATATGTAGCGAGGAAGCTGATTGCTAGGTACTGGGTGGATGCTGCTCCTCCCTCACGGCAGTAATTTGTGGCGCAGACTGGGTACATTGCAAAGTTGGAAAAGAGCGTATATCATAAACGGGGGAAATTGGACTTGTTTGAATATTTGTGGGCACCATGGTTGGGATATGGGTCGTAAGGTACCATTGGGATGGCTATAGTAGATAGGATAGGACAAGAGGCACGGGGAGTGCATGGTATATATGATTTGCTAGTATGTTATGTATATCAAATACTATATGCTATGTCTGATTTGCTGTCTGGGAGGAGGGAGGGAGGGTGGCTCATTGATGGGGGATCTAAGATATATAAAATATAAAAAGAAACAAATGCTGTTGTTATATGACTTGTTTATCTGTATATAGTTGGATAATAAAAACTATTTGATTAAAAAAAACAAAACATCATAGAGATCAGGGTTGGGTAAGGATACAGTAGATGAGAGAAGACCCTGCCCGTGAGGGCTCACAGTCTACAAGGGATGGGTGAGGATACAGTGGCTGAGGAGAGAGGACCCTGCCCAAAGGGCTGACAGTCTAGAAGGGATGGGTGAGGAAACAGAAGGTGAGGAGAGTGGACACTGCCCGCGAGGGCTGACAGTCTACAAGGGATGGGTGAGGATATAGGAGGTGAGGAGAGAGGACCCTGCCCACGAGAGCTCACAGTCTACAAGGGATGGGTGAGGATATAGAGGTGAGGAGAGAGGACCCTGCCCACGAGTGCTCACAGTCTACAAGGGATGGGTGAGGATACATTGGGTGAGGAGAGAGGACCCTGCCTACAAGGGCTCACAGTCTACAAGGGATGGGTGAGGATACAGTGGCTGTGGAGAGAGGACCCTGCCCGTGAGGGCTCACAGTCTACAAGGAATGGGTGAGGATACAGTAGGTGGAGAGAGGACCCTGCCTGCAAGGGCTAACAGTCTACAAGGGATGGGTGAGGATACAGTAGGTGAGGAGAGAGGAACCTGCCCACGAGGGCTCACAGTTTACAAGGGATGGGTGAAGATACTGTGGATTGTTAAAGCTAGTTTTGTGGTGGTTTAGTGGACTGAGGAGGCTGACAGCAGGTTGTAGGCTGTCTGAGGAGATGGGTCTTCAGGTTCCTTTTGAATGTTTCCACAGTAGATGGGAGTCTGATGTGTTGGGTAGAGAGTTCCGGAGTATGGGGGATGCACGAGAGAAATCTTGCATGCGGTTGTGGGAATAGGAGATAAGACGGGAGGAGAGAAGGCTATCTTGTGAGGATCGGAGGTTACATGCAAGTAAAGTAAAAAAGGACCTTTTGGTCCCTAGTAGGAACAAAACAAAGGGGCGAACAAGGGTGCAAATGGAGCAAACTCATTCTACTGCTGTCGCTGCTCCTCTGTGTATAGGAGGAAAGAGACCCAGGGATGAACGAGTGCATAACAGAGATACAGAGAGTGCACAGGGGGAGAATAGCACAAGGAGAGACAGTGCACAGGAGGAAAAAAGAGCACATAAGGGGAAGAGAGCACGCACAGGGGGAGAGATGGCACAAGGAGAGAGAGAGCACACAAAGGAGAGAAACCACACAGGTGGAGGAGAGAGAGTGCACATGGGAGAGAGAGCCCACAAGGGGAGGAGAGCGAGCACACAGAGGAAGATAGTACACAGGGGGAAGAGATGGCAAAAGAGGAGAGAGAGCACACAAGGAGCAGAGACAGCACAAAGTGAGAGAGCGCACGGGAATGAGAGTGGGGCACAGGGGGACGAGAGAGTGTGCACAAGGTGGAGAGACAGAAAAAGGGGGAGAGAGTGCACTGGGGGAGAGACAGCACAAAGGGAGAAAGGAAGAAAGTGCATACTGGGAAGAGAGAATGCACTGGAGGAAGAGAGAGTGCACAAGAGGAGTGAGAGTGCACAAGAGGAGTGAGAGTGCACAAGGGAAGAGAGTGTACAGGGCGGCGAGACAGAAGAAGGGGAGAGAAAGTGCACTGAGGGAGAAACAGCACAAGGGGAAAGAGAGCGCACAGGGGGAGAAATGGCACAGGGAAAGATAGTGCACAAGGGGGAGAGACAGCACAGGGGGATGGCAAGCAGCAAAGCCTGACAAGTCACAGCCAACCCGTACAGCAACAGGCTCCCCTGCCCTCCTCGGTGGGGCTGTAATTAGGAGTAGTTGGACTAATATATAATTGCACATGTTCTAGAATCGCTCGATGCAATAGAATTGGTCTCGCGTCTAGTCTGCTACATATAGGCCCTATAAAGTCTGTCTGTGTGTCTGTAATTTGCCCCAAAAACAGCACCACCTAAAGGAGATTGTGTAAATTACAGTTAAACTGAAATGTGAAGAAGTCTAAGGTTGATCAGTGAAAAACAGCGCCACCTGTAGGACACCAGTGACGGGGGCCCACACGCTGTCCTGGGACACTGGCCACAGTGCAAACATTCATTATCGCCTGCGCCTGGGTCCGGTCCATCATACCCTTGGGGCAGACCCGTCCTGCTGCTGCCGTGGTACAGAAATAATAAATTAATCAGCACAGAATATTGGATCTAAAATGAAATGCTGGTGAAACATAGAACAATAAATACATAGTTTATCAAACCACCTAATAAGATAACATTATTAATTATTTCTGTATATATTTTATTATTTCTTAGATTGATGTCACTGAACAAGAGAAAACAAAACTGCTTGACATTGCCACTGGGCGAGACAACAGCTCTCTGAACAAAAGGTGAGTTTCATGGGGAAAGTCTCAAGTACTTGTCTAAAGTGAAGAGATTTTAGTTAAACGTTTACTTGTGGTCAAAAATTCAACTCGTTTATGTAGATTTGTGGCAGCTGATAGGAACTAAGAGATCCGAGAGTAAAGGTCTAAAGGCCCCGTTACACGCAGCGATATCGCTAACGATATCGCTGCAATGTCACAGGTCTTGTGACGTTGCAGCGACCTTGCAGCGAGGTCGCTGTGTGTGACGTGCCACAGCGACCAGCGATGAGCTCGCTGATTGCTGATCGCTGCTGAATGGCCAGGACCATTTTTTGGTGGTTGGCCTGCCGCTGGGCAGCAGACATCGGCGTGTGTGACGCCTTTCTAACCCGATGTGTTCCCTGGTAACCAGGGTACACATCGGGTTTCTAAGCACAGTGCGCTAGTAACCTGAGTACACATCAGGTTACTAAGCACAGCGTGCTGTGTTTAGTAACCCGATGTGTACCCTGGTTACCAGCGCGCTGTGCTTAGAAACCTGATGTGTACCCTGGTTACCAGCGCGCTGTGCTTAGTAACCCGATGTGTACCCTGGTTACCAGCGTTCTCCCCACTGAATACATTAGCGGGACCTCAACTTCGTGGAAAAGATTAGTTTATATTCTTTTCCACGATGTCGGGGTTGTTACATGGGTCGCTGGTGAGCCTGCCTAGAGCAAATCCGCCATGCAAGACATGTCAGTTCAAGTGAACCAGCAAACATCTAATGAAGAGATAACGTACATTATTATAATAATGCTAGAAATCATGTTCTTTGCAGGATGACTCGTTCCTTCTAAGGCCGGCTTCATGCCATAGTGTAACCTGTCCGGGGCTGTCCGGTGTGAACCTGACAGCCCAGGACCCAATTTTGACACAATGCCTGCCTATGGTGCCGGACAGGGTCAGATGGCAGCTATTTGCCATCCGGTTTTGTCCCTGTCTGGCAGCATCAGGCTGCAATCAGTTTTGTGCTCCGGACACAAAAACAGAGCTTGCATCTGTTTCCGGGGCAAAAAATGTAACCAAATCTGATCCTGCTGGATTCTCCCGGACTGGCGCCCCCTAACATGGGAGTCTATGAGGCGCCGGATCACGCCAGGCCTGACAGAGAATGTGTCAGGTTCCTGGACGGGCGGTGCTGAAGCTCAGTACCGGCCATGCTGAACTTCAGCACCTGGAGCTGTCCCCTGCTGAGATTTCAGGACCTCGGCTCGCTCCCTGCAAGCCGCGCTCCTGACATTTCGGCAGGGACAGCTCCTGAACCCTGCGATCTGCCGAATCCGGCAGAAAACGGGACCGGAGGACATATTTGCCCTCGAGTTCTGTTGTATCCAGACCTGTCAGGTTCTGTCTGGTGTTTCCTGCAAAACACCAGGCAGAACCTGATACACCACAGCCATGGTATGAAACCGGTCTAAGCTAAATTTTTTATCAATATTTTTGCAGGCCCTACAAAACAAAGTTGAAGAATTAGAGAGGCGACTTGAAGAATCTGACCAAATAATTCAAACGTAAGTACCGGATCTTTCAATTTATAAGATGCACCGGATTATAAGATGCAAATTTGGTGAAGAAAAAGAGAAAAAAATAGTTTTTAATGTTAAATGGGCTCCGTCTTATAATGACAGTGTCTGCCTTACAATCAGTATATATGTCCCTCATCCTGGTACATGACTACCCCCATCTAATTATATAATTGTGAAGTGGCTCATTCATTTCCGTCTGGTTGTCCGTCTATGTCACTTCCGGCAGCGCCATATTTTCACACCCAAGTGATGGGGATGGAAATATGGCAGCCGTATCATGCTGCTTGCTTTCCCCGCCTGTCCGCTCCCAGCAGCCCACCCGAACACCCCCCCCCACCGGAAAACTGTAATGTAAGTACAGCGCTTGCCACTCAACCTGCTCTCACGCCACTCAGCCCGCTCTCACACCACTCAGCCTGCTCTTCCCGCTCTCACCCCTCTCAGCCGGTTTTCACTTCGCTCTGCCCGCTCTCACCCCACACTGCCTGTGCTCAGCCCACTCTCACCCTGCACACCACTCAGCCTGCTCTCACCCTGCTCTCACCAAGCTCAGCCCGCTCTCACCCAACTCTGTCCGCTCTCACCCCGCTGTCTGCTCTCACCCCGCTTTGTCCACTCTCACCCCGCTTTGTCCACTCTCACCCCGCACTGTCCTCTCTCACCTTGCTCTGTCTGCTCTCACCTTGCTCTGTCTGCTCTCACCTTGCTCTGTCCGCTCTCACCCTGCTCTGTCTGCTCTCACCCTGCTCTGTCCGCTCTCACCCTGCTCTGTCCCCTCTCACCCTGCTCTGTCCCCTCTCACCCTGCTCTGTCCCCTCTCACCCTGTTCTGTCCCCTCTCACCCTGCTCTGCCTGCTCTCACCCTGCTCTGCCTGCTCTCACCCTGCTCTGCCTGCTCTCACCCTGCTCTGTCCACTCTCACCCCGCACTGTCCACTCTCACCTTGCTCTGTCTGCTCTCACCTTGCTCTGTCTGCTCTCACCTTGCTCTGTCTGCTCTCACCTTGCTCTGTCTGCTCTCACCTTGCTCTGTCTGCTCTCACCTTGCTCTGTCTGCTCTCACCCTGCTCTGTCTGCTCTCACCCTGCTCTGTCCCCTCTCACCCTGCTCTGTCCCCTCTCACCCTGCTCTGTCCCCTCTCACCCTGTTCTGTCCCCTCTCACCCTGCTCTGCCTGCTCTCACCCTGCTCTGCCTGCTCTCACCCTGCTCTGCCTGCTCTCACCCTGCTCTGCCTGCTCTCACCCTGCTCTGCCTGCTCTCACCCTGCTCTGTCCGCTCTCATATCCCGCTCTGCCTGCTCTCACCCTGCTCTGTCTGCTCTCACCTGCACACTACTCAGCCTGCTCTCTTCCTGCTCAGCCCGGTCTCACCCCGCACACAACTCAGCCTGCCCTCACCACGTACACCGCTCAGCCTGCTCCCACTCTGCACCCCACTCAGCCTGCTCTTACCACACTCTCAGCCCACTCAGCTATCTTCCACTCAGCCCACTCTCTTTCACTCAGCACGCTCTCGCCCCACTCAGTCTGCTGTCACCCCACTCGCCTTGTCCATCTCACAGCCCACTCATCCCACTCTTCCCACAGCCAGCTTAACCCGCAGCCCGCCGGAATAAGGAATAGCATGAATTCCTCATGCCATTGTTCTCTTCCTCATGCCAGTGCCGCATGAGAGCAAGCACAGGGGCGCAGAGAATGAGAACGGGGGGGCAGAGAGAGACCACATGGGGAGCAGAGACCATGCACGGGTGGGGGGGCAGAGAGCGAGGGGGAAAAAACAGGAGAGAGACTGCACAGGGGGCAGTAATGGCCGCCACCCCCAGCGCCACAGAACCCTCCCCCTTTTGAGATGTCCCATGATGTCAAAGCATTGGGCTTAAATCTAGTGTATATATAATAATAAGCAATTGTCTTATGGATTTTCGGTACATCAGGGGGTTGTTTATGAATATTTGCTTACCTGTGTCACCCCCAGTAGAGTACACAGAGGAAGCCCACAGAAACACAAGAATAACACACAAATACTTGTAGTTCTTGTCCTTGGTGGGGTTTGGGGCCCCAGCGCCCCCCATCTCCCCTCCCTATAAGCATTATTGAAGTATGTTAATAAACCCTGTGAAGGCTCTCAGGCATTCGACATCTTGGGGCCCCTCCAGCTATTTATTTTCCAATACATTTTTAAATTTACAAAAAACAATTTTAAAACATCAATTACATTATATTAAAAATAACTAAAATAAAGTTATTTGAACTTCATTACTAAGAAAAGGTAATTAACTAACATTAACCTGCAGAGTAGGCCTATCTAGAGCGGGTGAAATAAGTATTGAACGTGTCACCAATTTACCATTGCTGTAAATGGAAGAGATTCTTAATGATCACTTTTCTGTTTAGTCTGCAAAGAGAGAATGACGAGCTACAAAAAAAGAACAACAAATCAGAGGCGAGAGCAAACCGAATGAAGAAGAAGCTGGTAAGATCGACTTCTACCTGTATATATTATGTACAGAGATATACTTGTCAACAAGCAAACCGCACCAGGGGCGAAACCCGATGGAATCTTTCTTGGTATTGATTGTAGAATTGATGTAAACTTGTCAGATTTGGCATGTGAAAAGGGCATACATAGACTAGTACAATAATCATGAACAATACAAGGCACACACAGGTACAGGAGGAGAGAGGACCCTGCCCGTGAGGGCTCACAGTCTACAAAGCATGGGTGAGGATACAGTGGGGAGGGTAGACTGTTGGAGCAGGTGGGTCCTTTTGAAAGAAGGGTGCCCGAACCCCAGCTCTTCCTGGACATGCTGCAAACAGAGCCTCTGAGTTTCCTAGTAGCGGTGGGTGGGGGTGAGTGCACTGGTGCAATGGTGAGAGCGTGCAGTGAGCTACAGTGCTGGCGGGCGAGCGTGAGGCTGGGCGTGCGTGCGGGCATGTGGTGGACATGTGCGGGTGGTGGGGTTTGAAGCTTCGGAGTCCCGCTGATGGTACTACCAGCGAGCGCCACATAGGGAAACTCATCACTTGGGTGTCCCAATATGGCTTCTGGTGTGCTTCCGGTGGTGCAGTACCTTCTGGGATATGGCCTAGTATAGATGGAAGTCAATGACGGACGCCACTAGGTAATTATATATTACAATCTAGAATCCTGTATATAAGTCCTCAGATCAATCTGTATAACATAAAAAAGAGCTTTTATTATATTCACCTATAGTCCAGTCCAATGGGCATTGCTGATCTTGATCCAGGGCCTCCTTTCTTCTTGCGATCCCTGTACTCGTTCCCTATTTCTTTTTGTTGTATTTCATATGCTAATAAAAGTTATTACTGTACATGACTGTGTCTTATACTTACTGTGATTTATCTTCCCAGGAGTTCAGAACTCGGTCTAAGCGGAGAAAAGAAGTTGAGCTCCAGAAAGAGGTAGGTGTTCCTCACATGTGTTTTTCCAGTGTTCCTCCCCTGAGTTGTCTAGCATTGTCCCCTCACTATTCTCCCACAGCTCCTAGATAAAGCCTTTTGCTTTCCTTATTACTGGCATCATTTTTCCATGAAGCTTTCTTTTTCTTTGTCTCCATGAATAGCTTTATATTAAGAACTAGCTAAAGAGCCCAGGTTCCGGGCATAGTAAATAGACCTCCTGCCGTATACTGGGGGCTGTGTGCGGCCTCCCATTGTATACTGGGGACTGTGTACAGCCTCCTACTGTATACTGGGAGCTGTGTACGACCTTCTGCTGTATACTGGGGGCAGTGCGCAGCCTTTTGCTATATACTGGGGGCTGTGTGCTGCCTCCTGCTGTATACTGTGGGTTGTGTGCTGCCTCCTACTGTATACTGGGGTTGTTTGCGATCTGCTGTATACTGGGGCTGTTTGCTGCCTCCTGCTGTATACTGGGAGCTGTGTGTGGCCTCCTCCTGTATACTAGGGGCAGTGTGCGCCTCTTGCTGTATACTGGAGTCAGTGTGCAGTCTCTTGCTATATTCTGATCACTGTATGCGGCCTCCTGCTGTATTATGGGATTGTTTGCAATCTCCTGCTGTATATTGGGGATTGTGTGCGGCCTCCTGCTGTATACTGGGGGCTGTTTGCGGCCTCCTGCTGTATAATGGGGTCTGTTTGCGGCCTCCTGCTGTATAATGGGGTCTGTTTGCAGCCTCCTGCTGTATACTGAGGGCTGTTTGCGGCCTCCTGCTGTATACTGGGGGCTGTTTGCGGCCTCCTGCTGTATACTGGGGGCTGTTTGCGGCCTCCTGCTGTATACTGGGGGCTGTGTGCAGCCTTCTGCTGTATACTGGGGGCTGTTTGCAGCCTCCTTCTGTATACTGGGGGCTGTTTGCGGCCTCCTGCTGTATACTGGGGGCTGTTTGCAGCCTCTTGCTGTATATTGGTGTTGTTTGCAATCTCCTACTGGATACTGGGTTGGTGTGCATCCTCCTGCTGTATAGTGGGAGCTATGTGCGGCTTTCTGCTGTATACTGGGAGCTGTTTGCGATCTATTGCGGTATACTGGGGATGGTAACTAACTGTTCTTGGTTATAACAAAATAGAATGATTGTTTTGCACATAAAAACATTTCCCGGAGGGGCAGAGCCACATTTATCCATGAAAGGGGTGGGGCTACATGTAAACGTAGGTTAACATTCTACTGTGACATCACAATAATAAAGGTTGAGTAATAAAGGGGTTGGGCCAACCACAAGGGGCAAAAACAAAAGCATCCATGAAGGGCGGGGCTATAAAGGGTAGAGATATGAAGGGGCGGTGCTATGACGTTGGTGGGGCTATCTGGAGGGGGCAGAGCTATGATAAATATATGAAGAGGGGATAAACAGGGGCGGAGCTATATAGAGGGGCAGAATTATGAAGTGGGAGGGGCTATGTGGATAGACAGATTTATGAAGTGGGCATGGCTCTGTGGAGGGGATGTGGCTATGTGGGGTGGAACTGTAAAGTAGGTGGGGCTATGTGGAGGGGGCATGGCTATGATGCACTCAGCTTTATAAATTAGATAGTAGCTCCGTATTTCTAAGACGGAGCTCCAAATCCCCAGCATTAATTTTATATGGGTCATTCATCAGATTTCACATTAGAATCTGAATTGTACAGTAGTGATTAGATCTATTCCATCTAACATGGTAACATAGTAACATAGTTTTTAAGGTTGAAGGAAGACTTTAAGTCCATCTAGTTCACCCCATAGCCTAACATGTTGTTCTAGAGGAAAGCAAAAACCCCATGGGGCAACACTAAGCTCCACGTTGGGGAAAAAATTCCTTCCTGACTCCACATACAGCAATCAGACTAGATCCCTGGATCAACACCCTATCAAAGGATCTAGTATATATAACTGGTAATATTATAGTTTTCAAGAAAGGCATCTAGTCCCTTAAATGTTAGTAGTGACTCCCTCATTACAACATCATGTGGCAGAGAGTTCCATAGTCTCACTGCTCTTACAGTAAAGAATCCACGTCTGTGATTATGATTAAACCTTTTTTCCTCCAGACGTAGAGGACGCCCCTTTGTCCTCATCTCAGGCCTAAGAGTAAAAATCTGCTGTACTTGCTTCTGAAAATCTATGTCAGACTGGCCGTGTAATCCTAATATTAAAGGGGCTGTCTGGGCTTTTTCTATAATTTACATGTGTATCTAGGCTGCAAAATGTTGACAGTTTGTAATATACATCCTGACAAAATTTTGCATAGCTACCAAGATATCACCTATTCAACCAGAGAACTTCCAGAGGGCGTGTTTGTGTTGGAGCCTGCAAGACGGCGGGTGAGCGAGAGCATGAACTGGAGCCACTCCATCCCGCTGCTCACCCCCCACTGCCCCCGCTCAGCCGTACTGCCCCGCTCACCCCGCAATTCCCCTGCTCAACCCCACCTGCTCCCGCTCACCACGCAATGCTGCCTCTCACCCCCCACTGCCCCGCTCACCCTGCAATGCCCCTGCTCACCCCCCACTGCCCCCACTCACACCCACTGCCCCTCTCACCCCGCAATTCCCCTACTCACCCTGCAATGCCCTTGCTCACCCCCCATTGCCCCCACTCACCCTGCAATGCCCCCACTCACACCGCAATGCTGTCGCTCATCCCACATTGCCCCAATACTTCCACTCTTTTTGCACTGCTCCCGCACAGCCCCGCTCACCCCAAACAGCCACTGCTCACCCCCTTTGCACAGCCACCACTCACCCCCCCCCTTGCACAGCCACCTGCTCAATCCCTTGTACAGCTCCGCGTGCCCCCAATGCCTCCGGTTACCCTCCAATGGCCCTCTTACCCACCAATGCCCCCACTTAACCCCAATGCCCCCGCTTATCCCACACAGCCACTGCTCACCCACCCATGCCCCCGCTCACTCTGCACAGCCGCTGCTCACCTCCATTACCTCTGCTCACCCACGAATACACCTGCTCACTCCCCACACAGCCCCCGCTCACGCCCCACACAGCCCACTCATCCCTAGAGAGCACATGCACACTAAATCATGCAGACATTTAGGTATACAAATACGGCAGCTGCATGACGCATCACACCACACGATTACAGTAATTATAGGATTACATCGGAGGGGAACTTGATGGGAGCTAATAAAGTGGATAATGAGGTGTTTGTCTGTTTTGTATGTAATAAAACATTTATCTCATTGTTGTGTTTTTTTCTCTTTACTGAAAGTATTGCTAATGGCCGGCTGTCATACTGACGGCTGACATAAGTAATAGGGCTTGACACCATCTGCCAAAAAATGCTGACATCAACCCTTTTATTACCCAGTTTGCCATCGCTACACGACGAAGAGCAGGGTAACTGCCAGTTTTGGTGTCTCTAATGGAGGCGCCAATTCTGGGGCGGCTGCTGCCTACTATTTTCAGTGTGAGTGCCTTGAACACTTGGGCCTCACCATGCTGAAAATTACAACCCCCAGCTGCCCGGATTACCTTGGCTGGCAAGAGAAAATACAGCAAAGCCTATGGCAATTTTTTAAATTATTTAAATAAGTAAAAAAAAAAAAAAATAGTGCTCCCCTGTATTTTTCACTGCCTACTCATTTCTGGCCAAAAATGTAAACACTTTCTTAGTGCAAAAAAACTCAGATTTGTAAGTAAAAATATATATATTTACATGCATTAGGAGAGCACACGGGGGGGTTGGAGAGAAACAAGGGACAGAGGAGCCACTGCCAGCGCGACAGAGCCCTCCCTGATTGTAATGTCACCACCATCCCGATGCTATAGCATCAGGCCCACATCTAGTATATTCTATATTTAATGTGAAATTGTTGTAAGTGTAGTGTATTGATTATTGATTAACCCCATTATATCTATGCTTTCTGCTGTTGATCAGAGGTGGCCGCGCTCTCATTATAACGCACCCTGTACCTGCGGGTCATCTAGGCTTTATGTAGTGCAATCCTTGATGCACAGGTACATTGTGGGGCCTTAAAATGTTAAAAAATACCACAACCAACAGCAAAATTTTATTTTCTAAATATCGTGCTTTGGAGATCTTTATTGAAAAGAGCACTTCAAATAAATAATAGTAAATTAATCAACAAAATTGGATCTAAAAATGAAATAATGGTGAAAGACACAATAATAATTACATAGTGTATAAAAGCAACCTAATAAGCTAATATTATTAATTTTCTATATATAATTCATTCTTTTCTAGCTCCACATATCTAACCAGAAGAACCAAATATTATCTTCAGCGTTCTCCAGGATAGAGACACACCTCTCTGGACTAAAGGTGAGTTTCATGGGGAAAGTCTCAAGTATTTGTTAAAAAGTGAAGAGATTTTAGTAAAAATTTTGCTTGTGGTCAAAAATTCTCCCTCATTTATGTAGATTTGTGGCAGCTGATAGGAACTAAGAGATCCGAGAGTAAAGGTCTAAATGTGATGGTCGTATCATCCAACCCTTCATGCAGCCATTACATTTACTGATATCACTAACAACCCACAGAAAACTGGACCCTTCCAAAATCAATGCTTTACAGTATAAGAATGTTGTATAAATGGGTTTCATGAGTTGCAGCCATGTTTTTTTTTTAACCCGGTCAGATAACTGTCAGCTAGACACTTATTTGGCTGGCAACGCTGCCACTCGGCCATCAATATGTGAGGTTGGCTGTTTTCACATTGATAAAGATGGAGAATCAGGTGTCCTGATATCTCTGTCTGGACGGACTTGACTAGTGATGAGCGAGTGCAATCGTTACTATTTGCTACTCGCATCAATATTGCGGTGTGTGTGCTATTCGTTACATTGTGAGGATTTGTGCACTCGCCTCGCAATATTAGAATTTCCCGTCCAGCATGCTTAGAGTCTGATTTGCAGCCACTAAACATGCTGGGCTTGTTAACCAATCACAGTAATGCCGTAGTCATCTTGGTTGTGGCATTACTATGATTGGCTGGCTGCAGACCGTCATAAAGTCTATATAAGCCCTGCCACCGCTATCCGAGTTTGGCGAATACCATACTACTCGTGCGAGTAGGGAATAGTAATGAGTAAACTTGCTCATCACTAGGAAGGATTAGTGAGCATCAGAGGGCAGTAGCTGAATACCAGCTTCAACATGCCCATCATGTGGATTGTTGACATTTGTGAGGTTCTTGAGAACTTTGAATACTGCACCAAGATCGTGATCGGTGATGAGGCTGTTATGAGCGTAACCATCCTGCTGCTCTGTCTGTTGAAACGATTGCTGCATAATCTGAAAGAGGAAGCTTTGAGTGCCCAGCAGGTGGCTATGGAGCCAGATTTTCTAATGGGTGATACTACACAGCCCAGCCAATATTTTCAGACAGCATTGGGTGATGATGAAGGAGAGGAGGATGAGGAGGGAGAGGACCTATTTTTCTGTACTATAGAAGGGACTCCCAACCCTAGCTTCATGTCTGTCCATCATGGATGGGCTGGAGAGGAGGAGGTGGCGTGTCAGTGTGAGGAGAGGATGTGTATTGTTCCTCTTGATGGGGGCACAGAACCTTTGCCTGTCTGCTGTTTGGCCAACATGGCACAGTTCATGTGTAACTGTCTGTCCCAAGACCCTCGTGTAATCTATATTTTCACCAGCAACCTATACTACTGGTTGGTCACCTTTCTCGACCCACAGTACAAGGAGAAATATCCTTCTCTCCTTTTGGAGTCACCAAAGATTTGCAGAATGGAATCCTTCAAGAAGGTCATTGTATGACCGGAATCAGAGGAGAAGCAGCACTTAGTGCTGGTAGTTCAGACAGAGAGAAGCAGCCTTGGCCTATTGCTTAACATGAAAGTATCTCGAACTGTAATATTGCTTTCAATGGCTGTGTATGTTTCTCTGGGCCAATGTAAAGAGCCATCTGCTATATTGATATTCTGTTGATCACAATGTAAATTTTATGAAAAAGTTTAATAAAGATATATTTACCCAAAAAAGAAGGTCATTGTAGATCAGTTGCTACTAACAGTGTCAGTTTACAACACATAAGCTACAGTTAGCTGAGTTTGTTTGCAGCGCTCTCTTGCACAAAGCACTTGCCCTTTTTATGTTTACTGATTTCATGTCAGGCAGATCAGGAAATTAATGTCTTATTATTCTCCTGCCACTTGTATGAAATAAGTACTATTCTGTAATGAATTGATATGATAACCTACATGGTATGGAGACTATGAACTAGCTGTATTTGACCTGGTACATACCTAGCACTGTTGCATGTTAATGTTGTATCTGCACTAAAAACGTTATAAATACCTTGTATCCGTTACCTTTTTGACTTGTTTCTATGTTTGCGGATATTGTAATAAAATGTTATCCCTTTTGCATTATCAACTCCTGTCCTCTCTTCTTTAACATGTTGCATTTGTAGTTGTGCAATTCATTCTTTAGAATGATTGCTTTAAGCTGGAAATTAATTTTGCTAATGCCATGCACAGTGCAATCTCTTTCATTAAGTTGCTGGAAGCTCTAAAGTTCATTCAGGCTGTCGTGTTTAGCTTTTCCAGGACAGGGGTGTAATTATCACAAGTCTCTTTATAAGACTGATATACACTGTGTGCAGAATTATTGGACAAGTTGTATTGTAGAGGATTATTTTTATTATTGATTAACAACTATGTTCTCAATCACCCAAAAGACTCATAAATATCAAAGCTTAATATTTTTGGAAGTTGGAGTGGGGTTTTTAGATTTGGCTCTTAGGAGGATATCTGTGTGTGCAGGTCACTATTACTGTGCAGAATTATTAAGGCCGCTTTACACGTTATGATATCGCAACGCAACTACGATAAAAAGTCACGTGGCACGGGCGTTGCAGTTGATATCGTTCGTGCGTTGTGTCGTGTAAATGGGCAACGCAACTCAAAAAAGATGCAAGTACGATATCGTTTGTGGATCGTGCATGCTCTTCAACTGTGCAATATTGGCTATGCCATCTGGCAGGATCGTGCTGTGTGACAGCGCAACTACGATTTGGAGCGCAACTTCCCCTATTCACTCCAATGTTAATTGGTCGTTCCCTGAGTTGCTCAGACACAGTGTGCAAGTTGGGCGTACCACATCATAATTGCGTTGCCTGCCGATATCTCCCTGTGTAACATCGTCTATGCGATTTTGGACAAGTGGCAAAAACGTGCGCGCTCCCGTGAAATCGTATGCAATATCGGAATGATATTGCGACGTGTAAAGAGGTCTTTAGGCTACTTAATAAAAACCAAATATATTCCCATCTCATTTGTTTATTTTCACCAGGTAAACCAATATAACTGCACACAAATTAGAAAAAACATTTCTGACATGCAAAAACAAAACACAAAATAATTAGTGCCCAATCTAGCCCCCTTTCTTTATGATGACACTCAGCAGCCTCCATCCATAGATTGTGTCAGTTGCTTGATCTGTTTACAATCAACATTGCGTGCAGCAGCCACCACAGCCTCCCAGACACTGTCCCCAGAGGTGTACTGTTTTCCCTCCCTGTAGATCTCACAATTTAGGAGGGACCGCAAGTTCTCTATGGGGGTTCAGATCTGGTGAACAAGGGGGCCATGTCATTATTTTTTCTTCTTTTAGACCTTTACTGGCCAGCCACGCTGTGGGAGTAGTTGGATGCATGTGATGGAGCATTGTCCTGCATGAAAATCATGTTTTTCTTGAATGATACCGACTTCTTCCTGTACACTGCTTGAAGAGGTTGTCTTCCAGAAACTGTGTAAAATGTATTAATATACCGGAGCCAGCTATATATTGGCGTGACAACATTGCTGCCAACAGCTGAGGGGGTGCCATGTATGTCCCACCTGAATTTTATATATAGATACTAAATTTATGTGACACCTCGGCGCTAACATTATAACAATGGCGACAATAATTAATAATAAAAGTAGTTTTTTCTGAAATTATCTTTTGTGTGCAGTCTTTAAATGTAGAGGCTCTAGGTTCTTCTGTAGACATAAAGGTGTCTGTTAATGTTTTCCAACAGGGGCTTGGGTCCTGGTGGTGCCTATAAATATAGAATGTGTTGATGAAAGCTTGTGTTTAAAACCTGTGAACTCAAAAGAAAAAATAAAATAAAATGTTTTGCTGGTGAGCTTACCAGTGTGTAGTAGTTTTGCTGGTGAGCTTACCAGTGTGTAGTAGGTTTTATCTGTAACAGTCTCGATCTGTACTCTTGTGGAAATTTGCATTCTTCATCCTAAGGGTATATCTCATGTAGGGTGTTTGGGGCTAAATACAAAAAGGCAGACCATTTGTTATATCTGAAACTATCTTATATCTACATATTTTCAGATATAACAAATGGTCTGGCTTTTTGTATTTAACATTGAGACTGTTACAGATAAAAACTTCTACACACTGGTAAGCTCACCAGCAAACATTTTTTTAGGGAGTTAACAGGTTTTAAACACAAGCTTTCATCAACACATTCTATATTTATAGGCACCACCAGGAACCAAGCCCCCTGTTGGAAAACATTAACAGACACCTTTATGTCTACAGGAGAACCTAGAGCCTCTACATTTAAAGACTGCACGCAAAAGATATTTGATTTTAATATTTTTAATATTTTAAATGTTTTAACTAAATTGATTGTATAGCACATATATGTAATAAATTATATGAAATTTCAGAAAAACCAACTCTTTTATTATTAATTATTGTCGCCATTGTTATAACGTTAGTGCCGAGCTGTCACATAAATTTAGTGTCTTCCAGAAACTGGCAGAAGGTCCAGGAGTTGAGCCTCACTCCATCCTCAACCCGAAAAGGTCCCACAAGTTCATCTTTGATGATACCATCCCATACCAGTACCCCACCTCCACCTTGCTGATGTCTGAGTCGGAGTGGAGCTCTCTGCCCTTTACTGATCCAGGCTCTGGCCCATCCATCTGCCCCATCAAGAGTCACTCTCATTTCATCAGTCCATAAAACCTTTGAAAAATCAGTCTTAAGATATTTCTTGGCCCAGTCTTGACATTTTATCTTATGTCTCTTGTTCAGAGGTGGTTGTCTTTCAGCCTTCCTTACCTTGGCAATGTTTCTGAGTATAGCACACCTTGTGCTTTTTGATACTCCAGTAATGTTGCTGCTCTGAAATATGGCAAAACTGGTGGCAAGTGGCATCTTGGCAGCTTCACGCTTAATTTTCCTCAATTCATGGGCAGTTATTTTGCACCTTTCTTGCCCAACACGCTTCTTGCGACCCTGTTGGCTATTTGCCATGAAACGCTTGATTGTTCGATGATCACGCTTCAAAAGTTTGGCAATTTCAAGACTGCTGCATCCCTCTGAAAGACATCTTACAATTTTGGACTTTTCAGAGCCCGTCACATCTCTCTTCTGACCCATTTTGCCTAAGGAAAGGAATTTGCCTAATAATTAAACACACCTTATATAGAGGGGTTGATGTCATTACACCACACACATTACAGAGATGCACATCACTTGATTTACTTAATTGGTAGTTGGCTCTCAAGCCTATACAGCTTGGAGTAGGACAACATGTATAAAAAGTATCATGTGATCAAAATACTCATTTGCCTAATAATTCTGCACACAGTGTAGTGTGCACAATGGTTCCAAAGCTCCCTGTAGTAGTAACTCATGAGAAGCAGATGTAGATATAGCGGTCATGTGACTCAGCACCTTTTGCCATAGGAAAGACACATTGCAAGCAATTTCACATTATACAATCTCTAAATTCTCCTTAGCTTTACATGTGGGTTTGGTTAATCGTTTAGCTCTTTCACTAGATGCTGTATGGAGATGTAGGTCTCTCCCCTGCAGTTCTAATCTGGCAGAGACTGTGAAGTTTTAGCTTCAACCATGAGTTTCAGCAGGAAGTGCAAGGGTGGGGTCTTTTGTGCTCCTTGCAGAGCTTAGCAGAGGGGACAGTGTGCAGGGATGGCTTCAGACACAATGATCTTTTGTTGTTAAGACCAAGTGCATAGGCAGTGTGTTTGCAGACTGTATGTGAGGCTGGGTTCACATTTGCGGACCCCTCCGCAGCGTTCTGCGGAGGGGTCCGCAATGTGACCGCAGCGGCCGCCAGCTCCTATCTTTATAATGGGAGCGCACGGTGCTGCGCTTGACAGCGCAACATGTTGCGTCCCTGGTGCGGGCGAGAGTGTGTGATTTGTGCGCAGGCCTCCGCCTGCGCACAGATCACATATAGGAGTAAATGGGTGCGCACGGTCATGCGCTGTCAAGCGCATCACCGTGCGCTCCATTATAAAGATAGGAGCTGGCGGCCGCTGCGCACACATAGCGATTCCCCTCCGCAGAATGCTGCGGAGGGGAACGCTAATGTGAAGCCACCCTAAGCTGATCTGGCTTTACAGTTATAACTGGAAGATGTGTCTTTTACTGGGCTGTAAACACAATTATTTACTCACTGTGAAGGCAGAACATCATTTTTACTATTCTGGCTATTCAATACTCTGCAGTATTAGGTGCCTGAACTATCATTTCTTCTGATATTCATATGGACCGTTACTCATGTGCATGTAAAGTGTCCCCAGGTCATTTAACTCAGCCACAAAGACATTGAAAGAATCCAGGAAAGGTGCTAATGCTTTTCACTGAAAATTGTGTATTGATGTACAATGCAGCAGGTAAAGGGGGTGATTCTTGACAGAGCAGCAAAACATGTGTCTAACTAAAATGACTGCAGAATGATTACATGGGGAAGAAGAGAGGGGAAAACTGACATCACAGAAGCTACAGGGAGAGGGAAGGAACAAAATACCAATAAGCATTGCTTCTGCCTAGAAACAGAGAACATGCAATACACAGCACAAAAAACATAGAATGATTCCCAATCATGGAACATGACAGCGGCATCGTAGATATTAGCTGTGCATACAGCATCATTGTTGATGTTAACTGTATGTACGGTGTTATTGTGATATCTGTGTCTACAGTGACATTGTAGATAATATCTGTGCCTACAGCGTCATTGTAGATATCAGCTGTGCATACAACATCATTGTAGATATTAGCTATGCATACAGCGTTATTGTAGATAATATCTGTGTCTACAGTGACATTGTAGATATTAGCTGTGCCTACAGCAGCATTGTAGATATTAGCTATGCATACAGCGTTATTGTAGAAATCTTTTGTAGATATTAGCTGTGCCTAAAGCAGCATTGTAGATATTAGCTTTTTTATCGTTTTCCCCACCAGAGTGGCTGCTGTCACCACTAACTATCCGTTATCCCAGCACCATTATCGGTGCAGTCACCACTCACTATCCGTTATCCCAGCACCATTATGGGTGCAGTCACCACTCACTATCCTTTATCCCAGCACCATTGTGGGTGCAGTCACCACTCACTATCCGTTATCCCAGCACCATTATCGGTGCAGTCACCACTCACTATCCGTTATCCCAGCACCATTATGGGTGCAGTCACCACTCACTATCCGTTATTCCAGCACCATTGTGGGTGCAGTCACCACTCACTATCCGTTATCAAAGCACCATTGTGGCTGCAGTCACCACACCCTATCCGTTATCCCAGCACCATTATCGGTGCAGTCACCACTAACTATCTGTTATCCCAGCACCATTATGGGTGCAGTCACCACTCACTATCCGTTATCCCAGCACCATTATGGGTGCAGTCACCACTCACTATCCGTTATCCCAGCACCATTATGGGTGCAGTCACTGCTCACTATCCGTTATCCCAGCACCATTATCGGTGCAGTCACCACTTACCATCTGTTATCCCAGCTCCATTATCGGTGCAGTCACTGCTCACTATCCGTTATCCCAGCACCATTATATGTGCAGTCACCACTTACTATCCGTTATCCCAGCACCATTATGGGTGCAGTCACCACTCACTATCCGTTATCCCAGCACCATTATGGGTGCAGTCACCACTCAGTATCCGTTATCCCACCACCATTATCGGTGCAGTCACCACTTACTATCCGTTATCCCAGCACCATTATCTGTGCAGTCACCACTTACTATCCGTTATCCCAGCACCATTGTCGGTGCAGTCACCACCCCCTATCCGTTATCCCAGCACCATTATGGGTGCAGTCACACTCACTATCGTTATCCCAGCACCATTATCGGTGCAGTCACCACTACTATCCGTTATCCCAGCACCATTAGTGGTGCAGTCACACTCACCTATCCGTTATCCCAGCACCATTATGGTGCAGTCACCACTCACTATCCGTTATCCCAGCACCATTATGGTGCAGTCACCACTCACTATCCTTTATCCCAGCACCATTATGGGTGCAGTCACCACTCACTATCCGTTATCCCAGCACCATTATGGTGCAGTCACCACTACTATCCGTTATCCCAGCACCATTTGGTGCAGTCACCACTCACTATCCGTTATCCCAGCACCATTATGGGTGCAGTCACCACTCACTATCCGTTATCCCAGCACCATTATGGTGCAGTCACCACTCACTATCCGTTATCCCAGCACCATTATCGGTGCAGTCACCACTCACTATCCGTTATCCCAGCACCATATGGTGCAGTCACCACCACCTATCCGTTATCCCAGCACCATTATGGTGCAGTCACCACTCACTATCCGTTATCCCAGCACCATTATGGTGCAGTCACCATCACTATCCGTTATCCAGCACCATTTGGTGCAGTCACCACTCACTATCCGTTATCCCAGCACCATTATGGTGCAGTCACCACTCACTATCCGTTATCCCAGCACCATTATGGTGCAGTCACCACTACTATCGTTATCCCAGCACCATTATGGTGCAGTCACCACTCACTATCCGTTATCCCAGCACCATTATGGTGCAGTCACCACTCACTATCCGTTATCCCAGCACCATTATGGTGCAGTCACACCCTATCCTTTATCCCAGCACCATTATCGTGCAGTCACCTCACTATCCGTTATCCCAGCACCATTATGGTGCAGTCACCACTCACTATCCGTTATCCCAGCACCATTATGGGTGCAGTTCACCACTCACTATCCGTTATCCAGCACCATTATCGTGCAGTCACCACTTACTATCCGTTATCCCAGCACCATTATGGTGCAGTCACCACCACCCTATCCGTTATCCCAGCACCATTATGGGTGCAGTCACCACTCACTATCCGTTATCCCAGCACCATTATCGGTGCAGTCACCACTTACTATCCGTTATCCCAGCACCATATGTGCTGCAGTCACCACCCCACTATCCGTTATCCCAGCACCATTATGGTGCAGTCACTGCTCACTCTCCGTTATCCCAGCACCATTATCGGTGCAGTCACCACTCACTATCCTTATCCCAGCACCATTATCGGTGCAGTCACCACCCCTATCCGTTATCCAGCACCATTATGGTGCAGTCACCACTCACTATCCTTACCCCCATTATTGCATCACCTACTACTTATCCACATTGTGCGCAGTCCACCCCTTCGTACAGCACCATTGTCATCACACTCACTACTTTATCCACACCATTATGGCAGTCACATACTATCGTATCCCAGCCCATTATGGGTGCAGTCACCACCCTATCCTTATCCCAGCACATTATCGTGCAGTCACCACTACTATCCGTTATCCAGCACCATTGTGGTGCAGTCACCACCCTATCCGTTATCCCAGCACCATTATGGGTGCAGTCACCACTCACACCTTATCCAGCACCATTATCGGTGCAGTCACCACTCTATCCGTTATCCCACACCATTTGGTGCAGTCACCACCCCTATCCGTTATCCCAGCACCATTATGGGTGAGTCACCACTCACTATCGTTATCCCAGCACCATTATGGTGCAGTCACCACTACTATCCGTTATCCCAGCACCATTTGGTGCAGTCACCACCCCTATCCGTTATCCAGCACCATTATGGTGCAGTCAACTTACTATCCTTATCCACACCATTATGTGCAGTCACCACCACTTCCGTTATCCCAGCACCATTATGGGTGCATCACCACTCACTATCCGTTATCCAGCACCATTATGGTGCAGTCACCTTCACTATCCTTATCCCAGCACATTTCGGTGCAGTCACCACCCCCTATCCGTTATCCCAGCACCATTAGGGTGCAGTCACACTCACTATCCGTTATCCCAGCACCATATTGGTGCAGTCCACACTATCCGTTATCCCACACCATTATGGGTGCAGTCACCACTCACTATCCGTTATCCAGCACCATTATGGTGCAGTCACCACTTACTATCCGTTATCCCAGCACCATTTGGTGCAGTCCACCACACCCTATCCGTTATCCCAGCACCATTATGGTGCAGTCACCACTCACTATCCGTTATCCCAGCACCATTATGGGTGCAGTCACCTCACTATCCGTTTATCCACAACACCATTATCGGTGCAGTCACCACCCACTATCCGTTATCCCAGCACCATATGGGTGCAGTCACACTCTCACTATCCTTATCCCAGCACCATTATGGTGCAGTCACCACTTACTATCCGTTATCCCAGCACCATTATGGTGCAGTCACACTCACTATCGTTATCCAGCACCATTATGGTGCAGTCACCACACTATCTGTTATCCCAGCACCATTTGGTGCAGTCACACCTATCCGTTATCCCAGCACCATTATGGGTGCAGTCACCACCCTATCGTTATCCCAGCACCATTATGGTGCAGTCACCACTCACTATCCGTTATCCCAGCACCATTATGGGTGCAGTCACCACTCACTATCCGTTATCCCAGCACCATTATCGGTGCAGTCACCACTTACTATCCGTTATCCCAGCACCATTATGGGTGCAGTCACCACTCACTATCCGTTATCTCAGCACCATTATCAGTGCAGTCACCACTCACTATCCGTTATCCCAGCACCATTATCGGTGCAGTCACCACTTACTATCCATTATCCCAGCACCATTGTGGCTGCAGTCACCACACCCTATCCATTATCCCAGCACCATTATGGGTGCAGTCACCACTCACTATCTGTTATCCCAGCACCATTATGGGTGCAGTCACTGCTCACTATCTGTTATCCCAGCACCATTGTGGCTGCAGTCACCACCCCCTATCCGTTATCCCAGCACCATTATGGGTGCAGTCACCACTCACTATCCGTTATCCCAGCACCATTATGGGTGCAGTCACCACCCCCTATCCGTTATCCCAGCACCATTATCGGTGCAGTCACCACTTACTATCCGTTATCCCAGCACCATTATGGGTGCAGTCACCACCCCCTATCCGTTATCCCAGCACCATTATGGGTGCAGTCACCACTCACTATCCGTTATCCCAGCACCATTATGGGTGCAGTCACCACCCCTTATCCGTTATCCCAGCACCATTATGGCTGCAGTCACCACACCCTATCCGTTATCCCAGCACCATTATGGGTGCAGTCACCACTCACTATCCGTTATCCCAGCACCATTATCGGTGCAGTCACTACTCACTATCCGTTATCCCAGCACCATTATCGGTGCAGTCACCACCCCCTATCCGTTATCCCAGCATCATTATGGGTGCAGTCACCACTCACTATCCGTTATCCCAGCACCATTATCGGTGCAGTCACCACTTACTATCCGTTATCCCAGCACCATTGTGGCTGCAGTAACCACACCCTATCCGTTATCCCAGCACCATTATGGGTGCAGTCACTGCTCACTATCCGTTATCCCAGCACCATTATCGGTGCAGTCACCACTCACTATCCGTTATCCCAGCACCATTATGGGTGCAGTCACCACTCACTATCCGTTATCCCAGCACCATTATGGGTGCAGTCACTGCTCACTATCCGTTATCCCAGCACCATTATCGGTGCAGTCACCACCCCCTATCCGTTATCCCAGCACCATTATGGGTGCAGTCACCACTCACTATCCGTTATCCCAGCACCATTATGGGTGCAGTCACCACTCACTATCCGTTATTCCAGCACCATTATCGGTGCAGTCACCACTTACTATCCGTTATCCCAGCACCATTATCTGTGCAGTCACCACTTACTATCCGTTATCCCAGCACCATTATGGGTGCAGTCACCACTCACTATCCGTTATCCCAGCACCATTATGGGTGCAGTCACTACTCACTACCCTTCGCCCCAACACCAGCGCAGCTGCAGTAATCGCTCGGTGTTTGACAGTGCAACCTAAAGGGTTAACAGTGGTAGGCAGATTGCTGAAGAGATCAGCTGATATGTGTGGGAAATGATGCTAGGTCAGCGCCTGAGCCCGCAACAAGGGGAAGGGGGGCGAACCTAGGACATACAGCAAGTTCTAGATTGATAAGGGGTTAAATAAAAAGTAAAAAGAGGTATATTATATCTCACTTTTGTCTTATTTAGATCTCTGCCAGCAAGAACAGCCGTAAGAAGCGCAAATCAAAAAGTGAAGATCAACAAAAAAAAAAAATAGAAGAAATAGAAGAAGAACAAGAAAACAGGAACCAGAACATGACAAAATAGTCAAAAAGAAAAGTGGTAAGTGTGAAAATCACCTCTATGTTGTGTGATGTGTGTCAGTGTGGAGAATTCATGTGGGGCAGATGTCACCTGTCAGTGCTGGGATTGTCACAGGTATGATGCCTGACAATGATTTTGTGACTGTACCAGCCACAGCGACTGTACATCATGTAACATACACGATGTAATATGTACGGCATGGTGGCTCAGTGATTAGTGTACGGCATGGTGGCTCAGTGATTAGTGTACGGCATGGTGGCTCAGTGATTAGTGTACGGCATGGTGGCTCAGTGATTAGTGTACGGCATGGTGGCTCAGTGATTAGTGTACGGCATGGTGGCTCAGTGGCTCAGTGCAGTCTTGCAGCCCTGTAATGCACTATGGAAGAATTAGCGCTATATAAGTGAGCAAATATTATTACTAGGTGTGGGCCAGATGCTAATATATCAGGAGGGTGGTGACAACACAGTGGACACAGGCTCTGTGATGCTGGGATGGTGGCTGTCTCTCCCCCCTATATGCTCTTCCCTGTCCACTCTCTCCCCCCATGTGCTGTCTCTCTTCCCCCTGTGCTCTTTACTAAGACTTGTCTCCCCTCTGTGCGCTGTCATCTCCACTCATCTGCTCTCTCACTTGCCTGTCCCCCCTGAGCCCAATGTCTGTGCTGTCTCTGTCCCCCTTTGTGTGCTGTCTCTGTCCCCCTTTGTGTGCTGTCTCTGTCCCCCTTTGTGTGCAGTCTCTGTCCCCCTGTGCCCTCGCTCCATCCCCGATGCGCTCTCTGTGCTCCCCTCTGTGCCCTCTCTCTCTGTTTCCTGTGCGCTCTCTCTCTGTTTCCTGTGCGCTCTCTCTCTACTCACTCTGTGCGCACTCTCTCTGCCCCCCCTTGCAGAGATCTAGAGATGGGAGGAGAGTGTGCGGAGAGTGGGAGAGGTAAGTCAAGCATGCGGAGACCGGGAGTGGGGAGCATGCAGATATCAGAAGAGGGGAGGGGAGCAGGCAAGTGGCGATCGGAGAGGAACGTGCAGAGATCAAGAAACAGGAGAGGAGCCGAGCATGCGGAGAGCAGAGATGGTGTCACATCGCCATTGGACTCGGTGGCTGGTGTTCCTGCCTCGGCCGCTGGGAGGAGCCGGATTCCTTCGTCTAATGGTGCTGGTGATAGGAAGGCCTTGTCCTCATATGGACCTGCTCCAGCGACGTCTGCCTCTGTCGCTGAGCGCCGCTGTGTTTCCCCTCTGGGTGGTGTTGGTCGCAGAAGAGCGGGCCCTGCAGAGGTGTCCGTTAGGCGCAGCCTGCGTTCTTCTGTCAGAGGTGGGATGGGTGGAGCCAGTCGTGCATCTCCATCTGGCCTGGCTCTAGGGGCAGTCCGGATGAGGTCATCAGGCTGTGAGCTCCAGCCTATGGGAGGTAACCGCGCCCTTCAAATACATCGGAGCCTGTCTTGCAGGCCGCCAGATATAGTTTTGGTTCCCCAAGTGACATAGTGTGTGTGTTTGGTTTTGACTCTGACCTTAGCCTGGATTTTTGACTCTGTACCGCCTGACGATTTTGTACCTTTGCTGCCCTCTCGGTTTTGACTCTGACCTTTGCCTGGATTTTCGACTCTGTACCGCCTGACGATTTTGTACCTTCGCTGCCCTCTCGGTTTTGACTCGGACTCCTGACTACGTTCTTCGCTTCCTGATTTTTTCCCTTCCTAGACGACCTCCCTGCTCTGCTGCTCCCATAGGCAGCTACCTCCTGGGCTCCGCTATAATTCCAGATCCCTATATAGGGGTTAAGGGTCTCGGGGTTTCTCGGGGTGCTGCCTTACCAGCAGCTCAGCCTTACAGCGGATGGTCGTCACAGATGGGAACAGAATGTGCAGAATCCAGGAGAGGGGAAGGGAGTGAAGTGTACAGAGACCGAATGAGGGGAGCGGAGTGTGTGGAGACCAGGAACAGGAGAGAGAAGAGCATGCAGAGACTACACTTGGGTGTCTGAACATGGCGACCAGAACTTGTTCTGTCCTCTGACCAATCAGAGGATAGGAGGACACCATGATGGCGGAAGTTGATTACAGACGGGACAGGGCAATTCTATAAAAAGATATTATTATTATTATTATTATTATGTACGCCCATTACTTACATTACATTTATTTCTCATAGGTTCCATCTTTCCCTGGCTGAGAAATGGCACAACATCCAAAAATGAAAGAACACCTGAAAAAGACAAGGAGCAAAAACCAAAATATGAAAAGCAAGACAAAAAGAGAGGAGGTAAGTGTGAGGATCACTCCATGTGTGATGTCGGTCAGTGGGAAGAATTCATGCGGGGCAGATGTTACCTGTCAGTGCTTGGATTGTCACATGTATGATGGATAACAATGATCCCACACCTCTGTATGGAGAAGAATCCTCAGCTGACCGGCCACAGTCACTGTACAGTAGTATCATGTAATATGGAGTCCAATCACTTACATTATATTTTCTTCTCTTAGGTTCCATCTTCCATTGGCTCAAAAAAGACTTCCAAAATCAGAAAAAAAAACATGTAACATTTAATTTATAAAGTAGATAAGTAGATTAATAGATAGATAAGATAGATTTGCAGATAAATGGATTACTAGATAGGATAGATATAAGGATAAGTAGTTTGATGATTAGGATATAAGGATAAGTAGTTTAATGATTGGGATAGATATAGGATATATATATAGATAGGATAGATATAAGGATATATACCGTATATACTCGCGTATAAGCCGAGTTTTTCAGCCCAAAATTTGGGCTGAAAAGTCCCCCCTCGGCTTATACGCGAGTACATAAAAAAATACCGCAGCAGCCCCGGAGGTATACAGGCCCCCCATCAAGTTCCAGGGCCCCCCCCCCTTGCGCGCCAGCCTGTAAAGGAAAATCATACTTGCCAGTGTCCAGTCGCGCCGTCCGCAGCTGCCGACACGCGATCCCGGGCTCCATTCAGCGTCTTCCGCATTTCCTGTAGTCGCGGGCAATGACGTCATTGCCCGCGACCACAGGAAGTCAGAAGCCGGAAGACGCTAAATGGAGCCCGGGATCGTCATGTCGGCAGCTGAGGACGGCGTCACTGGACACTGGCAAGTATGATTTTACTTTACAGGCTGGCGCGCAAGGAGGGGGGGGGCCTGGAACTTGATGGGGGGCCTGTATACCTCCGGGGCTGTGGCTGTATACAGCCCTGGGGCTGCGGCTGCTGTATATACCTCTGGGGCTGCGGCTGCTATATATACCTCTGGGGCTGCAGCTGCTGTATATACCTCTGGGGCTGCAGCTGCTGTATATACCTCTGGGGCTGCATATGGGGCTGCATATACCTCTGGGGCTGCATATACCTCTGGGGCTGCATATACCTCTGGGGCTGTATATACCACTGGGCCTGCATATACCTCTGGGGCTGTATATACCTCTGGGGCTGCATATACCTCTGGGGCTGCATATGGGGCTGCATATACCTCTGGGGCTGCATATGGGGCTGCATATACCTCTGGGGCTGCATATGGGGCTGCATATACCTCTGGGGCTGCATATGGGGCTGCATATACCTCTGGGGCTGCATATGGGGCTGCATATACCTCTGGGGCTGCATATGGGGCTGCATATACCTCTGGGGCTGCATATGGGGCTGCATATACCTCTGGGGCTGCATATGGGGCTGCATATACCTCTGGGGCTGCATATACCTCTGGGGCTGCATATGGGGCTGCATATACCTCTGGGGCTGCATATGGGGCTGCATATACCTCTGGGGCTGCATATACCTCTGGGGCTATCTGGGTGTATATACCTCTGGGGCTGCTGTATACTACCACTGGGGCTGCTGCTGTATACTACCACTGGGGAGGCTGCTGTATACCTCACTGCTGGGGGCTGTATACCTGTGCTGGAGTCCACCCTCGGCTTATACGCGAGAATAAGTTTTCCCAGTTTTTGGGGGCAAAAGTAGAGGGGTCGGCTTATACACGGGTCGGCTTATACACGAGTATATACGGTATATAGTTTGGGATATATAGGATAGATATAAGGATAAGTAGTTTGATGAATAAATAGGATAGATATGTTTCTTTTGCTCACTTTAATCCACTATATGTGGGTTACATCTTGTGCAGGGAGGGGGTGTTGGAGGCAGATATATAGATTTATAGATAAATAGATGTATTAATAAATAGGATATATAAGTGTATAGATAGTTGCTGATAAGTCAGGACTGCGGGTGCCGCGGTCCTGACCTGTCAGCGGCTGCAGCTGCGTGCGCTGCATACAGGATCGGAGAGCATAATAGCCCCCCAGTCCTGTGTGCTGATCCAGTCCGCGGCTGTCTGCCTCAAGCGGACAACAACGGATCGGATCACACACACAGTGTGAAGCCGGCCTTAGTAGTTTGATGATTAGGATAGATATAAGGATAAGTAGTTTGATGAATAGATATGTAGATTTTCGGTTTATAGAAAAAAGATAAATAGATTTATAGATAAATAGATGTATTAATAAATAGGATATATAAGTGTATAGATAGTTGTATTAATAGATAAATAGATAGATGAATAGATGAATAGGATACATAAATTAACAGACATATAGGATAGATATAAGGATAAGTAGTTTGATGAATAGATAGGATAGATGTAAGGATAAGGCCGGCTTCACACTGCGTGTGTGAGCCGATCCTTGGCTGTCCGCTTGAGGCAGACAGCCGCGGACCGGATCAGCTCACAGGACTGGGGGGCTATTATGCCCTCCGATCCTGTGTGCAGCGCACGCAGTTCCCACTGCTGATAAGTCAGGACCGTGGGCGCCGTGGTTCTGACCTGTCAGCGGCTGCAGCTGCGTGCGCTGCACACAGGATTAGAGGGCATAATAGCCCCACAGTCCTGTGTGCTGATCCGGTCTGCGTCTGTCTGCCTCAAGCGGACAGCCAAGGATCGGATCACACACGCAGTGTGAAGCCGGCCTTAGTAGTTTGATGATTAGGATAGATATAAGGATAAGTAGTTTGATGAATAGATAGGATAGATATAAGGATAAGGCCGGCTTCACACTGCGTGTGTGATCCGATCCGTGGCTGTCCGCTTGAGGCAGACAGACGCAGACCGGATCAGCTCACAGGACTGGGGGGCTATTATGCCCTCCGATCCTGTGTGCAGCGCACGCAGTTCCCACTGCTGATAAGTCAGGACTGCGGGCGCCGCGGTCTTGACCTGTCAGCGGCTGCAGCTGCAGATATAAGGATAAATAGTTTGATGATTAGGATAAATATAAGGGTAAGTAGTTTGATGAATAGATAGGATAGATATGTTTCTTTTGCTCGCTTTAATCCACTATATGTGGGTTACATCTTGTGCAGGGAGGGGGTGTTGGAGGCAGATATATAGATTTGTAGATAAATAGATGTATTAATAAATAGGATATAGAAGTGTATAGATAGGGTAGGGTCACATTGAAAACAAGAATTGCATCACCGCATCCGGATCCGGATGCGGTGAACGCAATGCCGGGCACACACATTTTTGTTCAAAAATGTGTGCAGAATACCGCACTGCGGTAACCGGATGGCTCAGGATGTGCATAGGTTGCGGTTCCCGGCTACTGCCGGGATCAGCAAAGTTATTAAAGAGTTAAATTGCTGACCTAAATGACTGTTTGAGGTCTGTAGGGGGGCTTAGACCCCCCCTACAGACCGGCCGCCCACTTCTATAGTCTTCTGCAACAATTTCTCACCGGGCACGGGCTCCTCGGAGCCCGTGCATGTCATCCAAAGTGGCCCCCCCCCCCGTATCACTATACAGGGGTGCATACACCCCTCTATTACATTTATGCTGTAATTATGTGTAGTACAGAATAGATTTTTACATTCGCAATGTAAGTATATACTTACATGCTGTGGTAGGCATCGGTTAGCCACGCCCCTTTAACGATGCGGACGCCCTCACAACACTGGATTACGGCCAGAGGGGGCGGCCATCAACAAGGAGCGGGCGGAGGCTGCTGCACACAGCCCCGCCCATGGAATTCCCTTCACTCTGCCTACCACAGCATGTAAGTATATACTTACATTGCGAATGTAAAAATCTATTCTGTACTACACATAATTACAGCATAAATGTAATAGAGGGGTGTATGCACCCCTGTATAGTGATACGGGGGGGCACGGGGGACTTTGGTTTACATGCACGGAGCTCCGAGGAGCCCGTGCCCGGTGAGAAATTGTTGCAGAAGACTATAGAAGTGGGCGGCCGGTCTGTAGGGGGGGGTCTAAGCCCCCCTACAGACCTCAAACACTCATTTAGGTCAGCAATTTAACTCTTTATTAAGTTTGCTGATCCCGGCAATAGCCGGGATCTGCAAACTCTGCAGTTACCGGATGGCTCAGGATTACACATCCTGAGCCATCCGGTTACCGCAGTGCGGTCCCTGGAAACGCTGCGAAAACTGCTGCCTGCATGATTTTTAACGCAGGCAGCAGTGCCGGATCCGGCCACCGGATGGCTTGTGAAGCCATCCGGTGTTTTGCATTGGGTCCTATGGGGAGCGTTTCCTGGTCCGGTTTTGAGCTCTTTAAAAGCTCAAAACCGGATCAGGATTCTAAAAAAAAAACCGGAGATGTGACCCTGGCCATAGATAGATAGTTGTATCTATTATATAAAAGCCGAAGGCCACTTCCGGAGAACCCGAAGGTTTACTTCCGTGACGGCCTCCGACCATGCTGCTGACGTCACAGTGCGGGGTAGCCGCGCTGAACTTTCCGTGCAGCTACAGGCACCGGCGTTTCAATGTTCCGCGCGGCTACCCGGCACTACTGTCTCATCAAACACACACACACAGCCTCTCACTACAGTCCTCCCAAACACAAAAACACACAATCCCAACCACATCACACATACACACCCACACAAACACACACACACACCCCACACTGTCAGCGTCCACCCGTAGTTCATACATACCACCCCGTCTTCCTCGATCGTCCCGTCTTCTGGGTCATCCAGACGTCTTCCCTCCGATCCCGACCTCTTCTTACTCCGGCCGGGAGCTCCATGTCCTGCTTCCTCTTAGCAGGCATCTTCCCCGCAAAATGCCTCAACCAAGATGGCGGCCGCAATCATTATTTAGTTCCCGCCCACAGTTCCCGCCCATTTCCCGCACAATTACGCCCCCTCAGGTCGCGCCCGCCATCTTGGTACAGTTTCAGCCGCCAAATTTGATTTTTTATCTTCCCTGCACATTTCTCCTGCTTCCCCTCTGCCCCTTCAGCCTCTTCCCCTCTGCCCCTCCAGCCTCTTCCCCTCTGCCCTCCAGCCTCTTCCCCTCTGCCCCTCCAGCCTCTTCCCCTCTGCCCCTCCAGCCTCTTCCCCTCTGCCCCTCCAGCCTCTGCACCTCCAGCCTCTGCCCCTCCAGCCTCCGCTCTCCCCTCCAGCCTCTTCCCCTCTGCCCCTCCAGCCTCTGCCCCTACAGCCTCTGCCCCTCCAGCCTCTGCCCCTCCAGCCTCCGCTCTCCCCTCCAGCCTCCGCTCTTCCCTCCAGCCTCTGCCCCTCCAGCCTCCGCTCTCCCCTCCAGCCTCTGCTCTCCCCTCCAGCCTCCGCTCTCCCCTCCAGCCTCTGCCCCTCCAGCCTCCGCTCTCCCCTCCAGCCTCCGCTCTCCCCTCCAGCCTCCGGTCTCCCCTCCAGCCTCCCCTGTCCTCTCCCCTCCAGCCTCCCCTGTGCTCTCCCCTCCACCCTCCCCTGTCCTCTGCCCTCCAGCCTCCGCTCTCCCCTCCAGCCTCCGCTCTCCCCTCCAGCCTCCGCTCTGCCCTCCAGCCTCCGCTCTGCCCTCCAGCCTCTGCCCTCCCCTCCAGCCTCCGCTCTCCCCTCCAGCCTCCGCTCTCCCATCCAGCCTCCCCTGTCCTCTGCCCTCCAGCCTCCCCTGTCCTCTGCCCTCCAGCCTCCCCTGTCCTCTCCCCTCCAGCCTCCCCTGTCCTCTGCCCTCCAGCCTCCGCTCTCCCCTCCAGCCTACGCTCTGCCCTCCAGCCTCCGCTCTCCCCTTCAGCTTCCGCTCTCCCCTCCAGCCTCCGCTCTCCCCTCCAGCCTCCGCTCTCCCCTCCAGCCTCTGCCCCTCCAGCCGCCGCTCTCCCCTCCAGCCTCCGCTCTCCCCTCCAGCCTCCCCTGTCCTCTGCCCTCCAGCCTCCCCTGTCCTCTCCCCTCCAGCCTCCCCTGTGCTCTCCCCTCCAGCCTCCCCTGTCCTCTACCCTCCAGCCTCCGCTCTCCCCTCCAGCCTCCGCTCTCCCCTCCAGCCTCCCGTCCTCTGCCCTCCAGCCTCCGCTCTGCCCTCCAGCCTCCGCTCTGCCCTCCAGCCTCCGCTCTGCCCTCCAGCTTCCGCTCTGCCCTCCAGCCTCTGCCCTCCAGCCTCCGCTCTCCCCTCCAGCCTCCGCTCTCCCCTCCAGCCTCTGCTCTCCCTTCCAGCCTCCCCTGTCCTCTGCCCTCCAGCCTCCCCTGTCCTCTGCCCTCCAGCCTCCCCTGTCCTCTCCCCTCCAGCCTCCCCTGTGCTCTCCCCTTCAGCCTCCCCTGTCCTCTGCCCTCCAGCCTCCGCTCTCCCCTCCAGCCTCCGCTCTCCCCTCCAGCCTCCGCTCTCCCCTCCAGCCTCCCGTCCTCTGCCCTCCAGTCTCCGCTCTGCCCCCCAGCCTCCGCTTTGCCCCAGCTCCTCTGCCCTCCGCTCCTCTGCCCCCTGCCTCCGCTCCCCTCCAGCCTCCGCTCCCCTCCTGCCTCCTCTCTCCCTCAGCCTCGCTCTCCCTCCAGCCTCCCTGCCTCACCCTCTGCCTCCCTCTCCTCCTTCCCTCCAGCCTCCCCTGCTTCTCCCCTCCAGCCTCCCGCCTCTCCCTCCCAGCCTCCGCTCTCCTCCAGCCTCCGCTCCCCTCTCGCCTCCTCTCCCTCCAGCCCTGCTCTCCTCCCCTCCTGCCTCCCTCCGCTCCCTCACCTCCGCTTCCCCTAGCCTCGCCTCCTCTCCCCCAGCCTTCCGCTCTCCCCTCCAGCCTCCTCCCCTCCAGCCTCCGCCTCCCTCCCGCCTCCAGCCCTCCTCCAGCCTCCCGCTCTCCCCTCCCCCGCCTCCCCTGTCCTCTGCCCTCCAGCCTCCGCTCTCCCCTCCAGCCTCCCGTCTCCCTCCAGCCTCCCCTGTCCTCTGCCCTCCAGCCTCCGCTCTCCCTCAGCCCCGCTCTCCTCCAGCTCCGCTCTGCCTCCAGCCTCCTCGCCCTCCAGCCTCCGCTCTCCCCTCGCTCTGCCCTCCTCCTCCAGCCTCGTCTCCCTCCAGCCTCCTCTCTCCTCTCCCCTCCAGCCTCCCTGTCCTCCCTCCAGCCTCCCCTGTCCTCTCCCTCCAGCCTCCCTTCTCCTCCCTCCAGCTCCCGTCCTCTCCCCTCCGCCTCCGCTCTCCCTCCTCCGCCTCCAGCTCTGCCCTCCAGCCTCCCTCTGCCCTCCAGCTCCCTGCCCTCGCTCAGCCTCGCTCTGTCCCTCCAGCCTCCTCTTGCCTCAGCCTCCGCTCCCTCCAGCCTCCTTCCCTCCAGCCTCCCTCGCCTCGCTTGCTCAGCCTCGCTCTCCTCCAGCCTCCGTCTCTCCCCCCTCAGTCCTTCCTCCGCCGCTCTCCCTCCAGCTCCGCTCTGCCTCCGCTCCGCTCTCCTCGCCTCCTGCCTCCAGCTCCGCTCTGCCCTCAGCCTCGCTCTCCCTCAGCCTCCGTTCCTCCAGCCTCCGCTTGCCTCCAGCCCTGCCTCCACTCCGCTCTCCTCAGCCCCGCTCTCCTCAGTCCTCTGCCCTCCAGCCCTGCCTCCCCTCGCCTCCCGCCTCGCTCCCTCCTCCCGCTCCCTCCAGCCTCGCTTCCTCCAGCTCGCTCTCCCTCACTTGCTGCTCCTCAGCTCCCTCCCTCCAGCTCCGCTCTCCCTCCGCCTCTGTCCTCCCTCAGCCTCCCCTGTCCTCTCCTCAGCCTCCCCTGTCCTCTCTTCCTCTCACTCCGCCTCTCCTCCCTCGCTCCTCAGCCCTGTCTCTCTCCCTCCAGCTCGCTCTCCTCCAGCTCTGCTCTGCCCTCCAGCCTCGCTCTGCCCTCCAGCTCCGTTGCCTCCCCCCCTCCAGCCTCCTCCCTCGCCTCGCCTCCCTGTCTCTGCCCTCCAGCCCGCTTCCCCTCCAGCTCCGCTCTCCCTCCAGCCTACGCTCTGCCTCAGCTCGCTCTGCCTCCAGCCTCGCTTCCCTCCAGCCTCCTGCCTCCGCTCCTGTCCCTCAGCCTCGCTCTCCCTCCAGCCTCGCTCTCCCTCGCCTCCTCTGCCCTCCAGCCTCCTGTCTTGCCCTCCAGCCTCCGCTCTCCCTCCCCTGTCCTCGCCTCCGCTCCCTCGCCTCGTCCCCTCCAGCTCGCTCTCCCCTCCAGCCTCGCTCTCCCCTCCGCCTCCCTCTCCCCTCCAGCTCCCTTCTCTCTCTCCAGCCTCCCTGCTCTCCCCCAGCCTCCGCTCTGCCCTCAGCCTCCGTTCTCCCTCCGCCTCCCTCTCCCTCCAGCCTACGCTCTCCCTCCAGCCTCGCTCTCCCCTCCAGCCTCCCTGTCCTCTGCCCTCCAGCCTCCCCTGTGCTCTCCCCTCCAGCCTCCCCTGTCCTCTTCCCTCCAGCTTCAGCTCTGCCCTCCAGCTCCGCTCTGCCCTCCAGCCTCTCCCCTCCAGCCTCCGGTCTTCCCTCCAGCCTCCGCTCTCCCTCCAGCCTCCGCTCTGCCCTCCAGCCTCCCCTGTCCTCTCCCCTCCAGCCTCCCCTGTCCTCTCCCTCCAGCCTCCCTTGTCCTCTGCCCTCAAGCCTCCCCTGTCCTCTCCCTCCAGCCTCCCCTGTGCTCTCCCCTCCAGCCTCCCCTGTCCTCTGCCCTCCAGCCTCGCTCTCCCTCCAGCCTCCGCTCTGCCCTCCAGCCTCCGCTCTGCCCTCCAGCCTCCGCTCTGCCCTCCAGCCTCTGCCCTCCAGCCTCCGCTCTCCCCTCCAGCCTCCCCTGTCCTCTGCCCTCCATCCTCCCTGTCCTCTCCCTCCAGCATCCCTGTCCTCTGCCCTCCAGCCTCCGCTCTCCCTCCAGCCTACGCTCTGCCTCCAGCCTCCGCTCTCCCTCCAGCCTCCGCTCTCCCCTCCAGCCTCTGCCCTCCAGCCTCCGCTCTCCCTCCAGCCTCCGCTCTGCCCTCCAGCCTCCCCTGTCCTCTGCCCTCCATCCTCTCCTATCCTCTGCCCTCCAGCCTCCCCTGTCCTCTCCCCTCCAGCCTCCCCTGTGCTCTCCCCTCCAGCCTCCCCTGTCCTCTGCCCTCCAGCCTCCGCTCTCCCCTCCCGCCTCCGCTCTCCCCTCCAGCCTCCCGTCCTCTGCCCTCCAGTCTCCGCTCTGTCCTCCAGCCTCCGCTCTGCCCTCCAGCCTCCGCTCTGCCCTCTAGCTTCCGCTCTGCCCTCCAGCCTCCGCTCTCCCCTCCAGCCTCCGCTCTCCCCTCCAGCCTCTGCTCTCTCCTCCAGCCTCCCCTGTCCTCTGCCCTCCAGCCTCCCCTCTCCTCTGCCCTCCAGCCTCTCCTGTCCTCTGCCCTCCAGCCTCCCCTGTGCTCTCCCCTCCAGCCTCCCCTGTCCTCTGTCCTCCAGCCTCCGCTCTCCCCTCCAGCCTACGCTCTCCCCTCCAGCCTACGCTCTGCCCTCCAGCCTACGCTCTGCCCTCCAGCCTACGCTCTCCCATCCAGCCTACGCTTTGCCCTCCAGCCTCCCCTGTCCTCTGCCCTCCAGTCTACGCTCTGCCCTCCAGCCTACGCTCTCCCCTCCAGCCTACGCTCTGCCCTCCAGCCTCCCCTGTCCTCTGCCCTCCAGCCTCCGCTCTGCCCTCCAGCCTCCGCTCTGCCCTCCAGCCTCCGCTCTCCCCTCCAGCCTCTGCCCCTCCAGCCTCCTCTCTGCCCTCCAGCCTCCGCTCTCCCCTCCAGCCTCCGCTCTCCCCTCCAGCCTCCGCTCTCCCCTCCAGCCTCCCCTCTCCTCTCCCCTCCAGCCTCCCCTGTGCTCTCCTCTCCAGCCTCCCCTGTGCTCTCCCTCCAGCCTCCCCTGTCCTCTGCCCTCCAGCCTCCGCTCTCCCCTCAGCCTACGCTCTCCCTCCAGCCTACGCTCTGCCCTCCAGCCTATGCTCTGCCCTCCAGCCTCCCCTGTCCTCTGCCCTCCAGCCTCCCCTGTCCTCTGCCCTCCAGCCTCCCCTGTGCTCTCCCCTCCAGCCTCCCCTGTCCTCTGCCCTCCAGCCTCCGCTCTGCCCTCCAGCCTCCGCTCTGCCTCCAGCCTCCGCTCTCCCTCCAGCCTCCCCTGTCCTCTCCCCTCCAGCCTCCCCTGTCCTCTCCCCTCCAGCCTCCTCTGTCCTCTGCCCTCCAGCCTCCACTCTCCCCTCCAGCCTACGCTCTCCCCTCCAGCCTACGCTCTCCCCTCCAGCCTACGCTCTCCCCTCCAGCCTCCCCTGTCCTCTGCCCTCCAGCCTCCACTCTGCCCTCCAGCCTCCGCTCTCCCCTCCTGCCTCCGCTCTCCCCTCCAGCCTCCGCCCCTCCAGCCTCTGCCCCTCCAGCCTCCGCTCTGCCCTCCAGCCTCCGCTCTCCCCTCCAGCCTCCGCTCTCCCCTCCAGCCTCCGCTCTCCCCTCCAGCCTCTGCCCCTCCAGCCTCCGCTCTCCCCTCCAGCCTCCGCTCTCCCCTCCAGCCTCCCCTGTCCTTTCCCCTCCAGCCTCCCCTGTCCTCTCCCCTCCAGCCTCCCCTGTCCTCTGCCCTCCAGCCTCCGCTCTCCCCTCCAGCCTCCGCTCTCCTCTCCAGCCTACGCTCTCCCCTCCAGCCTCCCCTCTCCTCTGTCCTCCAGCCTCCCCTCTCCTCTGTCCTCCAGCCTCCCCTCTCCTCTGCCCTCCAGCCTCCCCTCTCCTCTGCCCTCCAGCCTCCGCTCTGCTCTCCAGTCTCCCCTGTCCTCTGCCCTCCAGCCTCCCCTGTCCTCTGCCCTCCAGCCTCCCCTGTCCTCCAGCCTCCCCTGTCCTCCAGCCTCCCCTGTCCTCCAGCCTCCCCTCTCCTCTGCCCTCCAGCCTCCGCTCTCCTCACCCCTCCATATGCAATGTACAGTATGTGTATATATGTGTGTATGTACTCACTTCCCTCACTTTGTCCGCACACATACACACACACACACACACACACACACACACACTCCGCTATAGTTAGCACCGGCCCTGCATCAGCCGCCTGGATCCTCAGTCGACATGTCGCCACCCCCCAACTACTGGATCCATTATAGCGTCCAAGAAGTGTCGCCAAACTTCCCGGACGCCATATTCGATCCAGTCGTCCGCGGGTGGCGACATGTCGACTCAGGATCCAAGCGGCGAGGAAGACGCAGGGTTGGTGCTAACTATAGTGGAGTGTGTGTGTGTATGTATCTATGTGTGTGCTGACCACTCTGCCCACGGCGCTGCGCTGACCACTCTGCCCACGGCGCTGCGCTGACCACTCTGCCCACGCCGCTGCGCTGACCACTCTGCCCACGCCGCTGCGCTGACCAATCTGACCGCACTCACTGCTAACCACTGAGCCACCGCACTCAATGCTAACCAATGAGCCACCTGTATACACACAATTCATTTCACCGCACTCCCTAACTATTAGTAAATAGACTATATATGGTTTCTAGACTACCCGATTCTTTAGAATCGGGCCACCATCTAGTTAATAGATAAATAGATAGATGAATAGATAGGATACATAAATTAACAGACAAAGGTAACACAGGTAGATTCTCTACCGAAACGTCGTGCCATGAAGGGCTCATTAAGAGTCCTTTTTTCACAACATTTTTTGTGTGCTGCCTGATTTTTCCTCTTTTTAGATTTACATATACATAGATGAATTAATAGATAGGATAGATATAAGGATATATATATATAGTTTGGGATAGATAGGATAGATATATAGAGTTATAGATAAATAGTTGTCAGGACTCAGACTGGTTCTAGGACACAGGGCTTCAGGTAACACACAGGCTTCAGGTGCAGGACACGGGCTGGTACCAAGACATGACGGGTCCAGGAACACAGACAAGGAGGACACAAGAGTTCAGGGACCTCAGCAGCTGAAACACACATGGATGGCCGTACAGAAGACCAGAGGACCACACAGCATCTGGGCATCAATGCAGCAAGCAGGAGACTGAGCAAGCAGCCAAGAAGGTAAGGGACATCGGCGGAAGGACACACCACAGCACTGGCCTATGTAGGGACTAGAATGGTGTCACTACAGGACCTCATATACCTTCTTCTGAAGGAACAATAGAAAAGTCTCAAAAATAAAGAGGGCATTCAACCAGGCATACGCCGACCACAGGCCGGTCAGGGAAATTCCCCTCTGGACAACAGGCAGAAGTCATCTAGCTCTGACAGGCTCCAGACATCATGCAGAGGTCGTCAGACTCTGGACATTGGGAAAGGCTACACACATCGGGCAGAGGTTGTCAGTAGTAATGAGTGAACTTGTTAAAAAAACTGTTCACCAATTTCAAATTCTGCACAAACTTATCCTGTCTGTCCTGTCCTATCCTATATGTCCTATCAGTCCTGTCCTATCAGTCCAGTCCTATCAGTCCAGTCCGATCAGTCTTGTCCTATCAGTCCTGTCCTATCAGTCCAGTCCTATCAGTCCAGTCCTATCAGTCCAGTCCTATCAGTCCAGTCCTATCAGACCAGTCCTATCAGTCGTGTCCTATCAGTCGTGTCCTATCAGTCGTGTCCTATCAGTCGTGTCCTATCAGTCCAGTCCTATCAGTCGTGTCCTGTCAGTCGTGTCCTGTCAGTCCAGTCCTGTCAGTCCGTCCTGTCAGTCCTGTCCTATCAGTCCAGTCCTATCAGTCCAGTCCTATCAGTCCAGTCCTATCAGTCCAGTCCTATCAGTCCTGTCTTTCAGTCGTGTCCTATCAGTCGTGTCCTATCAGTCGTGTCCTATCAGTCCTGTCCTATCAGTCCTGTCCTATCAGTCCTGTCCTATCAGTCGTGTCATATCAGTCCAGTCCTATCAGTCCAGTCCTATCAGTCCTGTCCTATCAGTCCTGTCCTATCAGTCCTGTCCTATCAGTCCAGTCCTATCAGTCCAGTCCTATCAGTCGTGTCCTATCAGTCGTGTCCTATCAGTCGTGTCCTATCAGTCGTGTCCTATCAGTCCTTTCCTGTCAGTCCTGTCCTATCAGTCGTGTCCTATCAGTCGTGTCCTATCAGTCGTGTCCTATCAGTCCTGTCCTATCAGTCCTGTCCTATCAGTCCTGTCCTATCAGTCCAGTCCTATCAGTCCTGTCCTATCAGTCGTGTCCTATCAGTCGTGTCCTATCAGTCTTGTCCTATCAGTCGTGTCCTATCAGTCGTGTCCTATCAGTCCAGTCCTATCAGTCCAGTCCTATCAGTCCTGTCCTATCAGTCCTGTCCTATCAGTCCTGTCCTATCAGTCGTGTCCTATCAGTCCAGTCCTATCAGTCGTGTCCTATCAGTCCAGTCCTATCAGTCCAGTCCTATCAGTCCAGTCCTATCAGTCCAGTCCTATCAGTCCTTTCCTGTCAGTCCTGTCCTATCAGTCCTGTCCTATCAGTCGTGTCCTATCAGTCGTGTCCTATCAGTCGTGTCCTATCAGTCGTGTCCTATCAATCGTGTCCTATCAGTCCAGTCCTATCAGTCCAGTCCTATCAGTCCAGTCCTATCAGTCCTGTCCTATCAGTCCAGTCCTATCAGTCCTGTCTTTCAGTCGTGTCCTATCAGTCGTGTCCTATCAGTCGTGTCCTATACGTCCTGTCCTATCAGTCCTGTCCTATCAGTCCTGTCCTATCAGTCCTGTCCTATCAGTCCAGTCCTTTCAGTCCAGTCCTATCAGTGTGTCCTATCAGTCGTGTCCTATCAGTCGTGTCCTATCAGTCCTGTCTCCTATCAGTCCTGTCCTGTCAGTCCTGTCCTGTCAGTCCTGTCCTGTCAGTCGCTGTCCTGTCAGTCCAGTCCTGTCAGTCGTGTCCTGTCAGTCGTGTCCTGTCAGTCGTGTCCTGTCAGTCCAGTCTCCTGTCAGTCCAGTCCTGTCAGTCCTGTCCTATCAGTCCAGTCCTATCAGTCTCCTGTCCTATCAGTCCAGTCCTATCAGTCCAGTCCTATCAGTCCAGTCCTATCAGTCCTGTCTTTCAGTCGTGTCCTCTCAGTCTCAGTCCTATCATGTCCAGTCTCCCTATCAGTCCGAGTCCCTTATCAGTCCTGTCTTCTTCAGGTCGTGTCCTCTATCAGTGTTCGTGTCCTATCAGTCGTGTCCTATCAGTCTGTCCTATCGTCCTGTCCTATCAGTCTGTCCTATCAGTCCTGTCCTATCAGTCCTTCCTATCAGTCCTGTCCTATCAGTCTCTCCTATCAGTCCTGTCCTATCAGTCCTGTCCTATCAGTCCAGTCCTATCAGTCCAGTTCTATCAGTCGTGTCCTATCAGTCGTGTCCTATCAGTCGTGTCCTATCAGTCCTGTCCTATCAGTCCTGTCCTATCAGTCTGTCCTATCGTTGTGTCCTATCAGTCGTGTCCTATCAGTCCTGTCCTTTCAGTCTGTCCTATCAGTCCAGTCCTATCGTCCAGTCCCTATCAGTCCAGTCCTATCAGTCCTGTCTCTTCAGATCGCTTTCCTCTCAGTCCATCCTATCAGTCCAGATCCTATCAGTCCATCCTATCAGTCCTGTCTTTCAGTCCGTGTCCTATCAGTCGTGTCCTATCAGTCGTGTCCTATCAGTCGTGTCCTATCAGTCGTGTCCTATACGTCCTGTCCCTATCAGTCCTGTCCTATCAGTCCTGTCCTATCAGTCCTTTCCTATCAGTCCTGTCCTATCAGTCCTCTTCCTATCAGTCCTGTCCTATCAGTTCCTGTCCTATCAGTCCAGTCCTATCAGTTCCATCCTATCAGTCGTGTCCTATCAGTCGTTGTCCTATCAGTTGTGTCCTATCAGTCGTGTCCTATCAGTCCTGTCCTATCAGTCCTGTCCTATCAGTTGTGTCCTATCGTCGTGTCCTATCAGTCCTGTCCTTTCAGTCCTGTCCTATCATTCTGTCCTCATCAGTCCCTGTCCTATCAGTCGTGTCCTATCAGTCGTGTCCTATCAGTCGTGTCCTATCAGTCGTGTCCTCTCAGTCGTGTCCTCTCAGTCGTGTCCTTTCTGTCCAGTCCTTTCTGTCCTGCCATAGCCATTGTCTCCTCCCTCTTCTGTCTGACGAAGAGAGAGGAGGAAGAATGGCTAGGGCAGGACAGAAGAGGGAGTATAGAATGGCTATGGCAGGACAGAAGAGGGAGGAGACAATGGCTAGGGCAGGAAGAAGATGTAGGATAGAAGGCAAGGGCAGGAAAGAAGAGGAAACAGAGAATGGTTTGGGCAGGACAGAAGGTGGAGCATAGAATGGATAGGGCAGGACAGAAGGGGATAGCATGTTTAGGGTAGGACAGAATTCTGCCCTGCCCTAGCCATTCTAAATTCCCTCTTCTGCCCTGCTCTAACCATTCTAATCTCTCCCTTCTGTCCTGCCCTAGCCATTCTATCGTTTCTCTTCTGTCCTGCCCTATGACATTCTATCCTCCCACTTCTGTCCTGCCCTAGACATTCTATCCTCCCTCTTCTGCCCTGCCATAGCCATTGTGTCCTCCCTCTTCTGTCCTGCCTTAGCCATTCTACCTCCCTTTTCTGTCCTGCCCTAGCCATTCTATCCTCCCTTTTCTGTCCTACCCTTAGCCATTTTATCCTCCCTTCTTTGTCCTGCCTTAGCCATTCTATCCCCCTCTTCTGTCCTGCCCTACCCCATCTATCCTCCCTCTTCTGTCCTGCCCTAGTTATTCTACCCTCCCTCTTCTTTCCTGCCCTAGCCATTGTCTCCTCCCTCTTCTTTCCTGCCCTAGCCATTCTATCTTCCCTTTTCTGTCCTACCCTAGCCATTCTATCCTCCTTTTCTGTCCTGCCCTAGCCATTCTATCCTCCCTCTTCTGTCCTGCCCTAGCTATTCTATCCTCTCTCCTCTGTCCTGCCCTAGCCATTCTATCCTCCCTCTTCTGTCCTGCCCTGGTCATTGTGCCCTTCCTTCTCTGTCCTGCCCTAGCCATTCTATCCTCCCTCTTCTGTCCTACCCTGGCTATTCTATTCTCCTTCTTCTGTCCTGCCCTAGCCATTCTATTGTTTCACTTCTGTCCTGCCCTAGCCATTCTATCCTCCCCTTTCTGTCCTAGCCTAGCCATTCTATCCTCCCTCCTCTGTCCTGCCCTAGCCATTCTATCCTTCCTTCTCCGTCCTGCCCTAGCCAATCTATCCTCCCTCTTCTGTCCTGCCATAGCCATTCTATCCTCCCTTCTCCTTCCTGCCCTAACCAATCTATCCTCCCTCTTCTGTCATGCCCTAGCCATTGTCTCCTACCTCTTCTGTCCTGCCATAGATATTTTATCCTCCCTTCTCTGTCCTGCCCTAACCAATCTATCCTCCCTCTTCTGTCGTGCCCTAGCCATTGTCTCCTCCCTCTTCTGACTTGCCATAGCCAATCTCTCCTCCCTCTTCTGTCCTGACCTAGCCAGTCTATCCTCCCTCTTCTGTCAGGAGAGGGAGGATAGAATGGCTCAGTCAGGACAGAAGAGATAGGAGAGAATGGCTATGGCAGGACAGAAGAGGGAGGAGAGAATGGCTATGGCAGGACATAAGAGGGAGGAGACAATGGCTAGGGCACAACAGAAGAGGGAGGATAGATTGGTTAGGGCAGGATGAAGAAGGGAGGATAGAATGGCTATGGCAGGACAGAAGAGGGAGGAGACAATGGCTGGGGCACGACAGAAGAGGGAGGATAGATTGGCTAGGGCAGGACGGAGAAGGGAGGATAGAATGGCTAGGGCAGGAGAAGAAGATGGAGGATAGAACGGCTAGGGCAGGACAGAAGGGGAAGGATAGAATGGCTTGGGCAGGACTGAAGAGGGAGCATAGAATGGCTAGGGCAGCAAAGAAGAGGAAAGAGAGAATGGTTTGGGCAGGACAGAAGGTGGGAGCATAGAATGGATAGGGCAGGACAGAAAAGGGAGGATAGAATAGTTAGGGTAGGACAGAATTCTGCTCTGCCCTAGCCATTCTAACTTCCGTCTTCTGTCCTGCTCTAGCCATTCTATCCACCCTCTTCTGTCCAGCCGTAGCCATTCTATCCACAATCTTCTGTCCTGCCGTAGCCATTCTATCATTTCTCTTCTGTCCAGCCCTGGCTATTCTATTCTCCTTCTTCTGTCCTAACCTGGCTATTCTATTCTCCTTCTTCTCTCCTACCCTAGCCAATCTATCCTCCCTCTTCTGTCCTGCCCTAGCCATTGTGTCCTTCCTTCTCTGTACTGCCCTAGCCATTCTATCCTTCCTCTTCTGTCCTGCCCTAGCCATTCTATCCTTCTCTCTTTTCTGCCCTTGCCATTTTCTCCTCACTCGTCTGTCCTACCCTAGCCATTCTATCCTCCCTCTTCTGTCAGGACAGAAGAGGGAGGATAGAATGGCTGTCAGGACTGAAGAGGGAGGAGAGAATGGCTATGGCAGGACAGAAGAAGGAGGAGACAATGGCTAGGGCACAACAGAAGAGGGAGGATAGATTGGTATGGCAGGACGGAGAAGGGAGGATAGAATGGCTATGGCAGGACAGAAGAGGGAGGAGACAATGGCTAGGGCACAACAGAAGAGAGAGGATAGATTGGCTAGGGCAGGACGGAGAAGGGAGGATAGAATGGCTAGGGCAGGACAAGAAGATGGAGGATAGATTGGTTAGGGCAGGACAGAAGAGGTAGGATAGAACGGCTAGGTCAGGACAGAAGAGGAAGGAGAGAATGGCTTGGGCAGGACTGAAGAGGGAGCATAGAATTGATAGGGCAGGACAGAAGAGGGAAGATAGAATGGGTAGGACAGGACAGAAGAGGGAGGAGACAATGGCTAGGGCAGGACAGAAGATGGAGGAGAGAATGGTTAGAGCAGGACAGAAGAGGTAGGATAGAATGGCTAGGGCAGGAAAGAAGAGGAAAGAGAGAATGGATAGGGCAGGGCAGAAGAGGGAGGATAGAATGGTTAGGGTAGGACAGAATTCTGCCCTGCCCTAGCCATTCTAACTTCCCTTTTCTGTCCTGCTCTAACCATTCTATCCTCCCTCTTCTGTCCTTCCCTAACCATTCTATCCTCCATCTTCTGTCCTGCCGTAGCCATTCTATCCACAATCTTCTGTCCTGCCCTAGCCATTCTATCATTTCTCTTCTGCCCTGCCATAGCCATTGTCTCCTCCCTCTTCTGTCCTGCCCTAGCCATTCTATCCTCCCTCTTCTGTCCTGGCTATTCTATTCTCCTTCTTCTGTCCTGCCCTAGCCAATCTATCCTCCCTCTTCTGTCCTGCCCTACCCATTGTGTCCTTCCTTCTCTGTACTGCCCTAGCCATTCTATCCTTCCTCTTCTGTCCTGCCCTAGCCATTCTATCCTTCTCTCTTTCCTGCCCTTGCCATTTTCTCCTCACTCGTCTGTCCTGCCCTAGCCATTCTATCCTCCCTCTTCTATCAGGACAGAAGAGGGAGGATAGATTGGTTAGGTCAGGACAGAAGAGGGAGGAGAGAATGGCTATGGCAGGACAGAAGAGGGAGGAGAGAATGGCTATGGCAGGACAGAAGAGGGAGGATAGATTGCCTAGGGCAGGACAGAGAATGGAGGATAGAATGGCTAGGGCAGGACAAGAAGATGGAGTAAAGATTGGTTATGGCAGGACAGAAGAGGTAGGATAGAATGGCTAGGGTAGGAAAGAAGAGGAAAGAGAGAATGGTTTGGGCAGGACAAAAGGTGGGGGCATAGAATGGATAGGGCAGGACAGAAGAGGGAGGATAGAATGGTTAGGGTAGGACAGAATTCTGCCCTTCCCTAGCCATTCTAACTTTCTTCTTCTGTCCTGCTCTAACCATTCTATCCTTCCTTTTTTGTCATGCCCTAGCCATTCTATCCTCCCTCTTCTGTCCTACCCTAGCCATTCTATCCTCTCTCTTCTGTCATGCCCTAGCCATTCTATCCTCCCTCTTCTGTCCTACCCTAGCCATTCTATCCTCGCTCTTCTGTCATGCCCTAGCCATTCTATCCTCCCTCTTCTGTCCTGCCCTGGCCAGTCTCTTCTCCCTCATCTGTCTGGCCCTAGCCATTCTACCCTCCCTTCTCTGTTCTGCCATAGCCATATTATCCTCCCTTTTCTGTCCTGCCCTAGCCATTCTATCCTTTCTTCTCTGTCCTGCCCTAGCCATTCTGTCCTCCCTCTTCTGTCCTGCCCTAGCCATTCTATCCTCCCTCTTCTGTCCTGCCCTAGCCATTCTATCATCCCTCTTCTGTCCTGACCTGGCCATTCTATTTTCCCTCTTCTGTCCTTCCCTAGTGACTCGCCACTCAGGGTACGGGTACTCGGATCTCAGGCGTACTGTTGCGGAAATGCTGCAGTGGTCGGTGCCCGAGTCCGTGCCCTTGAGCCGTCATATAAAAAGGGGATATAAATAATAAAAACAGTGTTCGTGATACCACCTGTAGGTCCGGTGATGGCACCGGTGCTTCTGAGACCTCCAGGGGATGGGCGGCAGCAAGGTGTAGTAGCCCTCTACAGGTAGGGCCGTTTTCCCGGCGTATTGAAAGTAGGAATTAGGAAATAGGGCAGCGTAGTCATTGTGGTCTGGGGCTAGAATAAGGGACACACACACAAAAAGTCTCTTTCTGTACCTTTACTAATGAAAACTCGTACAAGTCCAGGGATGAAGGGTGCACTCTGGGACTTCCACTTTGAGTGAGTGTAAACCTCCCTTTGTCCTTTGCTTTATCCTGCAGCCAGGCTAGCTTAAAACCAGTCCTGATCTCCTGTGTCTCCACACCTGGTTTGCTGCACTGAGGGCTCTCTCTCTGGGCTACCGCTATCCCTCCTATGGTCCCTGGCTTTCAGTTGTGGGTGCTGCGGTTGTCCGGGAAGCTAAACCTCTGCGGAGTTCTGGATTTTCTGCAGGGATAGTCTCTCTCTCTCTGTGTGCAGTCTTGGTCTTCAGTGACCGGGGTTCTGGTGGGATGAGCCGGGATGGCTCCTCTGCCCTTGTCTGGAGTGTTCCTCGCCTCTGCCTTCGTCCTCGCTCTCTGGACCTCACACTGGCCCTGGTGTACACTGGTGTCGGGCCCAGCACGGCTCCGGTAACCAGTTTCAGCTCCCTAGGCACTGAGCTGACCTGCACAGTTCTTGTAGTGACTGCACATTCTGGCTAATTTCCCCCCAGCACCTGTATTTATAGGGGATCTGGCTTAAGGGCATCCAGTTGCGCTCCCCCTACAGGCCTGGGGTGGAAGTTGTTGGTGTATGTGTGTGTCTCACCTGTGGAAATCCCATTGTGAACCAGGGAGTTTTGTGGCTTACCTGCACAGGGCGCCACACTAGCCATTCTATCCTCCCTCTTCTGTCCTATACCTTAATCTCTAAGGTTCGTACCAAATTTGAAATCGGTTAACTTTCTCACAATTTCACTCATCACTACTGGTGACCTCTGCCCAATGTTTGTAGCCTTGCCCGATGTCTAGTGTTAGGTTTCCTAACCTCTGCCCGATGTCTGGAGCCTGTCGGAGCCAGATGACATCTGCCTGTTGTCCATTGTCTCCTGACTGTACCCACCTGTAGTTGTCCTTGTTCTGTTGGTGTTTCTGTGTCAGCCCTGTCTGACTCTAGTTAGCCTTCTGTCCTGCTGTCACCAAGCCCCGTTCAGGTGCCACAGTCCCAGATGCTGCCATTCCCTAGTCTGAGTAGGCCCGGGTTCATCCTGTGGTCCAGGGGGTCCACATATCCGGACGCTCGCCGCCCCTTGGCATGTGTGACCGATTGCTCAGGTCATGAACTCTGCTGAGCCTATTTTTACAGAGAGGAATTTCCCTGACCGGCCTGTGGTCGGCGTATGCCTGGTTGAATGCCCTCTTTATTTTTGAGACTTTTCTATTGTTCCTTCAGAAGAAGGTATGTGAGGTCCTGTAGTGACGCCATTCTAGTTCCTACATAGGTCAGTGCTGTGGTGTGTCCTTCCGCCGATGTCCCTTACCTTCTTGCTCATTCTCCTGCTTTGCTGCATTGATACCCACATGCTGTGTGGTCCTCTGCTCTTCTGTACGGCCATCCATGTGTTTCAACTGTTACTGGGTCCCAGGCCCTGTGCTTGTCTTGCTGTGTTTCCTGGTTATTAGCAAGGGTGTATGCGCACACACTTCCTCCTCTCTTATAGGGGTGGTGTGTGCACCTTGAATTGGTGACCCCAGCTTTTAAAGTTCCCCTTCCCTTTTGGGTGTTTTCTGAGAAACTCATTAGGTTTCCTAACCTGCCCTGTGTGGTGGTCCAGCTTCATGCTCTGGTTGTCCATAGCCAGTCCTTCCTTCTACCAGCCCTGTGCCTGCTGAGGTCCCTGAACTCTTGTGTCTGCCCTATTTTCCTGGACCGTCCTGTCTGTGTTCTGTCTTGATACCAGCCTGTGACCTGCACCTGAAGCCTGTGTGTTACCCTGTGTCCTGGAACCAGCCTGATTCCTGACCCGGTAAGTACTATGCTGCACCCAAATGTTGGTGGTGTTCAGAAAAAAATGTCCAAATCCTAGTGAAGAACTGGCGCACACCATAAAATGAAAATAGGAGATAAAATTATTTTTTGCTTGGATACATTTATTTGCCACATGTAACAAGGATTATATTCCTGATATCTTGACTCTCACAATGGAGCCTTCATCAGGGAAATTCTATGTACAGAACAGAAAAGAACGACATAAGTATACATCAACATAGACCGAAAATATCATATAGAAATCAGAAATGACATAAATGTTTTGATGCCTAAGGAAGATGACAAAAAATAACAATGTTCTCATGCCCAGACCTGATTGTATATATGAGAGCTCAATACTTGAGTCTTAGGGGGCCGGTGGTGATTCTATGGCTGAAAACAAAGTTATCTATTAGAGGACAGTGCAGTGATCTTTAGTGTGTGTATGCTATAATGTGCTACAGTATTTATAAAGAGGGAGAAAATGGTGAAAAGAATACCCTTCTTCAGGCCTACACCCTGTGCTGGAGTTTAGATCTAAAGGATCTTCTGGTAAATTAAATAAGTCGCTGCTGTGAGCTGCGTAATAGAAAACCCATATGTCTACAGTTATGGGAGAAAAGAATCTAGGAAGGGAATATAATAGAGAAAAAGAAAAAGAGTATGTGTATCACCTCTATCTATTATATATTTGCCGTAGCGACTTCCGTCGCGACCGGCGCTACTTCCTGTGGCTTTGTTCGCGTAGCGTTGCACTTTCTCCAGGACTCTGTCCGTGGCCGCATAGCGGCCACGCGACTCGCGAAGCAATGCCCGCAAAGTGGGCATTGCGAGTCGTTCTCCCCGCGAACAAAGCCACAGCAGGGGCTGTAGTATACACCGCTATGGTATACTACAGCCCCATGTGCATACGCCTGTTCGACCATACGCTTCGCCCGTACGCTACCGCTGCTATCGCTACCGCTGCTGTCGCTAACCCCCGCCGCCCCTAAGCCCCTACCCCCTAAGCTCTATCCTCTAAGCCCCGCCGCCCCTAAGCCCCTACCCCCTAAGCCCCGCCGCCTTCTAAGCCCCCGCCGCACCTACCGCCGCTATCCCCCCCTAAGCCCTATCCTCTAAGCCCCGCCGCCCCTAAGCCCCTACCCCCTAAGCCCCGCCGCCTTCTAAGCCCCCGCCGCATCTACCGCCGCTATCCCCCTCCGCCGCCTCCTAAGCCCCCGTCGCTGTCCTCCGCCGCTGGCGCTATCCCCTAAACCCCGCCGCCACTAAGCCCCTACCCCCTAAGCCCCGCCGCATCCTAAGCCCCCGTCGCTGTCCTCCGCCGCCGCCGCCGCCTCCTAAGCCCCCGCCGCACCTAAGCCCCTACCCCCTAAGCCCCGCCGCCTTCTAAGCCCCCGCCGCACCTACCGCCGCACCTACCGCCGCTATCCCCCCCTAAGCCCTATCCTCTAAGCCCCGCCGCCCCTAAGCCCCTACCCCCTTAGCCCCGCCGCCTTCTAAGCCCCCGCCGCACCTACCCCCGCTATCCCCCTCCACCGCAACCTAAGCCCCTACCCCCTAAGCCCCCGCCGCCGCTACTCCCCCTAAGCCCTATCCTCTAAGCCCCGCCGCCCCTAAGCCCCTACCCCCTAAGCCCCGCCGCCTTCTAAGCCCCCGCCGCACCTACCGCCGCTATCCCCCTCCGCCGCAACCTAAGCCCCTACCCCCTAAGCCCCGCCGCCTTCTGAGCCCCTGCCGCACCTACCGCCGCTATCCCCCCTAAGCCCTATCCTCTAAGCCCCACCGCCCCTAAGCCCTTACCCCCTAAGCCCCGCCGCCTTCTAAGCCCCCGCCGCACCTACCGCCGCTATTCCCCTCCGCCGCCTCCTAAGCCCCCGTCGCTGTCCTCCGCCGCTGCCGCTATCCCCTAAACCCCGCCGCCCCTAAGCCCCTACCCCCTAAGCCCCGCCGCATCCTAAGCCCCGTCGCTCTCCTCCGCCGCTGGCGCTATCCCCTAAACCCCGCCGCCCCTAAGCCCCTACCCCCTAAGCCCCGCCGCATCCTAAGCCCCCGTCGCTGTCCTCCGCCGCTGGTGTCCTCCGCCGCTATCCCCCCCCGCCGCCTCCTAAGCCCCCGTCGCTGTCCTCCTCCGCTCGCGCTATCCCCTAAACCCCGCCGCCCCTAAGCCCCTACCCCCTAAGCCCAGCCGCATCCTAAGCCCCCATCGCTGTCCTCCGCTGCTGCCGCCCTAAGCCCCGACACATCCTAAGCCCCCGCCGATACCCCCTAAGCCCCCGCCGATACCCCCTAAGCCCCGCAGCCCCTAAGCCCCTACCCCTCGCCGATACCCCCTAAGCCCCGCCGCCTGCTAAGCCCCCGGCGCTATCCCCCGTCGACTAAGCCCCGCAGCCCCTAAGTCCCTACCCCCCGCCGATACCCCCTAAGCCCCGCCGCCTCCTAAGCCCCCGGCGCTACCCCCCGCCGATACCCCCTTAGCCCCGTCGCCTAAGCCCCCGTCGCTGTCCCCCGCCGCTCTCGCTACCCCCTAAGGCGCTACACCCTGAGCCCCCGCCATACCCTAACCCATCGCCGCCGTCGATCACTTACATGTCTTCTTCTTCATCTCATCGTCCGTCCGATCCACAAGTCCTCCGTCCGGCAAGGCGTCCTCTTCGTCCGGCCCCGGGGGTCTTCTCTCTTCTTTCCGCCATCTTCGGCTCCGATCTCCTCTTCACTTCTCATTGCGATAGAATGGACGAAAAATCTTCCATTCTATCTCTATGAGAAGTGAGGCGCTCTTCTGATTGGTCGCTGTCTACTGCCGCCAGCCAATCAGAATCGCGCCTCACTTCCCATAGACATACATTAGCGGCGTGTCGGCAAATTTATGGCCGGGTCCCTGGTTCTCTTTTGCGGCCATAAAATCGCGGAAACACCACTATGTATGTCTATGGGAAGTGAGGCGTGATTCCGATTGGTCGCTGTGTGCTTCCGCTGACCAATCAGAATTGCGCCTCACTTTTAGCGGTAAATTTGAAACTCCAAAAGCGCTCATTATATGTCTATGGGAAGTGAGGCGCCATTCTGATTGGTTGCTGTGTGCTTCCGCTGACCAATCAGAATCGCGCCTCACTTCCTATAGACATAGAATGGGCGCTTTTTGAGTTTCAAATTTACCGCTAAAAGTGAGGCGCGATTCTGATTGGTCAGCGGAAGCACACAGCGACCAATCAGAATCGCGCCTCACTTCCCATACACATATAATGGGCGCTTTTGGAGTTTCAAATTTACAGCTAAAAGTGAGGCGCGATTCTGATTGGTCAGCGGAAGCACACAGCGACCAATCGGAATCGCGCCTCACTTCCCATAGACATACATAGGGGTGTGTCCGCGATTTTATGGCCGCAAAAGAGAACCAGGGACCCGGCCATACATTTGCCGACACGCCGCTAATGTATGTCTATGGGAAGTGAGGCGCGATTCTGATTGGTCGCTGTGTGCTGTCGCCGACCAATCAGAATCGCGCCTCACTTCCCATAGACAAACATTAGCGGTGTATCGCAAAATATATTGCCGGCCTTCTGGTTCTATTTTCGGCCACGGGGCTCGGCAATTTCCGGTCAAAAAAATGTTTTTTCTCTATTTATGTATATTTAGTTTTATCTATTTTTCTATCTTTTTTCTTATCTATCTATTTATCTATCTAATAATAAAGATATAAAAATAGATAAAAATAAATATACATAAATAGAGAAAAAAATTTTAGCGGTAAATTTGAAACTCCAAAAGCGCCCATTCTATGTCTATGGGAAGTGAGGCGCGATTCTGATTGGTCAGCGGAAGCACACAGCGACCAATCGGAATCGCGCCTCACTTCCCATAGACATACATAGCGGTGTGTCTGCGATTTTATGGCCGGGCCCCTGCTTCTATTTTGGGCCAGGGGACTCGCCTCTGAGCGGTCGTTCCACGGGCCCGCCAACTCGCAATCTGCGCTTCGCGGCGATAGGTAGCGTATGAGCAACGACTCGCAATCATTGCGAGTCGTTGGTAAGGCGCGAGCAATGTCCGCAAAGCGCTCATTGCGAGTTTACGGCTCAGAGCCGACTCCCCTGGCCCAAAATAGAACCAGGGGCCCGGCCATAAAATCGCTGACACACCGCTATGTATGGCTATGGGAAGTGAGGCGCGATTCCTATTGGTCGCTGTGTGCTTACGCTGACCAATCAGAATCGCGCCTCACTTCTCATAGACATAGAATGGGCGCTTTTGGAGTTTCAAATTTTCCGCTAAAAGTGAGGCGCGAGTCTGATTGGTCAGCGGACGCACACAGCGACCAATCGGAATCGCGCCTCACTTCCCATAGACATAAATAGCGGTGTGTCCGCGATTTTATGGCCGCACAAGAGAACCAGGGACCCGGCCATAAATTTGCCGACACGCTGCTATGTATGTCTATGGGAAGTGAGGCGCGATTCAGATTGGTCGCTGTGTGCTTCCGCTGACCTATCAGAATCGCGCCTCACTTTTAGCGGTAAATTTGAAACTCCGAAAGCGCCCATTCTATGTCTATGGGAAGTGAGGCGCGATTCTGATTGGTCAGCGGAAGCACACAGCGACCAATCAGAATCGCGCCTCATTTCTCAATGCATCTCTATGGGAATGCGCCGTCCAATCACAATCGACCCGCGATTTTTGAACATCCACAGCGGCCAATCAGATTCATGGCGCCATCTTTCTGAGGTTGCCGCCCACCAATCAGATAAGGCCGCTATTTATAGCGGCAAATTTAAATCTTCAACCTCTTTGAATCCTGTTTGCGAGACAAAGAGAAACTACTGCTGGACCATCTGTTGGACTATTGTTCGCCCAAGAAATCCATCCTTCGTGAGGGTCTTTGAGGGAGAACGAGAACGAGAAGCTACCGCTGGACCATCTGTTGGACTATATTTCAGCCAAGATATCCATCCTTCGTGATGGACATCGGGAAGCAAGCGCCGGATCGACTTCTGCGATTGATCAGCTAAGATATCCTTTTTGAAATCTACCTTTTCACATCAGAGTCTATATGCCTGATGCTACGTTTTATTTTCACCTCTTTTTCTATCTTCTATTTTCACCACTTTTACTCTTTTGCGCCATGCAGCGCCAATCGGCGCTGCATGGAGCCTGCGCCACAGTTCGGACACTTCGCCACTAAAAGCGCCGACTTCTGCGCTACAAGCGCAAACTTTGGCGCTTCTAGCGGCCTCCGCGGTCTATGAGACCGCTGTGCCCGAATACTCATTCAGGCGCCGCTCTTCCCGGTGACCGCCGACCAATCGCATTCTCTGCGCCTCTTCCCATAGAGATGCATTGAGAATTGAGGCGCGATTGTGATTGGCCGCTGTGGATTTTCGAAAATGGTGCCGCGATTGTGATTGGAGGGCGCATTCCCATAGAGATGCATTGAGAAATGAGGCGCTATTCTGATTGGTCGCCGTAAGCACACAGCGACCAATCAGAATCGCGCCTCACTTCCCATAGACATACATTAGCGGTGTGTGGGCGATTTTCTAACCTGGAAATAGAACCAGAAGGGCGGGCATATATTTTGCGACACACCGATATGTATGTCTATGGGAAGTGAGGCGCTCTTCTGATTGGTCGCCGTAAGCACACAGCGACCAATCAGAATACCGCCTCACTTCCCGTAGACATACATTAGCGGTGTCTCGCGAAAAATATGCCCGGCCTTATGGTTCGATTTTCGGGGACGGGGCTCGGCTACTGCCGGTAAAAAAAAAAAAAAAAATTTAATTAATGTATTTTTATTTCTATCTATTTTTCTGTCTATATTCTTAGATAGATAAATACAAAGATAGATAGATAAGAAAATAGATAGAAACATAGATACAAATAAAGATAGAAAAATAGAGAATATTTTTTTTCGGACCGGAAATAGCCGAACCCCGTGGCCGAAAATCGAACCAGAAGGGCGGCCTTATTTTTCGAGAGACACCGCTAATGTATGTCTACAAGAAGTGAGGCGGTATTCTGATTGGTCGCCGTAAGCACACAGCGACCAATCAGAAGAGCGCCTCACTTCCCATACACATACATTAGCGGTGTGTCGCAAAATATATACCTGGCCTTCTGGTTCTATTTGCCGGCCATAAAATCTGCGATACACCGCTATGTATGTTTATGGGAAGTGAGGCGCTGTTCTGATCGGTCGCTGTGTGCTAACGCCGACCAATCAGAATTGCGGCGCACTTCCCATAGAGATAAAATGGACGATTTGTGTCCATTCTATCTCTATGGGAAGTGCGCCGCAATTCTGATTGGTCGCCGTTAGCACACAGCGACCAATCACAATCGCGCCTCACTTCCCATAGACATACATAGCGGTGTGTCGGCGATTTTATGGCCGGGCCTCTGGTTCTATTTTCGGCCAGTGGACTCGCCTCTCATCCGTCGTTCCACGCAGCCGGAAACTCGCAATGAGCGCTTCGCGGCAATAGCTAGCGTAACACCAACGACTCGCAATCATTGCGAGTCGTTGGTGATACGCTAGCTATTGCCGCGAAGCGCTCATTGCGAGTTTCCGGCTGCGTGGAACGACGGATGAGAGGCGAGTCCACTGGCCGAAAATAGAACCAGGGGCCCGGCCATAAAATCGGCCAAAACACCGCTATGTATGTCTATGGGCAGTGAGGCGCGATTGTGATTGGCCGCTGTTACTTTTCAAAAATGGCGCCGCGAGTGTGATTGGAGGGCGCATTCCCATACAGATGCATTGAGAAATGAGGCGCGATTGTCATTGGTTGTTGGACATGACGCTTTGCTTCCGATTGGTCGGCGCTCAGCTGGGAAAGCTCAACTTTCCTTGCCGAGCGCCTGGTTCGATTTTCGGCCACGCCGTTTGGGAGGGTGGAAGTCTGTAGCTCCGCCCGCTCTGTTGTGATTGGACAGCGGCATCTTCACACAGTAGCGCCGACCAATCGTATTCATGGCGGCATGTTTATGAAGTTTCCGCTCTCCAATCAAATAGCGGCTGGCGTCTGCCGGTTTTTTATGAATGAACATTTCGCGTCCGCCATGTTAGAGCGCGAAATTTGATTTTGTGAACTATGTAAAAGTTAAAAATCTGTTTTCACAGTACAATCTCACATCAGAGCATATATTCCTAATGCCTAGCCTTATATTAACCCCTTCTTTATACTAATTTCATATCAGCTACGTTTCACCATATTGACCTGTTTTTTTCTAACTTTATTAACCCCTTCTATTCTATTTCTGCTCCACTTCCTATCTCACTATGTGCTGTACTAAGGCCATTTCTACATTAACCTCTTCTATGCCTTTTGCATTTTACTTTTCCCCACAATTCTTTTATATGGTTCTAACTGCTACTTTAACCCCTTGCATTCTGTTTTTTATTCACTAACTGTGTCCCTATGTGCTGTACTCATTACATTTGAAAATTAACCTCTTCTATACCATTTCTTAGTTATTTTTCTTTCACACTGTTTTATAGGAGTGCAAGTAGTACATTAACCCCTTCTATTGTCTTGGCTATTCACTGCCTATGTCACTATGTGGTCTACTACTGCCATTTTAATACTAAATTCTTTAATACTATTTTTCTTTTTATTGATCGTCCTGTATTTTTTACGCGTGCCAGTGCTACATTAACCCCTTACAGACTGTTTTTTAGTTTATTTCTACGTGCAGTGTGTCGTTACACTCTTATGAGTACATTACCCCATTATATGCTATTTTGCTTTTATTTCTACTTGCACTGTGTCGTTACACTCTTATGAGTACATTAACCCATTATATGCTATTTTGCTTTTAGTTCTACTTGCAGTGTGTCGTTACACTGTTATCAGTACATTAACCCATTATATGCTATTTTGCTTACATTTCATACTAATTAGTATGTAGGAATACTAACTCTCTTATATTTAACAGTTTGGATGTAATGCTACTTTACCACTGTCTTATTGTTGTGCCAGTGCTACATTAACCCCTTACAGACTGTTCTTTATTTTATTACTACTTGCAGTGTGTCGTTACACTCTTATGAGTACATTAACCCATTATATGCTATTTTGCTTATATTTCATACTAATTAGTCTGTAGCACTACTACCTGTCTTATATTTAACAGTTTGGATGTAATGCTACCTCTCCCTTTCACATCAGCGGTAATTTTACATCGTGGCAGATGTGGTGAAGAAATCGCATCTGCTCTGTTTGCTGCATTGCTGCTGCATAACTGCTGCACTTGCGGTCCCGTTCCGGTAATCGCCATAGTCAGTATATAGGGACTTGCGCCAGATGCCGCAAGTGCGCTTTGGCTCTTGCGCCAGGTGCTGCCGCAAAATAAATCACGGTCCACCACCGTTTTTTATCGCCCCACCACCTGCCGCAAGTGCTAAACACCAATTGCCGCACCTCCCGCAAGTAACTATATACTGACTATAGCAATTAACGCAACCGCCCACAAGTGCAGCGCTTATGCTGCGGCTATGCACCAAACCCCGCAGATACAGTTTTTTCACCACATCTGATGCTATTTCTAATTATCGCTAATGTTAAAGGGCCTGTCGTCACAGTAGGACATTAACTACTTTTACATACCAAATATATTGGTTCCATGCCATTTTACACTCTATGACCGACTGGGGCCCCTTTCACACGCGCGTTGTACATGCCGATTTACATTATTCCATAACATGTCGAAATATTACCATTATTAACGCAAGTTCCCCATACCCGTCACCATGGGTGCGGTTGCGTAAAGTCACGCTACATCCCCGGATTAACGTTGATTTCTACATTGACCTGCCTCTTTCACCATGTACTCCAGAAGTTGCCTTATTTCTATTTTCCCCATGCTTGGTCACATTGTGCCATTTCACGCTCGCTGATAATGCCGCTTACATCCATTTGTCTTGCCTTTAAGTCTCTTTTTAAGGACTTTAAACACACTGATTTCCATTCACTACTCTATACAATAAACATCATGAAATATTTGTTTTGTACTTTAAAGAACTCCATCATTTCATTTTCACAGGTTATTGAAATACACACTTTACTTTTATTGTTTTTGCCTATTTAGACATAGTTATTATTGATTGTTTCCTTAACTAACACACTAGCTCATTTTGGATTTGATTTACTGACTATTCTTATTAAAATGAGCTCTCCTACAACAAATATCGCTCTTGCCAAGGAGGCTGCATCTACGCCTAAGAAGAAGTGTGGCGCCCCGCAACGAGTGCGTCACAAGAGGGTATTGCAGCCATAAATCCAGCCGCAATATTCTCTGACTCAGCAATGATCTGGTTAATTTAGAAATCCAACCCTACAGGCATCACCTAGAACAGAGGGCCAATCCTAGGTCCTGGTGGGCGGAGTGCCAGGGTAGTGTGTAAGAGAATAGTCTAGAACTCGGAGAAGAAGGGTCTAGAACTAGAACTTGGAGAGGAGCGGGTGCTCTGCACTCCGTGCAGCCCCCGGGCCGTCACCGGTCGGGTGTCAGCACCTGAGGGCTTACCAACCGGGATTGGGCATTATTCACACGGGTTCCCAAAAGACTCCCGTGCCCACAACTCACAGCCGGTTCACTGGTACCGAAGCTGGCAGCAGTTCACCTCTGCTACGCGAACCAGAAAGCGTGGAGGAGCAGCTTCACAGGAGCACCCCACCACCAGCCAACTTCCAGTCGTCTAACCAGCGGTGTACCCACCGAGGGATCCAAGGCTCCCCAGAACATCCAGAACGTACATCATGGATAGGGCATTGAAGCAGCCTCCCCGTACCCGACCTGGTATTCCTGGGCGACACTGGCAACCAATTAGTTAGAAGGAGGAACACTGCGGATTTCTAAGGGACACCATCACTGCTGAGTCCACCCGGTCTACTACCCAACCACTGTATGCCATGTACTGCCTGCTGGTTACAGTAAAGACCCGTTGCAGAGACTTTCTGTGTCTGTGCTTCCTTATGAACTGTCCGTCCGCACTACAAGGTAACCGCAGCTGCCGCACAACATCTTAAGCAGCTCCAGCCTCCGGGGATCACCGCTCAGCCTGTGGGGAGCGTAACATCTTGCTGCTATCCATCCCCCGGGGGCTCCGCAGCGTCGGTAGTCCTTACCGAAACTACTCATAGGTGGCGTCACGAATAAATTAAAAACCCCTTTAATCTGTTCCACCAAGACGTCTTCAACACTTTTGATCTGCACTACACCGGGCCCCACTACCGGCAGGCGCGGTCCACCCGTGACAAGGAGGAAGGAAGCATCGCCTGTCTAAACCGGAGTCCCGGCCACGGTGAGTCAGAAAATGGCGTCACGAACAGGATACGAGCAGGCCCGCTACCCAACGGGCATAATGTGCTTAAAATGGACTTTATTGTCTACAATTTGGACTTTGTTCGTCCCTAAAAGAACTTTCCCGCCTTTTCACCGCCGGGCCAAGATGGCGCCCAAGATGGCGTTCCCGCCACAAAAATCCGCCAACTGCAAGCCCAGGAGTGAGTCAACCCCCCCCTCATCGTGGGAGGGCTCAAGACAAAAGGCGCTAAACTCTTTGTCCGCCATGATTGCTCGAATCAACCATGGGGGCGGACCCCAAAGACTTTTCCCACGATTGGACTACAAAAGCCCAGAGGAAATGGGAGTGAGACAGACCTTCTTCACCAGCTCTACCAGAACACTTACCGGTTGAACGGGTGTGGTTTCCCTCCATGAAGAGAATGGCCAGCATGAGACTCCAAGACCTAATGCGGGAGGTCGAAGCGGAGGCCAGAGCAACCATAGGCCAACCGGGTCCGGATCCTGCCCTTACCGTAGACGGCAGCCCCGACTTCTGGCTAGAGGCTCTACAAGACGTCCGGGTGCGGTTACTAGAGACTGTAGAATGGACGATTCGCAGCTGGAGCGCGACCCTAGGCAGAAGACTCCATCATGCGATGCAGCAGAGCCGACCGGGTACAGCTTCTCCAAGCCCAGACGACATCGCCAGCTTCTCAACGGCCTCACCGTCGCCCACTACCTGTCCTGCTTCGTCACCGGAGCCCATAGACTGCATCATTCCTGTGAGAGTCACAGCACGACCCGTTCCAGCGGTTGAACCCGCAGCCGACACCGTTCCAGAGCCGGAGCTTCCAATACGCTCCACAGAAGAAGCTGACACATACCTGGTTCCACCTGCGGAACCTGCGACTAGTTTCCACACTACTGAGACTGTCGCCTGTTTCTCCCCTGAACCGGAGGCCTCCTCTGCAAATACCGAGGCCTACCTGGTGACCGGGATCGAAACACCACTTCCCGCTGCTACAGAAGAAGAGGCAGGCAGCCTGGAAGTCCTGCACAACGACCCCGAGGAGAACTTCGCAGCACAGCCACCCATTGACCCAGAGGATTCCGTTCCATCGTCTTCGTCAGCCGAGCAGCCTGACGTAGTCATCGAAGGAGACATCGAGGAGGATGACGACGAGACCTACAGCCCAGCTGAGGACCTCTACACCGGGTTCGCCTGGGGAGACACCAAGAATCCTTCTGCCGGGCGATCAGCTCGGGTGCACTGGTCGGGTGCCGCCGCAACCACATCTCCTCCGGTTCCGTTGAACCGGGCTTTTCTACAGACTGCCCACCAAACTCAAGCGGTTCAACAACCAGCACGCCGTAGTGACTTTATCCACACGCCGCACCACTCCGACGAAGAGGTACGTCGTTCCCGAAGGGAGGAGTGGCACACTCGACTGCAAGCCAATATGCAGGCTCGCGCCGAGGCCCGCCGACAATCTCCATTGCCTGAACAATTCCGTAAAACCGGGCGGGTAAGCACCTTCAACTTATCCACCGGGTGGGGATTCGTAAGGGAGGAGGGTGTGAGTACTGAAGTATTTGTGGGGCGCCGTGATGTGGAATCGCACCTACCGCGAGGCCATCCAAACCGAGACTTGTATAGAGGAGACATAGTAACCTATGAGCGATATGTATGCTGTGACGGGTGGTTCGCTATACGAGTCCGGAACACTGCCCTCCATAAGTGACTTGTTGTTTGAACTTTTCTGCTAAAGAGACTTCTTCCTGTGTGCAAATTAACACCGCGACTTGGCGGCTACAGCCTGAACTTTTGCTTAAGGACAGCCGACCGCCCGCCGAGTCCACGCAATGTGTTAACCTGTTTCCTTACCTACCTCACTTTTATGCATACAATGACTTGTCATTAATAAAAGTGTATTACCTGTTATAAAATATAAAAACCTCTGTAATGTGGTAGTGTGACGCTTGGGGACAAGCGTATTCAACCAAGGGGGAGTGTGGCGCCCCGCAACGAGTGCGTCACAAGAGGGTATTGCAGCCATAAATGCAGCCGCAATATTCTCTGACTCAGCAATGATCTGGTTAATTTAGAAATCCAACCCTACAGGCATCACCTAGAACAGAGGGCCAATCCTAGGTCCTGGTGGGCGGAGTGCCAGGGTAGTGTGTAAGAGAATAGTCTAGAACTCGGAGAAGAAGGGTCTAGAACTAGAACTTGGAGAGGAGCGGGGGCTCTGCACTCCGTGCAGCCCCCGGGCCGTCACCGGTCGGGTGTCAGCACCTTACCAACCGGGATTGGGCATTATTCACACGGGTTCCCAAAAGACTCCCGTGCCCACAACTCACAGCCGGTTCACTGGTACCAAAGCTGGCAGCAGTTCACCTCTGCTACGCGAACCAGAAAGCGTGGAGGAGCTGCTTCACAGGAGCACCCCACCACCAGCCAACTTCCAGTCGTCTAACCAGCGGTGTACCCACTGAGGGATCCAAGGCTCTCCAGAACATCCAGAACGTACATCATGGATAGGGCATTGAAGCAGCCTCCCCGTACCCGACCTGGTATTCCTGAGCGACACTGGCAACCAATTAGTTAGAAGGAGGAACACTGCGGATTTCTAAGGGACACCATCACTGCTGAGTCCACCCGGTCTACTACCCAACCACTGTATGCCATGTACTGCCTGCTGGTTACAGTAAAGACCCGTTGCAGAGACTTTCTGTGTCCGTGCTTCCTTATGAACTGTCCATCCGCACTACAAGGTAACCGCAGCTGCCGCACAACATCTTAAGCAGCTCCAGCCTCCGGGGATCACCGCTCAGCCTGTGGGGAGCGTAACATCTTGCTGCTATCCATCCCCCGGGGGCTCCGCAGCGTCGGTAGTCCTTACCGAAACTACTCATAGGTGGCGTCACGAATAAATTAAAAACCCCTTTAATCTGTTCCACCAAGACGTCTTCAACACTTTTGATCTGCACTACACCGGGCCCCACTACCGGCAGGCGCGGTCCACCCGTGACAAGGAGGAAGGAAGCATCGCCTGTCTAAACCGGAGTCCCGGCCACGGTGAGTCAGAAGCGTGCAGAGGAGACTTCGGAAGAGACACGTCTTCGGTTAGATCGTGATAAGGCTGCTAAAGCAAAACGTATTGCAGAGGAGACTTCGGAAGAGAGACGTCTTCGGTTAGATCTTCGTAACACTGCTAAGGCGAAACGTATTGCAGAGGAGACTTCAGAAGAGAGGCGTCTTCGCTTAGATAGTGATAAGGCTGCTAAGGCAAAACGCACTGCTGAGGAGACCTCGGAAGAGAGACGTCTTCGCTTAGATCGTGTTAAGGCTGCTCACGCCAAACGCATTGCAGAGGAGACTTCGGAAGAGAGACGTCTTCGTTTACTACGTCTTAAGGCTGCTAGAGTGAAACGCATTGCCAAACTGTCTTCTCCAATGAGACGTTTTCGGTTGGATGCTGCGAAGGCTGCTTCGAAGAAACGTATTGCTGGACCTGTCTTCTGAAGAAAGAAGTCAACGAAAGTCAAAAAGAGCCATGGATGCACGTGCCAGACGGGAAAAACAAAAAATTACTGTCACTGAAGAATCGTCTGACAAAGATACTGCTCCTGCCTCTTCGTCTACTGACATTCTACCAAGTGAACAGCCTTTAACACCTCCTATTACCTCCATGTGAAAAAAAGAAGCAAAGGTTCAAAAGGAGTCTGTGCGTATGCGCAAGAAGCGTGCCGAGGACACTTCTGCAGAAAGACGACTTCGCTTGGATAAGGAAAAGGCTGCTTTGAAAACACGGGTTTCAAAAGAGTCTTTTGAAGGAAGGACGGAACAATTAGGCAAAAAATCCATGCCTGCGCGTCAACAACGCAAACACCAAGAGTTCATGCCTACAGGTGATCCGTCTGACCCTCATACTGCTGCCACCTCTTCCTGTGACCCTCATACTGCTGCCACCTCTTCGTCTGACCATCATACTGCTGACACCTTTTCGTCTGATCCTCATACTGCTGACACCTTTTCGTCTGATCCTCAGACTGCTGCCACCTTTTCGTCTGATCCTCATACTGCTGCCACCTCTTCGTCTGATCCTCATACTGCTGCCACCTCTTTGTCTGATCCTCATACTGCTGCCACCTCTTTGTCTGATCCTCATACTGCTGCCACCTCTTCTTCTACTGTGTTAACTACTACTGAACAGCCTTTACCACATCGCAAGGCCACATCTAAAAGAAAACACTCTGCTGAGGAGACGCCATACAGCAAACAGTGTAAAATTTTGAGGCTTAAAAGGAAAAGACAGATGCGTAAAGATACGCTGTCTCCTACGTCTAAACAACTCCGCTTGACCCATTTGGCTGATAGACGTCGTGACGTACGCACACGTTCTTCCACTTCAACATTGCAAGAGCCACAACGCAATTTATATTCAACATCTTCTTTTCTTGAATGTTTTGATTCTACGTCCCTTCCACGTCTCATCTATGTAGGATTACACAATCGAAATCTACCTTTCTTATCTTCACCTTTCCTTCAGCCAATGGGATTTATTGATCAGGATCATGCTATTTTTGAACATACCTGTGGTTTCATGAATGTAATATGTGAACATTGTGAGGCTCGACATTTTACTGATGAACACCCATCAGATAAACACTTTACTCTTTGTTGCCACAAGGGAAAAGTAAAGGTACCATTACCTCAATACCCGGAGGTCTTCCAACGCCTGCTGAAAGGAGAGAGTGAGTACAGTAAAAATTTGATGCAGAATATCAGGAGCATTAATAGTTCTTTTGCTTTTGCCTCCATGGGTGCCCATGTTTCTCCACCACCTGGACACGGCCCTTACTGTTTCCGAATTCATGGGCAAATTTATCATCGCACGGGAACACTCCATCCTGCTCAAGATCAACCTCCAGCATATGCACAACTCTACATTTTAGATACTGCAAGCGCTGTAGAACAACCGATACAGTCTCCAGAAAATGTGAAATGTAATCCTACTTTAATGAGTATCATTGCTCTTCAATTGGATAATATTAATCCCCTTGTTTCGGCCTACAAAATGTTACGTGACGTTGAATTAGAAGAACAACAGAAGGCAGTAGAACATGGCACCGTCATGCCAAATATTATCATGGCCATTAAACAAGACAGACAGCAAGACCCTAGACGCTATAACAATCCTACTGTCCATGAAGTTGCAGTGGTCTTTGAAAATGCTGATGGAGAGCCACCATTCAATAGAGACATTTTAATTAATTTGAAACCTGATCCAAATCACCCCTTGGCCCCAAAAACACAGCAAGTCAGTATTCTACACAGCAATTTAGATGCATTACTGTATCCCTTATTTTTCCTTCATGGAGAACAAGGCTGGCATGAGGGACTCAAGCATCAAGGCCAAAGTCAACGCAGGGTTACACAGCTCCAGTATTACTGCTATTTGTTGTCTGTACGGAATCGGTTCAAACCTGTCCTGAATGGTGGCAAACTAACACAGCAGTACTTAGTGGATGCGTATGTGAAAATCGAGGCTAATCGCTTAAATTTTATCCGTCAACACCAAAAGGATTTAAAAGTGGAGGATTTTTGCGTACTACAGGAACATCTCCTGAAACAATCTGTTGAGAAAGGTATTCCCATTGGCAAGACGGTCATTTTACCATCTTCCTTTGAGGGCAGTCCCAGAAACATGCAGCAACGCTATCAGGATGCCATGGCTATTGTGACTAAATTTGGACGACCGGATCTTTTTGTAACCATGACCTGTAATCCTAAATGGAGGGAGATTACAAACAATTTAGAGCCATGGCAGCGTGTGGAACATAGACCTGATTTAGTCGCCCGTGTCTTCAGAATTAAACTGGAAGCCCTAATAAAAGACATTAACACTGGATTATTTGGCAAAGTTTGTGCAATGGTTCATGTTATTGAATTCCAAAAGCGTGGCCTACCACACGCTCACATTTTGATCATTCTGGATAGCAAATCCAAACTAAGAACTGAGGTTGAAGAGGATAATATAGTTTGGGCTGAAATCCCTGATCCAGAAGATTACCCTGTGCTCCATGAAATTGTGATGCAACACATGATTCATGGACCCTGTGGACAACACAACCCCAATTCTCCATGTATGGATCTTGGAAAGTGTAAGGAAGGTTTTCCTAAAGATTTCCAAACAAGAACAGTCTTAGCTAAGGATGCATACCCTACTTATCAAAGAAAGGAAGGACCATCCTTTCAACACTATTCAAAGATGATTGATAATTCTTGTGTTGTTCCCTATAACCCTTATCTACTATTAAAATACAAGTGTCATATTAATGTTGAGGTATGTGCTTCCATTCAAAGTGTCAAATACCTCTTCAAATATGTCTACAAAGGACATGATAAAGCCAATCTTGAAATTTGCCAAACCAATATCCACCATGATGAAACACATCAATTCATGGATTCAAGATACGTGAGTGCACCGGAGGCAGCTTGGCGAATATTTGCTTACCTGATGCATAGACAATCGCACTCCATTATTCGCCTGGCTGTACATCTCCCACATTCTCAACCACTTTATTTTCATGAGGATGACTCTGTTGAAAACATCAGTTACACAATGCACAGAAAATCCACTCTTATGGCCTACTTTGAGCTGAATGAGAATGACTCACATGCTCAGGATTACTTCTACCGCCAAATTCCAGAGCACTATGTTTGGAAAGAAGGTGCATGGGAAATTAGAAAGCGAGGAGGTTCTTCAGTGATTGGAAGAATGTATACTGTCAGTATGAAAGATCAAGAACGGTACTATTTGAGGTTGTTGTTACTGCATGTCAAAGGAGCAACAAGTTTTGACAACATTAAGACTGTTAATGAAGTCACATACTCAACTTTTAAAGAGGCAGCATTAGCTCTTGGATTGCTCTTCGATGACACTGTTTGGAGAAATACTTTATTGGATGCCTGTGTTCTCAACATGCCTGCACAGCTTCGTGACATGTTTGCATATATATGTATTTTTGGTCCTCCAGCTCATCCATTGGAGTTGTGGCAAGAATTTAAACAAGACTTTATCCAAGACTACTGCCATGCATATCACTCCAACAGTGAGGAGTGTGAGAATTGTGAAGGATATGCAATGACAGATGTCCAAAATGTTCTAAAATTTCATGGCAAAACTTTTACTGATTTTAATCTACCACGACCAAAAAGAAAGCCACACGTTGCCCACAATACAACAAGGATGATGAGTTAAGAAGAGCTCAGCAAATGAAAGCTACTTTAAATGACCAACAACTTTTGGCCTATGATGCGATCAATCAAGCTTTACACGATAGACGTGGACAACCTAAGTGCTTTTTCATTGACGGTCCAGGTGGCAGTGGGAAAACATATCTGTATGATTTATTAATTCATGAACTAAGAGGAGAAGGCGAAATTGTATCACCTGCAGCCAGTACAGGGATTGCAGCTAACTTACTGCAAGGAGGAAGAACCATCCATTCGCTTTATGGCATACCAATTCCAATAAATGAAACATCCGTTTCCAGAATTAAAAATGATACAGATGCTGCACAACATTTGAAAAGTACCAAACTTTTCATTGTTGACGAGTCCACTCTGTTATCTAAATATGCATTGCATGTCATAGATCAACTTTTACGGGATGTCATGACAACAGTTTATCTCCAAGAAAAATACAACACCTTTTGGAGGGAAAGTCATTGTTCTGGGAGGAGACTTTCGACAGTGTCTGCCTATCATCCCTCATGGTACAAGAACTGACATTATAGAGAGTTGTATTAAATACTCACGACAATGGCAGCTTTTCACTCAATTGCCACTCTTCAACAACATGCGTTCCATTGATCCTGATTATAGCAGTTGGTTACTTCAACTGGGAAATGGTGAATTGTCCAATGATTTCAACCTTGGAGATGATATCATTGAAATCCCACAAGACATGATCTGCACTGGCTCACTCATACTTGCTATATTTGGTGAAAACATTGTCATTGATGTAGATAACAATGAAAGCATTCAGATTGCTGCATCACATGCTATTCTTTGCCCTAAAAATGACCATGTGGATATGGTGAACTCTAAGGTCATGGATTGCATTGCTGGTGAATACACTCAATACATTAGTGATGATTCCATTGATCCTGATGAGACTGAAGATCCAGATCAATATCCTGTGGAATTTTTGAATTCACTCACACCAACGGGAATGCCTTCTCATCGCCTCAAATTAAAAATCGGCACCATTGTTATACTTTTGCGCAACTTTAACAGCAGAAAAGGTCTTTGCAATGGGACTCGCTTGATTGTCATCGCTTTGACAATCTGATTCAAGCAAAAGTAATTACTGGGTCTGCAGAAGGAAATGTGGTGTTTATTCCAATGAATGCATTCAGATTGCTGCATCACATGCTATTCTTTGCCCTAAAAATGTCCATATGGAAATGGTGAACTCTAAGGGTATGGATTGCATTGCTGGTGAATACATTGAGTACATTAGTGATGATTCCATTGAGACTGAAGATTCAGACCAATATCCAGTGGAATTTTTAAATTCACTCAAACCAATGGGAATGCCTTATCATCGCCTCAAATTACAAACTGGTACCATTGTCATGCTTTTGCGCACCTTTAACAGCATAAAAGGTCTTTGCAATTGGAATCGCTTCATTGTCATCACTTTGTTTGACAATCTCATTCAAGCAGAAGGAAATGTGGTGTTTATTCCAAGGATTTATTTGTCTCCATCAGACACTGCCTTACCTTTTAAGGCTGTGGTCACAGTTTTTTTGGTGCCTTTTAAAAACGCATGCTTTTTTACATGCGTTTTTCATGTCAGCATGAGTTTTTTAAGGTCTCTGATGGCTCCCTGCGTTTTTGGCTGCGTTTTTGAATCTGCACATAAAAATAGTGCTTGTAGTATTTTTTTGAGCGTTTTGAAAAACGCATGCGTTTTTGTGGAAAACGCATGCGTTTTTATAACATGGGTTCCTATGGAAACCGCATGCAAAAACGCATGTACAGTTAGTACCTTTTAGTGCCATTCAAAAACGCATGCGTTTCCCATAGGAGCCCATGTTAAAAAAACGCATGCGTTTCCGGAAACGCATGCGTTTTTTTTAACATGGGCTCCTATGGGAAACGCATGCGTTTTTGAATGGCACTAAAAGGTACTAACTGTACATGCGTTTTTGCATGCGTTTTCCATAGGAACCCATGTTATAAAAACGCATGCGTTTTCCACAAAAACGCATGCGTTTTCTACAAAAACGCATGCGTTTTTGGATATGCTCCAAAAACGCATGGGACAGTCACACATGCTTTTTGGCTATTAGGGCATGCGTTTTTTAACATGGGGGCCTATGGGTGCGTTTTTTACATGCATTTTTGAAAACGCAGGTCTCCAAAAATGCATGTGAAAAATGGTACTGTGACCACAGCCTAAGTTAAGACATCGAAAATTTACCATGAAGTCTACTTTTCCCATGACCATCAACAAATCCCAAGGCCAAACACTGGAGCAAGTAGGGATTTTTTTTGCCACAACCCGTTTATGGACATGGACAGTTATATGTGGCTTTTTCACGAGTGAAAAGAAGATGTATTGTTAAGGTAAAAGTGCTGGATACACCCATTCAAGGAAAGTTGCTGTCTCATTCAGAAAAAGTCTTTACAAAAAATATTGTCTATAAGAATATTTTATTTTAAATTCTTTAGATAGATATTACATTTACATACATGATGGATATAACAATGAAAGCATTCACATTGCTGCATCACATGCCATTCTTTGCCGTAAAAATGTCCATGTGGAAATGGTGAACTCTCAGGTTATGGATTGCATTGCTGGTGAATACACTGAGTACATTAGTGATGATTCCATTCAGACTAAAGATTCAGACCAATATCCAGTGGAATTTTGAAATTCACTCACACCAATGGGAATGCCTTATCATCGCCTCAAATTACAAATTGGTACCATTGTCATGCTTTTGCGCACCTTTAACAGCATAAAAGGTCTTTGCAATGGGAATCGCTTCATTGTCATCACTTTGTTTGACAATCTCATTCAAGCAAAAGTCATTACTGGGTCTGCAGAAGGAAATGTGGTGTTTATTCCAAAGATTTATTTATCTCCATCAGAGACTGCCTTACCTTTCAAGTTAAGACGTCGACAATTTCCCGCGAAGTCTACTTTTGCCATGACCATCAACAAATCCCAAGGCCAAACACTGGAGAAAGTAGGGATTTTTTTGCCAGAACCCGTTTTTGGACATGGACAGTTATATGTGGCTTTTTCACGAGTGAAAAGATGATGTAATGTTAAGGTGAAAGTGCTGGATACACCCATTCAAGTCAAATTGCTGCCTCATTCCAAAAAAGTCTTTACTAAAAATATTGTCTATAAGAATATTTTATTTTAAATTCTTTAGATATATATTACATTTACATACATGATGGATATAACAATGAAAGCATTCAACTTGCTGCATGACATGACATTCTTTGCCCTAAAAATGTCCATGTGGAAATAGTGAACTCTAAGGTTATGGATTGCATTGCTGGTGAATACACTGAGTACATTAGTGATGATTCCATTGAGACTGACGATTCAGACCAATATCCAGTGAAATTTTGAAATTCACTCACACCAATGGGAATGCCTTATCATCGCCTCAAATTACAAATCGGTACCATTGTCATGCTTTTGCGCACCTTTAACAGTATAAAAGGTCTTTGCAATGGGAATTGCTTCATTGTCATCACTTTGTTTGACAATCTGATTCAAGCAAAAGTCATTACTGGGTCTGCAGAAGGAAATGTGGTGTTTATTCCAAGGATTGATTTATCTCATCAGAGACTGCCTTACCTTTCAAGTTAAGACGTCGACAATTTACCGTGAAGTCTACTTTTGCCATGACCATCAACAAATCCCAAGGCCAAACACTGGAGAAAGTCGGGATTTCTTTGTCAAACAGTTTTTGGACATGGACAGTTATATGTGGCTTTTTCACGAGTAAAAACACGATGCAATGTTAAGGTGAAAGTGCTGGATACACCCATTCAAGTCAAATTGCTGCCCAGTTGTGAAATACTCTTGACTCAAAATAATCTCTCTAATATTTTATTTTAAATTCTTTAGATACATATTAGATTTAGATACATAGTTACTTTCTAATTAAACACAAATATTACAATAAATTAGTTTAGCCATAGATGTATAAGAATAGAAAAAAAAAAATACCAAAAAAATTATTTTAGTTATAGAAAAAGATATTATAATTAGTTATTAGATATAAAATAGTTATTTAAGAAATATAGTCGTTAGTGTTCATTTTCACTAAAAATATAGTGTATAAAAATATTTTACTTAAAATTCTTTAGATACATGTTACATTTTGATACATACTTATTTTTAAATTTGACACAAATATTACTATATAAATTAGTTTTGCAATAGATGTATATCAATATAAATAAATCAAAATACCTAAAAACTTAGTTTAGTTATAGATAAATACATTATAATTAGTTATTAGATATAAAAGTTATTTAAGATATATAGTCGTTATTTTCACTTTTCATTAAAAATATAGTGTATAAAAATATTTTACTTTCAATTCTTTAGATACATATTACATTTAGATACATAGTTACTTTCTAATTAAACACAAATATTACAATAAATTAATTTAGCTATAGATGTATAGGAATAGAAATATACAAAAATACCAAAAATATTTGTTTTGTTATAAAGATATTATAATTAGTTTTTAGATATAAAATAGTTATTTAAAATATATAGTAATTACTTTTTTAGCTTAGAAAATTTATTTTTACTTTTCATTGTATATGTATGTAAACACACATTTTTTTTGTAGATTGTAGATGTGTATCATCTAAATGCTTGCATTTAGTGATAAGAACCTGAAGCTTCAGCAGTATAGCTGCTGCGAGATTTCATTTTCTTTTTACACAGGGTGAGGTTTTTGTGAACAGGTAAGGCTGCCTTCAGACTTGCAGATGCATCTGCAGCATTTTGAATATGCATCTGCAAGCATCTGCATGCACACAGCAGCCCCTATCTTTATAATGGGACGTACGCTGTCTGCAGATGATTGCAGACAGCCGTGCGCACCCATTTACTCCTATATGTGATCTCTGCACAGGCGCATGCCTGCATACAAATCACACAATCCCGCCCGCACCAGGGATGCAACATGTCGCGTCTCTGGTGCGGAGGAGAGTCTGTGATTTGTACGAAGGCATCCGCCTGCACACAGATCACATATAGGAGTGAATGGGTGCGCACGGCTGTCTGCAAGAATCTGCAGACAACGTGTGTCCCATTATAAAGATAGGGACTGCTGTCTGCATGCACATGCTTGCAGATGCATCTGCAAAACGCTGCAGATGCATCTGCAAGTCTGAAGGCAGCCTAAGAGATGGGTGGGATGGCTGTTCACACACATCTCTATCTTGAAGTGTGTTCTGTACATATAAATACATATATTCACATAGGTACATATTTAGACACATAGGTACATATTTAGACACGTAGGGAAAGAATAGACATTTTGATTTTACATCTGAATTATTCTACTATTTGTTGAATTTTTAGTTGGAAAAAAACAATTTTGCAACTTGCTGCCTAATGGTGACCTACTGTACTCTTAATGTAAGTTGCATGAAATGTTTATGGAATTTGTCGTTTACTTGCGGTAGTTGCGGCACATGTGCTTTCGACAGTTTCAATCGCCAAAATCAGTTAGCTGTCATTTTTAGTGGTTGCATTTAGTCAACCTGTTAAAGTTCTGCTTGCCGTATTTACTGCAAGCTAAGTGCAAGTTCCATATTTATTACATGTTACTTGCTGAAAGTGAGCTGTAGGTAGTCCCTTTGGTGCCAAGTTCAGAAATTGTATTTGGTTATTCCATACCTTCTTCAAATAGCCAAAAAATATCTGCTTTAAAAGGAGTCTAACTATTAATTATTAGGGATAGAGTAGAGTAGGTCCCACCAGCTGTAAGGCTACCTTCCCGTGGTTGGTGGGGAAACATGTACTGGCTCAATCATAGATTATTAATATTCATATATAAATTGAATATATGTAATCTGTACAAAACATCAGTGCCAGTATCTGTACGAAAAGCCTTGCCTTAGAATCATCACATGTACTACACTGACATATACCATACAAACATTGGTAGTTGATAGATAGATATCATGTTATGTGCATTATTGTCAAATTTGAATGAATAATGTATATATGCATGCTACACTCCCGATTCTTTAACATTGGGCCGACATCTATCATGGAATAATAGGATTATTAGTTCAAACTCTAATTTAATAAACTATACACCGATTCTAGAATCCCGATGCAATCGCATCGGGCTCACAGCTAGTCTACTATATAATTGTCTAAGGATTTTTGCGTCTGTCGCCGAAATCGCACGCCAGACACAGGCCGCTCATTGGCTACTGTACTCAGTGTATTTGAAATATGGTGCCATAGCGCGCGCCGCTATTCCGATTGGTCGGCACTGAACGCGGCGTCCAATCAGAATAGTGGCGCGCAGCATGGTGCCATGTGTAAAATACAGTGACAACTTCAGATTTGAAATATGGCGCCATAGCACGTGCCGCTATTCCGATTGGTCGGCGCTGAATGCGGCGACCAATCAGAGAAGCGACACGCAGTTTGAATGCTACTGCTTTGATTGGTCGCTGTGTTCTGCGCCGACCATTTAAAATAGCGGCGCTGAGCGCAGCGACCAATCAGAGAAGCGACACGCAGTTTGAGTAGATAGATAGATAGATAGATAGATGGGTAGATAGATGGGTAGATAGATGGGTAGATTGATAGGTAGATAGATAGATAGATGGGTAGATAGATGGGTAGATAGATGGGTAGATTGATAGGTAGATTGATAGGTAGATTGATAGGTAGATTGATAGGTAGATAGATAAAATACCTGCTTGAGGAAGGCTGACATAGCCGAAACGTCGCAGTCCAGGAATAAATCCACATTGTGAATTGAAAAGGATGTGCTGCTGTCCATTTTTTTGATTTAGGTAGATAGATAGATAGATAGATAGATGGGTAGATAGATGGGTAGATAGATGGGTAGATAGATAGATACATGATAGGTAGATACATAGACAGACAGATAGATACTAAAAATGGAGGCTTAGCTGAGTGTAAGTAAATAGTGATAGGTTAGAATAGGGACCCATCAGATCTAAGGTCACCTTGACATGGTTGATGGGCTTACAGATGTTGGTCAATATGTGTACTATGAACTTTCATTGTTTAAAGATAAGATTTTTCCAAAAAATCCCAAAATTTATTTTTTTGAGAAAAGATCTTTGATTTAAGTGAGTCCTCTCTCTGAGCATTAATAAAAATGGAGGCTTAGCTGAGCCCAAGGAGAGAATGAGAAGGTAGGACAGAGACCCATCAGATGTAAAATTACTTTGAAGCTGGTTGATGGGCAAATAAGTATTGGCCAATATGTGACCAAGAACCTTAGTTTATGAAGATAAAATATTCAAAAAATACATAGATGATAGACACATAGGTAGATGATAGATAGATATCATGTATTACTTGCATTATTGTTAAGTTTCCATAAATAAACTATATACATATTCTAGACTACCCGATGCTTTTGAATCAGGCCACTATCTAGTGGTACAATAACCGTATCTCTGTTAAACTGTAAAGTTGCCTTTGTAATTCGTTGTCCTTTTGACAAAGGTAATATCAGTTTCTAATGAGAATAAAGGCAAAAAGATCAAAATAACCATCTGATTAGGGTTATATTATAGGTATGTTAAGCAAAATGACCTATCATACCTGGTTTATACTGTAGCTATCTCTCATTGTACTTCTCAGCTTATGGAAAAGATATGTCTGTATAAATGAACTGGCATGAGATCAACATGCAGGCAGTGAAAGAAGTTTTTACTGCTTACCTTAAAGTAGTAAGGTGATTGGTATCCTGTCTCAGCCTTAGAGAGATCCTGTGAACGAAAAGAATGCGCAATAGGGTCTTATCTCAATGATACACTGTCGCTTATCGATGTGGAATTGCTCACCTTTGTCAGTTGTGAAACCCACAACTGGTAGAATAGCGTACAGGCAGCTGCTGCAGGGACCGCACTCCCAACGGTGACCGTGGTTGTAATACAGAATCCTGGACAAAGTGCCTCAGTGTCCGCGCTGCTGCTCCGAGACCAAAGACACACAGACACGGGAATGTCTGGATCAGCAATAGCCTTTAGGAGCTCGGGAGGAGGCTCCGAAACGCGTCGGAAAATAAAGGCTATTGCTGATCCAGACATTCCCGTGTCTGTGTGTCTTTGGTCTCGGAGCAGCAGCGCGGACACTGAGGCACTTTGTCCAGGATTCTGTATTAGAGAGATCCTGTTAGATGTGCACAAAGAGTTAACAGACAATGTGTCATAAGTGATACTGGATAAAAGGTAGCAGTTACAGTGGCTATGGTCAGGAGACCTAGTGTGGATTTACCTGCAGTGCGGTCTGTGGGATTGTGGAGGCAGATTCCTGAACTGCCCTGCCTGTGTTCCTAGTCCTTCCCTCCATTCCTGTGTCCTGGGACTAGCCTGATTCCTGACCCATCCTGCCTGTGTTCCTAGACCACCCCTCCATTCCTGTGTCCTGGGACTAGCCTGATTCCTGAACCATCATGCCTATGTTCCTAGTCCTTCCCTCCATTCCTGTGTCCTGGCACCAGCCTGATTCCTGACCCATCCTGCCTGTGTTCCTAGACCATCCCTCCATTTCTGTGTCCTAGGACCAGCCTGATTCCTGACCCATCCTGCCTGTGTTCCTAGTCCGTCCCTCCATTCCTGTGTCCTGGGACCAGCCTGCTTCCTGAGCCATCCTGCCTGTGTTCCTAGTCCTTCCCTCCATTCCTGTGTCCTGGCACCAGCCTGATTCCTGAGCCATCATGCCTGTGTTCCTAGACCATCCCTCCATTCCTGTGTCCTGGCACCAGCCTGATTCCTGAGCCATCATGCCTGTGTTCCTAGTTCATCCCTCCATTCCTGTGTCCTGGCACCAGCCTGATTCCTGACCCATCCTGCCTGGGTTCCTAGTCCATCCCTCCATTCCTATGTCTTGGGATCAGCCTGAATCCTGCGCCCATTCGTTTGTGTGTCCTGCACCTGAGGTCCTGGATTCCTGTACCTGCCCTTCTGTGTATCTGATGCCTGGAGCCTTGCCTGATGTCCGGAGCCTGTCCGTGTCTGCATGTAGGGACTAGAACGACGGTGCCAAAGAAAGCCGGGTCAATATCAGGAGAGAACAAACCAGCTATAGAATCAACAGACAAAATCTATGTCAGAGAAATAGCCGGGGTTGGAGTCAGGAGTATTACAGAACGGAGTCAGGGTCACAAGACAAACAGGTACAGCATTGATAGGATCACTGAATTAACAAACCAACTCCTAAAAAAATAATTTTATTACAACTTGTTAATGGCGTATGGTGAGCACCAACATTACAAACATATAAAAGCTACAAATATCCAGACATTACAGATGAACTCTACAATTAACTCTACTAAGTATCTGTAGTATTATTTCCTCCTTTGGTTTCATCTCTCCCTGCCTTACACTTACCAAATTCCCTGCACTGTTTAGCCCATGTTTTATCCTATAATTGTTTAGGGTTACATAGGGTAAGCAGGGTCGGCCATCGTGGAGCAGGGGTGCAAAGGGCGTGGGACTCTAGGCTCTGGCCCCTACTGTTAGGCAGGTATCTAACTAAGCAGCACATGATAAGGAGAGTTCATCTGTACTGTACGGTCATTTGTAGCTCTTATGTTTGTGATCTTGGTGCTCTCCATACACATTTAATTTTTAGGAGTTGGTTTGTAAATTCGGGGACCTTTTAGTAGTTCTCTCTCCCACTCTGGCTAATACAATTTCGGAGATTTTTTAACCGCATTGATAGTGGATATGCTTCCTTCAGCCTAGCATGATGTTTTAGTGTTTGTTTCAGCCCTGTCTGTCTTTAGCCAGCCCCCTTGTCCTGCTGTCGCCTCACCCTGCTTAGCTGCCACAGTCCCTGATGCTGCCCTTCCCTAGTCTGGGTAGGCCTGGCTTACCCCTGTGATCCAGTGTGTCCACACCTCCGTATGCTCCTAACCCTCCTTGCTCTAGCCAGTTCCCCGTTCTCCTGTCACCTCGTCCCACTCAGCTTCCACAGTCCCAGATGCTGTCCTTCCCTAATCTGGGCAGGCCCGGGTTCCCCCTGTGGTCTAGTGCGCCCGTACCTCCATACACTCCCCACCCTCCTTGCTCTAGCCAGCTCCCCATCCTGCTGTCATCACACTGCGCTCAGCTGCCATAGTCCCTGATGCTGCCCTTCCTTAGACTGGGTAGGACCGGGTTCCCTTTGTGGTCCAGTGCATCCACACCTCTGTACGCTCCCCACCCTCCTTGCTCTAGCCAGCACCCATGTCTTGCTGTTACCCAGCCCCGCTCAGCTGCCATAGTCCCAGATGCTGCTCTTTCCTAGTCTGGGTAGGCCCAGGTTCCCTCTGTGGTCCAGTGCATTCACACCCCTGAACGCTCTCTGCCCTCCTGGCTCTAGCCAGGCCCCCTGTCCTGCTGTCACCTCACGCCACTCAGCTACCACGGTCCTGGACACTGCCCTTGCCTAGTCTGGGCAAGCCCGGGTTCCCATTGTGGTTCAGTGCGTCCACATGCCTGGATGCTCCCTGCCCTCCTTGCTTTAGCCAGCCCCACTGTTCTGCTTACTTAAAGGGGAACTCTGGGGAGGGGGCTGGTGTAGGATAATGATGGAGTCCCCGGTGGCCCCTGTCACGCACCCTGCTCTCAGCAGAAGCATGAGGCTACATTTCTCTGTCCCTGAAGGGAGGGGTGAGAGCTGAGGAACAGATATGATGTTATTGATTTACAAGTAGTGATGAGCGAGTGTAATCGTTACTATTTGCTATTCATACGAATAGTACAATATTCGGGTTACTCGTTATTTTGCAAGTATTTGTGTACTCGCCTCTGTTAGGTCCCCTGGCACTGCTCCTCAGCTCACCTTCCCTGGCTCTGCATCCTCTGTTGCTCTGCCAGTCGGGCATCCGGCGTCCAGGCGTGCTGAGCCATCGCCGAGTCCCCTTCCTGTCTGCCGGTCACCAAGTTCACACACCAGGACACTACAATGGATGGTGTAATAAGCGGCGCACTGGGCGCGGCCGAGTTGCTCGCATGTGAATCTAGGGGCCGGTGCGACTCAGCCTGACACTCCCCTTGGCCAATAGCTGTCCGTCCTCTGGTATATCAGGCTGCCTCCACTGCTGGGAGGTGCCTGATTATTGTGTTAGTAAGCTTCTGCTTCTCTGGCAGTCAGGCACTCCTCGTGCACTCCTCCGGTGAAACACATTCTTTTCTTTTCAATGGTCTTTTTATTGGTGATGTTTGCATAACATAACAATCAACATGTTGTAAGGGTAAGAACATCAAAAAATGTCAGAAAATGTCAATGGTATTACAAAGATATTACAAAGGTATTACAAAGGTATTGCCAAGGTATTGCATGGTATGAATACAATATAACGCATGCATGCGGGATTCATCTGTACATATCATATAACTGGGGTTCTCCAAGTTGTTCGTGGTTGCTGGTAGACTGTTTGAAAGTAGGAGAGTTAGTATGTGCCATCTCACAATCGCGTTATGGCTTACAAAATCCTGGACGTGTGTCTTCCTCATGTCTGGAATTGTCCAGGATTTTGTTTTCCATGTAATACCATATATTTAGGTAAACAACATTAAAGAAGAAAGATGAGGAAAGAGAGTAAAGCGGCCGTCACACGCACAGATATCGCGCAAGATATCGCTTGAACGCGGCAGATTAAAACATCGCGCAAGCGATGTCTGTGCGTGTGACGGCGAGATGCGACGAGCGAGATCTGATCAAATCGCTAAATCGTGATCTGAGGTCCGGACCTCAGATCTGACGATGTCGGCTAAGTGGATACGCACAATCGTCACGTGTAATTGAACGATATCGTAGGAAAGGTGTTATTTGAGCGATAGCGAAATGCAACACGTAGGCGTGCCGGGTATTCACCTGTGTCAGCGCTACTCAGTTGTGATTCGTGAACCCTCATGCGTTACAATTGGCTGGGGCAACCTCTGCTATTATTGGTTGAAGCTCCTGCGGTACGATTGGTTCTCACTTGCCATGGAGCCATTTTGTATGAGCTGTCCCTTCAGCACCAATACACATAGGCGCCGTTTAGCTGATCATACATTTTTGTATTGAACTTACGGCCACACACAAAAGGCGGCCTACTGGAAACACTCATGTATTCTTATGGGCCCAATCCAGTCTAGTCAATACTCCCAACGATTTGCCGTTACGCAGTACCTAACGGTTTTTTACGCCACGCCACACGGGTTTTTGGTCAGTAGGTGACGTAGAAGTGTTCCTTGTCGTGTCACCGCGCTTAAAGCGTGTTGTAATTTGTTTGGCCCACGCAGGCGGCCGTACTGACGTCATGATTCTAGTTTCGGTTTCATTCCGCCTGCTAGGTGCTCGCTCCGCCCTGCACATTGCAGCACAGCCATGGCCGCAACAGGGCACGCTGCCACGTGGGGGATGGCGGAGCTCATGATCCTAATTGATCATTGCGATCGATTGGATTATTGGGGCCACCATCCCCACCGGCACCCCAGGCTGCGTAACCTCTGCACTGTGCGCAAGATCCAGCGTGCCCTGCTCCGCCAGCTGTGTGTCGACAGGACTCCCAAGCAGATCCAGCACAAGATTGCGGATCTGAAGTTCAAGTGCCCAGGCCGCATTGTGGACATCCGTGCCAGGATTGCCAGGCTGCGTGGTGAGTCACTGTTGGACCCCACAACACATCAGCACATGTACATGTACCACACTACACAGCAACGCCTCCAAACATATGAAGATACTGTTGTCCCCGGCCTGAACCCGCCCATGTGGTAACATATAATCTGCGTTCACACCGCCTTCACAGGTGCATATGGCTCTGCAAACGTCCTGCGGAGACATCTGCAAGCCTGTGCATGCAGACGGCCCAAAAATCAACATCCATGATGCTCATGCTGTCAGCACATGCTTGCACACACATCTGTGCTCCCAATAGCCCCCATGACTGATCTGTGTGCATAGGTACCCATGGCCACAGATCACACACTCCCCTCCACACCAGGAATGCAACCTGTAATGGTGACCAATGGGAGTGCATGCCGGTCTGCATGCATCTGCAGACACCGTGTCTACCATGACAAAGGCTAGGTCTGTCCGCTGTATGCAGAGGCTTGCACATGCCTCGGCCAAACGGTGCTTAGGCATGTGCAAGTGTGAGTGAACCCAAATGTCAAGGGAGCCCCTACACTTTGGTGTTGTGGACCAACCTCACAATGCCAAAACATAATTTCCCCTCATTTTAAAACGATAGGCAACAATTATTTTGCTCAGTTCAACCTAAAACCTTCATCATTGTGCATCACAATACAGGTAATGAGGATTCTTCTTCGGAAGAGGGCCAGCATTTCCCACCTGCTGGAGGCCCACCGAACATACCGGCATGTCCGGCGCCAGGGACATCATCCCCTCCGAGTCATGGTGGCCATAATGAGGACGACCTGCCAGCTGCTGCGGAGCATGAGGAGAGTGAAGAGGGGTCCGGCCAGTGTGCTACCGAGGAGTCTTCTACCAACTCCTCCCAGCCATGGATGCAGGAGGATGATTACATGCCCTCACCACCATGCCCACAGGAGGGCCAGGATGCTGCACAACAGGCTGATGGGGATGATTGGGCACCCTCCAGCCCAGGGCCCTTATTGCCACCAGGCCATGTCATGTGGCCACAGAGCCCAAGCCCCCCAGTTCCCCCACCTGCCACACTGTCCAGCTCCGTGGCTAGCCCAGGGTTCGCCATGTCCCCGGACACGGCTGATGAGGAGGATATGTGGGCGGCCGAACCCGACAGTCAGCCCTCCCCAACAGGGCCAGCTGAGGAGGATATGTGGGCGGCCGAGGCCGACAGTCAGCCCTCCCCAACAGGGCCAGCTGAGGAGGATATGTGGGCGGCCGAGGCCATCAACGTGCCATCACCAACAGGGCCTGTCGAGGAGGAGATGGCGGCGGTTGATCAGGACCCACACTGGGAGGACTATGGAGGTAAATGCCTAATTGTGGGTCCTAGACCATGCATACTGTATTGACTGTGGTGTTTATGGGGCACATCACACACACAGAAAAAGTGGCAGATATAGTTCTGGAATGTGTGGTTGAAGTAGAATTATGGATACATTGCTTCATGTAGTAGCTCTGTCCAAATGGAAGAATGTGTCCATTATTTCACTTGAAAAATACATTAATTATAATGAACAGTTGTGAGATCTGTATGTGTGATGTGGCCCTATTTGCCTTCATTTTTGTGGCAGAATGTGCATTAATGTTTCCACATAATGTTTGTGCAGATGCCGAACGTGCAGGAGCTGCGGGCTGGAGCCTAAGTGCGTCCCCATCAACACATGCTAGGGCGGAGGATGGCGTTCATCAGGGTAAGGACCATCTTCTTATCAAACAGTAGTACATATCAACAAGGACTGTTGTTTGTTAACTGTGGTCACCTTCCCCAATACAGGTGTCCCCACTTTGGATGATGTTATCCAGGCGCACTTAGAATTTTATATCAATATCTCATAAAATATCCAACCTGAATACAGCATGTAATCAAAAAGTCCCGAAAGACACAGAGGCGGATGTAAATAATTCACAATTTTTATTTAGGGAATACCTGACAACAAGTTATATTCCATATACAATTACATAAATAAAAGAAGGGGGGAAGACATATGATTATCAGCAAAAAGTGAACTTCTGGATACTTTTTACAATAGCAAAATCTTATATATCTAGAAGCAGTCTCTGGCGGTACAGAAAAAGGGGTAGGCCGTGTGACTGTGCGGTGGTTATGCAGTTACTGGACAGTATCATTAATATGTGTAGAGATGGACTATTTGGTCATATGTCCAAAAAAGGAATTATCTGATTTTAGGGATCAATAGTAGAGCAACATCCATTTATTTGTGGTATGCCTAGATCTGGGCCTTTCTCACAAGATCAGAACTATTACAGGCATCTAACTACAAAGGCTGGATCCAATCTCTTAATATAGACCCATTTAACATCAGAAATGACAATTTTAAGTCCATCTGTGCATCAATGGATCAGCACAATCCTATCAAAGACACTCTGTGTTCTGTGTCATGATGTTATACATCTTGCTCAGTAGGGCTATAGTGGAATAGATAACATGTATGTGGGTGTCCGGCTCACGCCAATCCACCACTACTAGGTCCAACCAATAGCACCTAACACAGCTTTTAACGATGCAGCAATACTATCACAACATCAGAGACACAGTGTGCAGATTAAATTGAGGGGCCGTACACCGTGCACAATATCAATGACGTTCTATCACTACATACCTCCATAGGTGTTACCCCAGTCACACACAGGCCGCCCCTGTGCTCACTTTTTGCTGATAATCATATGTCTTCCCCCCTTCTTTTATTTATGTAATTGTATATGGAATATAACTTGTTGTCAGGTATTCCCTAATAAAAATTGTGAATTATTTACATCCGCCTCTGTGTCTTTCGGGACTTTTTGATTACACGCACTTAGAATTTGCAATACAGCTCCAGTCGACTATCAACCAACATATTGAACACGTCCGACGCTTGCGGGAGATGCTGACTGCCCTACAGCAAGGACATGGTGGCCTCCCTTAACCTGGTGACAAAAAGACACTGGCCGGGTACATGAGGACCTCAAAGACTGTTGTCCATGTTGGACCCAATTTTGCTTTTTTTTGCCATTTTGGCATTGTTTGTTTGTTATGTTTAAGCCCACGTTGGGCTCTTTTCTTATAGTGTCCAACATTTGGACCATATGTAATGTGTTGGCCCTACCATGTTGGGCTCTTTTCTTATAGTTTCCAACATTTGTACCATATGTAATGTGTTGGCCCTACCATGTTGGGCTCTTTTCTTATAGTGTCCAACATTTGGACCATATGTAATGTGTTGGCCCTACCATGTTGGGCTCTTTTCTTATAGTGTCCAACATTTGGACCATATGTAATGTGTTGGCCCTACCATGTTGGGCTCTTTTCTTATAGTTTCCAACATTTGGACCATATGTAATGTGTTGGCCCTACCATGTTGGGCTCTTTTCTTATAGTGTCCAACATTTGGACCATATGTAACGTGTTTGGCCCTACCATGTTGGGCTCTTTTCTTATAGTGTCCAACATTTTGACACTCCCAAGCCATTTGTTGTTCTTCCTACACTGAAACACAAATGCATCCTTGTTGTGATTGGTATTGCCCCTTTCATAAAACCTTTTAAATGTCTAAACCCAATGTGTTCAAAGTCATTGTCTGGCTGAACGGAAACAATTAATTCCATGTTATGGGAGGTTTCTGCTGGTCTTTAGGGGCATCATGGCCACAAAATTGCCTCAACCGGTTGAGGTACATGAAGGGATCCATAAGACATGTTGTAACACAAGGTGCACATTGTCAGCATGCCGTCTGTGGACCAACCACCAAACCTTTATTAAAGAAAGTGATATGAAAAGTTTCCCAATGCTGTTACACCATCAACCACAAATGTGGATTTAGACTTTCACATCTGCAAGCTGTTGAAGCCTGCCACCATTAATATTGTCCCATGTTGTAGACCACAGACAATGATGGTAAGGACACCTCTGCGGCCTTGGGGGTACACCAATAAGTAGTGAAGGCTAATGCTGCATACCTAAGGTTTAAGTATAAGTGCCCTCTACATATGTTCGTGTTGATGGATGGAGCATGTGGCCTACTCTAGCTGGTCAGCGGGGAAACATTTTCTGGGTCAACTTGCAAACACCATGGCAAAATCAGGGACAACATATTTAACGTGTGTGAACATAAATTAATTTATTTATAATCAAAATACGGAATGTCAGTTCACAACACTCTGAGAAAGTAAATAATGACCCAATTTGGTCAGCATTAACAGAACTGCAATTGTCGCAGTAAGGCCACACACAACACATACATCCACAGTAGTGAAGGGGAAATTAGCGGGGCCAAAGAAAATAAATTAAAAAAAAAAAAAAAGGAAAATAAGCCATGAATCAAGAAATCTACAAATTATGAAAATGGGGAACAAAATAAGGTTCCCCTTCTGGGTAGAAGGGGATGTCCGCCCGCTGCTGTTGTTGCAAAGGCACTCTGCGAGGCATTGCATGGGCTTGGGCAGGTGGTGGTGGTTGCTGCACATGGGGCGGAGGGCCCATGTACTGCCAGGCGGGTGGGTTTGCTGGTGGCTGAGGAAGGGGAGCAGGGAAGGTGGAATCGGGGGTGAGGTTACCCAAACGGGCCTGGTCCATCACCAGCAGGATCACGCGCTCACAATGCTCCCTTTGCTCCTGGGTAAACGTGGGGAGACGCTCCGCCACCACAGAAGCAAAGGGGCATTGTAGCTCACGCGCCTGCTGGGTCAGGACTTGCTGGGCCAGTAAGACCAGGTCAGGGCCTGAGCTTGGTGGTGCCTGTCGTGTCCGGGCCCGGGCACGTGAGAACTGCATAGGGGGCCGGCTGGGCGCTGGCGCACCCTCTTCATGCGCGTGAGCTGGAGGCTGGTCCGGCGACTCAGACACCGACCCCGAAGAGGGACCTTTAAGCGGATCCTAAACAGTTGAAAGGAAGAACACATGAGCACACATGCCATTACAGTTTAGGTGGTCATTTTGCCTGAAAGGATCAAGTTACATGTATGTCAATAAGCCACATTGGGCCTGATGTCCTAGCAAAGTCCATGACAGGGCCTTACAGCTTAGGCCAATAACACAACACTCACTACTTGTGTGGTAATCGATTGCTTGCTAAAATTGGAGGGTTTTTAAACGCCTTAAATCAAGATGGGAGGCCCATCGGGTCTATGGTTGCCTTCTCTACATTGAAAACTTGGCTGAGATGTTGGCAAACAATGTTTTTTGTGTGAGCATTTTGAAAGATTGGTCTAGGTGATCGACTTACATTTGCCCCCTCCACGGCATTCCCAACATTGGGCTCTTGGGGCTCAACAAACTCGTCACTGTCGAGTGGTGGCCGTGGCTCCTGCTGCTCCATGGTGAAGAGGAGCTCGTCATAGTACCACAACGTTGGTGTGTATAGAGCCCCCGCTGCCATGCCTGACCGGCGGGACTGGGTTACTTTTTTATGCTCCTTCACAAAAACGGTACGGAGGTACTGGATTTTGTTCTTTATGTACACCAGGTCGAGGTCCTGGTCTGGCAGAAATTGCCGGGCCACCACCAGGAGCCTCTCATAAGCGGCATTACGGAGGGCCCTGTTCGTGTAGCCTACAGCCCGAGTTTGCCACAGGCAGGGGTTCTCCTTGTAGGCGGCAATCAGGGCACTGATGTATTCCCTATTTGGCCGGGGCATCTGCAAAACAAATAAGAAATGCAATCAGTAACAATCACCGTGGCACATGGTCCAAACCATGTGTAAAATGACAGCCACAGGAGGAAAAGTCACATGCCATGATCAATTTGAAAAGCCCCCGCTCAATAACACAACACCACACTTGCTTAAACCAAGAATGTTGGTCAAGTCACTGGGATGTGTGCTGTTGTGACAGTGACAGTCCAAACTTTGTGCCTGGAGTACAATATAATGACCAGAAGTTTAGATGGGTCAGTCTCATCATATGATGTGAACATACCTTGACTTAATCCAACACAGTGTGTAAAATGTAGACACTTTGGGAAGCAAAAACATATGCTGGGCGGCTGGCTGGTGTCTCTCCCACTTGTGTCAAGAGACACACAAAACAGCAGGTCCAACACACATGTTCACAGTGCACTATTTATCCTAATTGATCAGACAGCTGTTGGACATGACAGGTGCGATATGCATAGACATCGCAATTACCACGCCCGGTATAGGACGTAACTGCTGCGCTGGGTGTGTTCGTGCGGTTTCTGCCACGCCTGCCGTGGAACATAGCCCCGGCGTTGAGTGTGCTCAATGGTTCACCACGCCTGTTTGGAGGGCGTAACATCGTGTGGGTGTGTGGTTTATCGTTGAGGAGACACGCCTGGTAGGGGGACGTCTCGCCTTGTCATTGGCTCGGGCGTGTATATATAGCGTTTCCTGGAGATGCACAATGTCTTTGCTGCGGAGTTGCTGCCGGTATGTACTTTGAGAGTCAGAATGTGAAACATTGTGAAGGGGGGTAACTATAGCGTTGTCAAAAGACATATGATGGGGTTTGTCTTCATGCCCCCCTCTGTTGTTTCCATGATGTTTTTTTTTTTTGTTTTGGTTTACATTGGTCGTAAATTAGCAAAATACAAGGACTGAAGCATTGCCTTGTTGCATTGGAGTCATCGGGACATAGTTCGTTATTTTGGTGACTTGACATTGGAGTGACACCCATCTCAGCGACCACTGCATGTGAGTTATTATTGTGTGTGTTTAGTGTACCTTTTTGCATACATATGGTCCTCCGTGTGTCTGATGTTCATGGTGTTAGCGTTGTTCATGATGTAGGAAGTGTGATGTTGTTTGGGATCTCACTGTGTGTAGGGTTTTTTGGGTATTGTATTTTGGGGTGCAAGGCATGTAGCCGTGTAAAAACATGTGGCCTTCCTCAACACCTTCATTCATACTGTAGGTGTTGTTTGCTTTTCGTACATGTTTTCTACATGTGGACTGCACCTGTACATCTTTTGCCAATGTCGTGCTCCTTAAGTCATTTCAGTTTGGATGTTCACATTGTGGTCAAAGCACCTTTGTGCGTAGGCAGCATAGTAAACATACTTTTGCCTCTAAACAGCATGAATCCAGATCAACGTGCCGTGGTGGGGGCTGCTTTGCTGGTGCAGGCAGCACGTGTGGAGGATGAGAGGGTGGAGAGAGGCCGGAGGAGACCCCGACGCATCTGGGCCAGGGAGTGGCTGCAGCAGCGCGATCAGCATTCCCACATTCGCCTTCTGCACCAACTTCGGGACGACTTCCCACGGGACTTCCAAAATTTCCTCCGGATGACAGATGAGACCTTTCAGATCTTGTTGGCAGCAGTGTGCCCGCTCATCAGACGTCAGGATACAGTTATGCGTCCAGCAGTGCCTGCGGAGGAGAGGTTGGCTGCCACACTGCGGTTTCTCGCAACAGGTCGCACCATGCAGGACTTGGTCTACTCGTGTGCTACATGACGTCCCCTCCTTAGCCAACTCATCCCGGAGACCTGTGAGGCGATACTGCGGGCTCTAGCTCCGACTTACATGCGATTGCCCGCAAACCCAGAAGAATGGCTGGCCACTGCCGCAGAATTCAGCCAGAAGTGGCAATTCCCAAACTGTGGTGAGGCCATTGATGGGAAACATGTTCGCATCACCCAACCCCACAACAGTGGTTCTTTTTTTTATAATTATAAATGCTATTTTAGTATTGTTTTGATGGCCGTGGTGAACGCAAATTATGAATTTGTGTCTGTGTCAGTGGGCACAAATGGGAGGGTGTCTGATGGCGGGGTTTTTGACCAATCGTCGTTTGGTCAAAAACTGAAAACTGGACGTCTCAATTTACCACCCACCAATAGCACCTGTGGAAACATGAACTTTGTGTTCCTGGCAGATGAGGCCTTTCTGCTACATCCTAATTTGATGAAGCCATACCCCCAGAGACACCTAAATGCAGAACAACGCATTTTCAATTATAGGCTTTCCCGGGCACGACGAGTGGTGGAGAATGCCTTTGGCATCATGGCTAGCCGCTTCCGCATTTTCCACACGGCCATCAATATGAAACTCGAATCGATTGACCTTGTAGTTATGGCCTGTTGTGTGCTCCACAATTTTCTGAGACGCCGGGATCGCCAGGCCTACACTCCACCAAACTTTGAGGACCGCATTGACTCGAGCAATGGTGAGATGGTGTTGGGGGGCTGGCGTGCTGATGCCCCACAGATGGCAGGACTACAGCCATTAGGGGTGGAAGCAGCCGGCAGGAGGCACAGGAGATAAGGGACCGGTACTGCCAGTACTTTAATGGTCCAGGGGCTGTGAGCTGGCAACACAACCTCCCTAATTATTATTGTGCCATGGGGAATTATCCCTTGCACAGTTTCACTGTGTCCTGCAGCTCCGGCTTGGAGGCAGGACATGTGTTCCTTTTATTTTGGAGGAAGAGGTTTTTGTTTTGTTTTTTAACATACCCAGATTTAGGGATAGTTCAGTTAAGGTTTTGAAGAGGGCCAGGCCTTGGCCATTTGAGGGGAGCTATGTGTTGCAGACATAGCTCTTGTCTGTGACATGAGCCAGGGATTTGGCTTATTGGTGCTTGTTGGCACTATTTTTGTTATTTGTGTTGAAGGGCCCGGCTTATGGGTCCTGTGAGAGACGGGTGGGTCCAGGATCCACATACCTCCCCAAAGGCCCTTGTGGCAGTGGTCACATTTTTGTTTAGGAGCACCTAGGAAAGAGTTAGGACTGTCTCGACCAGGGCCTACCGTGACGTTGGTGAGGCAGCTTAATATGCGTTTTGTGGAAAAAACGTATAAACCAAAAGACCCTGATTTTTTACACAGAACTTGTTATTTGCTACATTGATTTTGGTTACAACGGATTACATGCACACACGCATATGTTGGACCACATATATGGTGGTCACAACACAAGTGTTGCAAAGCACAGTAGAGAAGAACACAAACATTAGGCCACCAGGAACAATGAATGTTCAGAGGCGCTTTGCCTCCTTTGCGTTGTCATACATTTTCCACACAATCCCGCTTGACAACACATGCGCTTTCTCACACACAAAATCAAACATCTGCAACAGCACACAGCAAACACACATGCGTTTCACAGGCGTTTGCAAATATACACTCATGGCGCACACACAGCTCGCTACAGGGTGATTAATTAACGGATCTTTAAACACTACAGTAATTGCGCAACGCATAAGTGATCTAATTCTGCACAACGCACCAAGGGGGATTGCGTTTTCTACCTTTTCACCATTCAAAATTATTTCTGTGGTAGAGCACATTGTGTTTATACATGTACATTGCGACCAACATCACAGGACATTCTGGAGATGAGGCCGCCATGTTTCAAAGGACATCTGACCAATGAGGACGCAGTACTGAGCACCAATGGTGTAGTGAGGGGCGCAGCTTGGAGACCATGTACCACGCCTATGGGCTCCAATAAAACATTGGAAGACGCCCACATTTGCAACAACATTGTTTAGGAGATTTCTGTGTGACTTTGCTGAACGATGTCCACAGAGGATATAAGTGCATCGCTCAGACGATCGCTGGATCGCAGAATCGTCCTGAGCGATGTCTGTGGGTGTAACGTCGTGATGAACGATCTCGAACGTCGTTCGGACGATGTGCAAATCTGACGTCGTCTACGACATCGTTAGCTAGATCTTTACGTGTGATGGCCGCTTAAGAGAGTGAAAGATTGTGTAAAAGAGGTTGGTAGATAGTGGAAGAAAAGGGGAAATAAGGAGGAACGGGGGAAGGGGGGGGAGGCAGTCCAGCTACCAGGAAGTCAGTGTCAGATGCCATTCAAATTGTTATTTGGGCGGGGAATATCTTAGGGCCCTTTCACATCAGCGTTTTTTGAAATTCGCTGCAGATGCGGTGAAAAAACCGCATCTGCCGCGATTACCGCATACCGGCTGCACTTGCGGCGCGGTTGCGGTAAACGCCATGCAAAGTATAGGCGTACTTGCGGCAGGTGCGGCAAGTGCGGTTTTGCACTTGCGGCAGGTGCGGCCGCGAAAAAAACCGCGGTCAGCCGCGTTTTTTTTCGCGGCCGCACCTGCCGCAAGTGCAAAACCGCACTTGCCGCACCTGCCGCAAGTACGCCTATACTTTGCATGGCATTTACCGCAACCGCGCCGCAAGTGCAGCCAGTATGCGGTAATCGCGGCAGATGCGGTTTTTTCACCGCATCTGCCTCGAATTTCAAAAAACGCTGATGTGAAAGGGCCCTTAGTCATGCGAACAGTTGTACTTTTTCCGGAAAGTAGTCCATGGGGACCATGTGTGTCTGAGTTTCGTTTGTCTATTTTCAACTGACGCCACAGTCATTGCTACTCTGTATAGAGCATTTATTTTGTCATATAGTTGTGCGGTGGTCGGTAGATCTGGTGTCTTCCAGTATAGTGGTATTAATAATTTTGCTGCGGTAATGCAATGTCGTGCTAAGTCAGACGCGTATTTGTCATCTGTCCATATTGGGAAGTTCAATAATGTGGTCTCTGGTGAGAGCTTAAGTGTTTTGTTCGTCACAGTCTGTATGAACATGCCTACTCTATTCAAGAAAACTCTGATTTTGGGACATGTCCACCAAATGTGAAAATAGTCTCCATTGGGATCTTTACATCTCCAGCAGTTTGTTGGGCTCTCTCTTTGCCAATGGTAGGTTTGTTTGGGTGCCATATACCACCGCGACACGATTTTGAAAGTGTTTTCCTGAGCCCGTACGCATTGTGAGGGGCCATGAGATCTTTCATATATAAATCGTTGCTGCGTTGGGGTAAAGCAATAGCCCAAGTCTTTTTCCCAATGCGTGATATAGCTCCGTTTTGGGCTACATGCAGCCATCAGTAGTGTTTGGTATAAAGTGGATAATACTTTTTTAGGTTTCGAGGTGGCTGCACATAGCTTCTCAAACGGTGTCATGGCACGTGAGAGATCCGCCCGCTGTAGGTGTGTTTTCAGTTTTGATTTAATGCTGGAATAGTGCAAGAAGTTCAGTCCTTGGAGACCAGGTGTGGTCCGTAACTCAGAGAAGGTTGGTATGGTGCCATCGTCAAAATTCGGTCTACGGTCAGGTTTTTCAAGGCTGGTATCTTGTGCACTTCATCAGTAGTGGTGCCGGGTCTACCAGGGAGAAGGTCCATTAATGTAAGTAGGGGAGATAGTGGAGGTATCAGTATGTGGCGCAGTTTCGACCAGACCTGAAGGGTGGCCTTGGTGTGTATGTTGTGGATTGGGGTCAGCTTAGTGTTCTTCTCATGTGAAAGGAATAAGGACCTGAGCGTATTTGGAGCTAGTGCTTCTTCTGCTGCAATCCACAGGTTATCTCGTGGGTGTCTAAGAATGTCAATCACTCTCGAGATTATTGCGGCTTGATAGTATTTCCGTACGTCGGGCGCTCCCATTCCCCCCATACTCTTATGAAGCGTTAGTGTTCGGTATGATATGCGAGGCTATTTCCGATGCCAGATATATTTACTAAACAGGGCATTAATCTTAGAAAGGAATGTCGTCGGGATCAATATGGGTAGCATATTGAACATATAGGTAAATTTGGGGAGGATCAAGCTTTTTAATAAATTTTTTCTACCCATCCACGAAAGATGGTTATCCTTCCATGTGTCAATAGTGGACCTAGCATTTTCAAGCATTGGTTTGATATTGAGTCGAAAAAGATCTCTGCTGTTTCTCCCCAATTTCACCCCGAGATATTTTATGTATGTGGTGGGCCATGTGAAGGGATAGAGGTCTTTTAATTTTGTTAAAGTTGTGGAGTTAATGTTGATGTCAAGTGCTTCAGATTTAGAGGGTTAAAATGGCTGAAATGGTCCAGTAATTTAATTAGAGCTGGGAATCCGCGTAATGGGGAGGTCATTAGCACAAGCAGGTCATCCGCAAACGCAGCCATCTTATAATGCAGGAGGGCAGAGCCAGTAGAACAGGAGGCGGCGCGGAGACATAGAAGGGGGCGGAATCCTGTGCCAGCAGCCAGGACCTCTTAAGATCCCCACCTTTTAGACTACTTCACTGTAGGTTTCCTAATGTATTTTCTAAAGCTTACAGGGGGAGGGGGCTATCAACATGGGGGAGCCCTTCCCTGAATGCAGCAGGGGCGTTGACAGGTTCTCTTTAAAATGTGCTTTTTATGGAGAAGCACAGCACTTGTGCAGATTAGAATTACTAAAATGTGTGCATTTCCAAGATTATGCAGGAAGCCCATGAAGACTTAAAAGCCCCATTCAGATGAATATAATAAAGATAAAGGAGACAAAACGAGGCGCAATAGTGCCCTATCAATATGGCACAGATTCCACACACAGGTCACAATGATGGTGCACTCACCTCTTCTAGTTGTGTGCACCCACAACTAGTTTAAATCGCATGTAGTAAAGAAAGCTGCTGCAGGACTTCCACCTCCACATAACACGTGTAGAAATATCTGGATCCAGGGATATATTTTTTTCACGTATATTTTTTTCACTTATATTAATTCTTTATTCTCATATCATAATCTATTCTATATATTTTTTTTCCTATATTTTTCATATATTTATACTATCAAGTAATATTTTTTTCTTCCTGTCTGTACTGATGAGGTGGAGCATCAGACAGATCCACACTACTTCTTGTATAAAGTGTATTGATAAATACATACTAATTGAGTTCTATTCAGAAGCAAGGATGTATCAATATATCATTTTTTTGTATGCTCCTAATTTTTATTTTTTGGCATATATATATATATATATATATATATATATATATATATATATATATATTATTTTTTTTTAGCACTTTGTATTTTATAAATAAAAAGGTCTTGAAGTTTATTTAATTAAGTTTTTTAGTTTTTCAGACCCTGTTTTCTGGGCATATAACATTGATAATGGAACAGTGATCAAAATAGACCATGTGTTAATCTATTTTTTCAAAGGATGGGTTGCACCGCCCATCATTGATGATGCTGTGTCTTGGTCATCAGTGACGTCCTAATTTGATGATACATCCGATCTTTTTTGTTATATAAGATGAGTGTGTATGACAAATGTAATGCCCTGATGACGATGCTGGGAATAGCATTGAAACGCGTAGGCAAATAAAGTAAGAAGGGGGGTCTTTTATTCAAGACTCTTTGAGTGTTCATTTCAAGCAGCGCGGACTGTGATACACCATCCCTGGATCCAGACATTCAGATGAATGGGATAGTTGTGTACATTTTTGCAATACATCATCTGTGGCAGGCCAGAGGATCTCATAGTATTGGATGCACAATCATGAGAATGGCAAGCATCACTACATAAAGACACTGTGGAGTGGAGCCTTAGGGTGCGTTCACACCACGATTTTTAGGGAGCCGATGCTGTCCGATATAAATCGGACAGCATCAGCTCCCTTCTGATGCCTGGAATCGGGTGCCAAATAGGCACCCGATTCCGGCATAAAATCGGCGCCGGGCTACAAAAAAAGAAAAAAAAAAAAGTTTATTCTCACCTGCCCCCGAGCCCCCGCTGTCCCCCGCCGTCTTCCTCTAGGTTTCCGGTGGCTTCCGCAGGCTGCCGGTGTCAGCAGAGGTGTACCTCTGCTGTACACAGGACCTGCGGTGATGTCACAGTCACGTGACCGCGGGTTCACCATGGTGAACTCGCGGTCACATGACTGTGACATCACCGCAGGTCCTGAACAGCAGAGGTACACCTCTGCTGACACCGGAGCCTGCGGCAGCCTGCGGGAGCCACCGGGAACCTAGAGGAAGATGGCGGAAGACGGCGGGGGCTCGGGGGCAGGTGAGAATAAACTTTTTTTTTTTTCTTTTTAACCCTTGTGCTCCCAGGAGCAGTTTTACTGTACTGAGCATGCTCAGTACAGTAAAATAGGGTCCGAGGAGACATCACATGTTTCCTCGGACCCTTCTCCATAGGGCCCCATGTTAGGGATCGGGTCAGATCGGATGTGCACTAAATGCCATCCGATTTGGTCCGATCCGAGTCTGTCAGATTTTGTAATCGGATGAAAAAATCGTTGCAGGCAACGATTTTTTTCTCCTGAAAAAAATCGGCCAAAATCGGGCAGAATCAGATCGGACCAAATCGGATGGCATTTAGTGCACATCCGATTCGGTCCGATCCCCATAGGGATGCATTGGATCCGAAAATCGGTCCGATGCTGTCCGATTTTTTTCGGACAGCATCGGAAATGCAAAAATCGTGGTGTGAAAGCACCCTTAGTAGGACAGTAACAGTTTCCAAACACGCATACATACATAAATGCACACACGCGCATTGGTTTAGAGAAGACAGATGCTTCACAAGTATTTGAAACCAGTGCAGAAGCAAGAAAAAAAGGCCACAGAGAGGTTACTAAATCACCAGACCCGTCGTTGAATCCAACATCGGACCGATGTTGGGACATGTAAAGTGGCCATAAGCCTCACATTATCAGTAATGGCCCCTTTACACGCAGCTACAGGTAACAGGTTTTCCACAGGTAACTTACTGGCTGCAGTGAAATCATGGAGACATGGTTCCATTTGTACACAGCAACAAGATAGAACCATGTCTCCATGATTTCACTACAGCCAGTAAGTTACCTGTGGAAAACCTGTTACCTGTAGCTGCGTGTAAAGGGGCCATAACAGGTGTCTAGTTGGTAATTATGAATATCAGTCTGATGGCTGCGCTGTTGTTGCGCTGATAAACTATTGGTGGTGGCAGAGTATTTTGCTTGTTATCGTGGGCTTGGTTGTGATGGGACTGAGGAATAAATTCATTCCTAGCTGGAACCGGTGGTATATATACATCCCGTCATGGCAAGTGCCTCAATAATTGGCATAATAGCAGAGCCGCCATGCTGATTTCCTTATCTTCAGTCAATTCCCTGATTGTGCTGACAATAGGAGGGGCGCCAGAGGGCTGCTTGTCTGACTCCTGACACATATAAAAGAAGAATGTTTTACATGGCATATACAGTTAGGGCCAGAAATATTTGGACAGTGACACAATTTTCGTGAGTTGGGCTCTGCATGCCACCACATTGGATTTGAAATGAAACCTCTACAACAGAATTCAAGTGCAGATTGTAACGTTTAATTTGAAGGGTTGAACAAAAATATCTGATAGAAAATGTAGGAATTGTACACATTTCTTTACAAACACTCCACATTTTAGGAGGTCAAAAGTAATTGGACAAATAAACATAACCCAAACAAAATATTTTTATTTTCAATATTTTGTTGCGAATCCTTTGGAGGCAATCACTGCCTTAAGTCTGGAACCCATGGACATCACCAAACGCTGGGTTTCCTCCTTCTTAATGCTTTGCCAGGCCTTTACAGCCGCAGCCTTCAGGTTTTACTTGTTTGTGGGTCTTTCCGTCTTAAGTCTGGATTTGAGCAAGTGAAATGCATGCTCAATTGGGTTAAGATCTGGTGATTGACTTGGCCATTGCAGAATGTTCCACTTTTTTGCACTCATGAACTCCTGGGTAGCTTTGGCTGTATGCTTGGGGTCATTGTCCATCTGTACTATGAAGCGCCGTCCAATCAATTTGCAGCATTTGGCTGAATCTGGGCTGAAAGTATATCACGGTACACTTCAGAATTCATCCGGCTACTCTTGTCTGCTGTTATGTCATCAATAAACACAAGTGACCCAGTGCCATTGAAAGCCATGCATGCCCATGCCATCACGTTGCCTCCACCATGTTTTACAGAGGATGTGGTGTGCCTTGGATCATGTGCCGTTCCCTTTTTTCTTCCCATCATTCTGGTACAGGTTGATCTTTGTCTCATCTGTCCATAGAATACTTTTCCAGAACTGAGCTGGCTTCTTGAGGTGTTTTTCAGCAAATTTAACTCTGGCCTGTCTATTTTTGGAATTGATGAATGGTTTGCATCTAGATGTGAACCCTTTGTATTTACTGTCATGGAGTCTTCTCTTTACTGTTGACTTAGAGACAGATACACCTACTTCACTGAGAGTGTTCTGGACTTCAGTTGATGTTGTGAACGGGTTCTTCTTCACCAAATAAAGTATGCGGCGATCATCCACCACTGTTGTCATCCGTGGACGCCCAGGCCTTTTACAGTTCCCAAGCTCACCAGTCAATTCCTTTTTTCTCAGAATGTACCCAACTGTTGATTTTGCTACTCCAAGCATGTCTGCTATCTCTCTGATGGATTTTTTCTTTTTTTTCACCCTCAGGATGTTCTGCTTCACCTCAATTGAGAGTTCCTTTGACCGCATGTTGTCTGGTCACAGCAACAGCTTCCAAATGCAAAACCACACACCTGGAATCCACCCCTGACCTTTTAACTACTTCATTGATTACAGGTTAATGAGGGAGACGCCTTCAGAGTTAATTGCAGCCCTTAGAGTCCATTGTCCAATTACTTTTGGTCCCTTGAAAAAGAGGAGGCTATGCATTACAGAGCTATGATTCCTAAACCCTTTCTCCGATTTGGATGTGGAAACTCTCATATTGCAGCTGGGAGTGTGCACTTTCAGCCCATATTATATATATAATTGTATTTCTGAACATGTTTTTGTAAACAGCTAAAATAACAAAACTTGTGTCACTGTCCAAATATTTCTGGCCCTAACTGTAATAGGTGGGGACCTTGTTACAGATACTGTATTTGGCCCAGTGGCTTCAATACATTTGTATATGCTGCTATTACTTTCTAGTGATACTTTATACCACTATTCCACCACTGCATTTGGAGCAGTTGACAACAGCGCAGCCATCAGACTGATATTCATAATTACCGTATTATGACTTAACCAGATTGCTAAAGAAAGATCATCACCGTATGATTATACATCTACTCCTCTTACACAATTCTCTTTCCACTGAAGCTATTGTTCAATGTAGGTCTATAAGCAAAGAGAGAAAAGTATTTATAGCTTAACTTGGAAAACCTGATGGATATACTTCATGTATAAATAAAGGCTTATGGTCGTGATGGTGCAGATTTTATTGCATGGTGCAATCATAGATATAAGTCACATGTACATATTTGTTTGAGATATGTCCTATACTGTGTTATAATCATTCATTCAGGTATTGTGCAGAAACCATTCATTCAAAGAGAAGCTGTAGAACAAAATCAGCGTTTGAATTGATAGGGTACCTTTACACACGGCTACATTTGTAGCTTGTCACCAGGTAACTTACTGGTTGCAGTGAAATCATGGATACATGGTTCTATGTTGTTGCTGTGTACAAATGGAATCATGTATCCATGATTTCACTGCAACTAGTAAGTTACCTGGTGACAAGCTACAAATGTAGCCGTGTGTAAAGGTACCCATAGGGTTACTAAACACAATTGTGTGTCACAGCATAGCAAATACAGAATATAGTGAAGTAACAAGATCGGAATGGGGATGAGTGGACGATGGAAGTGTGGGCTTTGGGGTACAGCTAGACTTTATAAAAGTTCTGTTCTGGACCCAAACTTGACCCGAACCTCATTAAAAGTCAGTGATTGGTCAGTTCTGCTCTCTGCCCACAGACATAGCACTTCGGCGGAAGGAGGGCAGGGATTTGTCTTTTTTTTTTGAACACTCTACATCCAATAATGTTGATTTTACCTCCAGTACGAGCAATTCACACACTGCAAGCGGCTCACAGTGGGCATGCGCCAAGGGTACGTACCAGAGGGCCGAGCTCCAGTGATTTGTGTACGTTAAATACCCAAACTGCAAACCCTCAAAAGTTTTGTAACGTTTGTATTTGGGGAGAACACTGAATTTTAAAGTTTGGCAAGAATAATAGTGACAGTGATGAAGGTCCAAGCACTGTCACAGTACAGCAAATAAAATTTAATGTATTACAATATGAAAATATTGGTCAAACTGATGCAATAAAAAAGAAAACAACATCGGTGATGTCACGGTAAATGGACAATTACCGTGTTTGTCTGGAACCATAGGAAGACTTATAATATAGTGATGTTATAGGTCGAGAATAATGTGCATAGAGATTGCACAATAGGAATAATAAACCCAGTTATAGCAAATATATTGACTAAGTACTAGAGACAGTCAGAGAGTGAGAGACAGTTAGAGAGTGAGAGAGAGACAGTCAGAGAGAGAGAGACAGTCAGAGAGACAGACAGAAAGACAGACAGAGTCAGAGAGACAGAGAGTATACTCACCACCAGCAGCAGCTCTGTGTCTTTAGTGCAGTCTTCTTGCATCCTGCCGGTGCCAGAAGCTGCTGAAGAAGTGAGATCAGGCCCCGCCCCCTCATCTCCCCTCCAGGCCGTGTGACTTCGGGTGATGCGGGATGGACAGAGCCTGCTGAAGAGGTGAGGGGGCGGGGCCAGGCAGTGATCGATAAGAGGGGGCCGTGCAAGATGTGAGGGGGTGGGGCCTGGAGGAGATTGGGGCCCACCATCTCAAGTCTTGCAGGGACCCAGCAAAGCAACTTCAGCCAGCGTGTGCCGGCAGGGAGGGGGGTGGGCGGTCCTCCTTGCTCCAACAGCCATGCCCCCTGCTAGCTCACCCGGGCCCCCTATAGCCATGCCCCCTCCAATCATTGGCCGGGCCCCCTAATGATTAAGACTTATAAGGGTCTGATGGGGCCATGTGCCCGTCCATCGTCCCCAGAGGTTCTGCAGCAGCAGCGGCTACCCATAGCCGCAAACCACGGCTGGTGTCACAAACAATTCTCCCTTTAAAATGGCAGACTTGAAGAAAGGAAACCGGGCACTGGGTCCTATCTTCGGGCAATTATTCCATTATGTGGGTTTGCGACACACCCGAACGGTGTTGCTCAGCTCAAGCACAAGTATAATCAATACAGTCCAAGACCTGTTGAAGCTCTGACTGAGTAAAACAGTCGATTGTTGTCCAGCTCTGCACCCCCCTCTTTTCCTGCATGTGGAACCCAGATATGGACTGAATAAATATTCCATATGCCTGCAACTCGGTGAGTGCCGCTCCTTTTCTGACTGTATTCTCCCTTTAAACCAACCTAACCCCATATACTCCCCAAGAACTTATTGACGCTGAACGTAGGCTCATGGAGTCAGGTGTCAACCCCTGTGACTCCCCCAGAAGCAGCAAAGCCTGGTTCCAAGTACCCCACGGCCCCGAGGGTGCTTCATGTGGACGGTGCTGCATGGTGACATGTCTGACTAGTTAGAGCCAGGCAGCGGCCACATTGGAGCTGCCCAGGATTTTGTAGGCATGTGCCAGAGATAATAGGTTAGCAATCAGTGCTTCCTCCTGTGTGTATGCTATAAGGAAGCAGGACTGTATCTGCCGACAGTTCCACAGCTCTGCCAGCCATCACTTGTGTCTGTATGCTTGTGCCAAGCCAGGATTCTTCTGAGTGGTTCTTGTATGTGCATGTGATGGCGCTTACATCCTTGTGTTTGGGGGGGGGGGCGCCGTACTGTTCACCTCAGGCAGCAGAGAGGCTAGGTTCACCCCTGTCCAAACCGTTCCCCTTTATGAAATATGGCTTCCATACTGTTCCCCTTTATGAATTATACCCTCAGCTGTTTCTGTCATTATGAACTATATCACATCATTACCCATTAAGGCCTATAACCCCATCTATTCCCCCTTAGGAACCATAACCACTACAGTTTACCTACTTTATGGTATCCCCTCTCCAACATTCCCCCCTCTAGTCTTACCCCATGTTCCATGTGTCATCCACTTAATACTGTCCTCTCTCTATACTGTGCCCTCCTCTCTATATTATCCCTTCTTTAAACTGTGCCCTCTCTATACTATGCCTCCTGTCTACAGCCAATCATACACAGGATAGTGGTAATTACAGATTTTGAATATTTCACTATACTCAGTATGCTGGCTCCCACACTATGTAATGTACTGTTTAATGCAGTGATGACATTACACCGCCTCACATCCCCTGCATAATGCCAATTTCCAATAGGCTGTAAACCAGAGGTTGCCTCAGGGTGGTGGTGGAGTGGGACGCTGAAGTCCTGAGGATGCCAATACTAATAAAACTTTTGCAGGCCAATGTGGTCTATTTGCCAATGGCTAGTCTAACCTTGGACTTGGATTTACAAAATAGTAAAAAAAATACTAAAAATAAATAAATGAAAACTTAAATTGAGATATTTTTTTTTAGGAGCATAACCGTAACAATTCAGTCACATGCAAAATAATTGCAAGTCACATTTATGTATGAGATCGTCATAATCATTTTCTATGGGCAACATGGTGGCTCAGTGGTAAGTGTTACCGTCTTACAGCATTGGGTCCTGGGTTCAAATCTCACCAGAGACATTCTGCAACATCTGCAAGGAGTTTGTGTGTCCTCCCTGTGTTTGAGTGGGTTTCCTCTGAGTTCCAAAATCATTCTAATGGGGAATTTAGATTCTGAGGATTGTGTTGCTGATGTAAGTAAAGTGCTGTGGAATTAATTCATGGTGCTGTATAAGTGAATAAATATTGTTATAAAGTTAAGGAAGTCTCACTCTCAAGACTGTAGTTGATTGCAGGATACGGAGGCTGAAAGTAAAAGGTTCAAAACACTGTTGCCCTTTTGTTTGTCAGTGTATACCAGGATGGTGAACAAATATATCAGGATGTACCAAGGATGGAAGACATATTTACCAGGATGGGGAACATGTACCAGGATAGGGGACATATATACAATAGGATGAGGAACATACAGTATAAGCCAGGATATGGAACATGTATACCAGGATGGGTCCAGAGGAATTGGGGGGAATTTAGTACAGGATGGGGACATTTCCACTTAATAGGGACGTGGAGTATCTCATATGTCCTTGTAGGGTTACAGAATGCTACAAGTGCCCAGGCATCTCATCAACATGCGGGGGGGACTCGTGTCCAAATTTTGTTTCGGGCCCAATGGACTCTATGCCACTGGCTTAACTCACATTGATCAGCAGGGATACAAGATTCAGATCAGTGTAGGTCCAAGTAGTCAGACCTTCCCCTAATCATCAATTCATCACCTACCACTGGATAACCTGTGCATTCCTGTATCTGTACAGGTGTGTACTTAATATACATGAGGTTAATTTATATTTATGGAAAATTAATAATATAATTAATGCGGAAATATATGTGTAGTAGAACTATTGGTTCAGGAAGTTAAAAAACCTAATATATTGAGATAAATTACTTATTGTAATCAATGATTTTTAGGGTTTTTTATGCCTTGGAAGGTGGGTGAGAACCAATATGCACAGTGTTCAGTGGTATTGGTAGGCTATGACGATACTTGAGAACCAATGGTGCCTCAAGATCATGAAACCCAACAAACAACATGGGACATGTTCTGATACAACAAGAACAACAGTTCTCGTAAGATAGTTAACAGATTTGCTTCTAGAATCCTAGCTACAATTTCTACTTAGCTAAAGGTGACATAAGGTATATGCAACCTGTAAGTTCTTATCAAATATAGGGGCTGCAGGCTGCACATTTCTCTTACTTATGCAGATGAATACAGATCCAGAGGTGATTTCAGAAGTAGCTTTTTAGAATGGATAATTGAAGGGTATCCTGTGGCGCCCCTGTGACCAGGGTGGCCACAGGTAGGAATTGCAGCCAGGAGATAGTGACAGTTTGTATATAGGTGGGGTCACACGTGGCGATTTCGCCCGCGACATCGCCGAAAAGTGACGTCACAGCGATGTCGGGGCGATATTGCAATGGCGTCGCGCTGTGTGACAGCGCGACGCAACTGCAAATTATCACTGGTCGCAGGTTGACAGGCATATTCATAAACCTGTCAACCTGTGACCAGCGATTAGGCTGGATCGCGCCGTCTGACACTATTGGCGGCGCGATCCAGCCTATATCGCAATGTTGCTGAGGATCGCTCGCTGGGCTGAGCCCAGCCCAGCGAGCGATGGCTCCGCCCACATCGCCGCTGCGTCACCGGCAACGTCGTGCCGTGTGACAGCTGGCCTGCGATGTCGGAAGCGAGCGGGCACCCGCGCATCGCTTCCGACATCGCAGGCCAGAATCGCCACGTGTGACCCCACCTTTACAAACACCTCCAAAACACACAACCACCGACATAAGACCCAACCCTGGAGCCTGGGACTTTAGACAGGCAAGGGGTAGTAGGGCCAGTTATAAGTGGGTGAGGCGTAGTCATGGTAATGAACCAGTACAAAAAGGAGAAACAGGAAGTAGTTAGCCAGTAGGCAAGTGCCGAGCAGAACAGAAAAGACCAAGAGGAGTAAAGACAGAGTGTCCAGTAAAGACAGGAACAACAGAGACCAGACCGGTGCCACCGGGTCCGAGGAAGACGATAGTGCTGAGAAATTACTGACAGGAAAGACTCTCCTGACGTACCTGGGAAGCTACAAGGGTAGGAAAGAGCCCGCTGATCCCTTGCAAGACAGGGACACCCAAGGCTAGGCTGGAACCAGAGTGTCGGCCCTGAGGGGGACTGAAGTTTCATACCGGCTCCCAAGACAAACTCACGGGGAACACAGATTTCAGATCCGTATTCCCATTACAGGGATGGGGGAATAGCAGCAACTAGGAGGACCCGGCTTACCATCCATATTCTTAGGGGGAAGCTACATTGAGGGACCGAGCTGCCGCTCCGCAATCCACCCAAAAGAAGAGAGAGAGAGAGAATCAGCCTGAAGGACATATAGAAAGAGTGAGGAGTCTCAGAGTGACAACCTGGCTGCAGAGGGTTCAAGTGTTCCCGGGGTTACCTGCACTGTGAACTGCTAAGAGCTGAACTGTACTGAGAACTGCTGTAAATTGTCTGAAGAGCTGACAAGTAAACCCGGTGAACCCTGCTTGAGTGTCCGTGTCTGATTCCAGGTATAAAGAACTGTTATTGCACCATTTTACCCTGTCAGGAGCTGTCCCGACCCGCGGCGGGCTCATCCACCTGGCTGCAGCATCCATCCATCCTCCTGACAGAAGTACACTGCAGCAGTGGTCCCCTTACTGACCACAACCCGTGGGTGGCATCACGACAAAATCCCCTGTAAATATCCCCCCCATTTATTGCGGAACCCGGGACACGGTCCGGACAGACCGCCATGACATCCCCAACAGTACCCCGGTCCGGTACCGAGTACCCCGTCCCAGTGGGCTCCACATTCCCACTATAACATCCACAGCAGGACCTATTTAAAGGGATTATTCTGATAGAAGAGTATAGATTTGGTAATCAAGAGGCTAGTAAACTGGGTCAATTACATGTATTGAGTAAAATCGTTGATAAACTTTGCCTTTGCCTGGTAGAGCAGCAGAATTATATTCTTGTGTTAGTATTTACATTCAGTATTTACTTTTCTCTTATATATATTCATTATTACATTGTCAAGTTATTACTCCTAATAGAGTCATAAGTAGAAATAATAAGGAACCAGAAGTGCCTGTCCTAATCATATCGGCTGAAAACCTGTTGAATGACACAGTATTCCTACAAGACAAGGCAAGTACCTGAAGGAGGAGTCGCCTTACCTGTCTCCTGACTTCCTGGTGTGTAAGACTAGATAGGACTTTGTCAACCCTTGGCTTTATATGTTGATGCAGGATTTCCATGGGCTTGTCCGAAGGATATTGTAGCTAAACGTTTACTGGCTTTTGAGTTTATTGCTTGGACTTTGGTGTTTGGTCTGTTCAGAATTGGTAAGATTATAGACAAGTGTCCTCATCACTCCGAAAACCACAGGATTCTAGGTACTGATGAATCTGTTCATCTATGAAGATAGGACTCCTATATTCAAGTAAGTGAGTGACATTTATATGTCTTCTGGACTTATACTGCAATTTTTCATTGGCATTCTGTGTTTTATAGAAATATGACTAAAATTAAAAATAGTGTTTTCTATCATTTCTATAGCTTGTGTATACAGATAGATAATGGTGGGAATAGGTAGAAAAAATGTTTGAAGTTTGTGCTAACAATACATCAAATAGGCTGAGAATATATATATATATATATATATATATATATATATATATATATATATATATATATATATATATATGCGTAAAGTTACTCATCACTTGTGTATATGTGTATATATACTCTATACATATATGTGTGTGTGTGTGTATATAATATATAATATATACAAGTGATGAGTAACTTTACGCATTTAGTTTCCCCCCTTATGTCTGCTGCAGAGGCATCTGTTATCTCATATTGTATATAGAACTTTGTACTAACGATGTAGGGGTTGTAGTATCTGTAGGATGTCCTTGTTCCGCCAGCATGTAGATGAGTAGGACTATTACTGCAGACAGGCTATGTGAAGCTCTATAGGTGGTGGTATTTCTGGTTCCAGCATGAATTACCAAACGTTGTTACCAGAGAAAGATGTTTAACAACTGTAGTAGGAAGACATTTGTCTTCTTCTAGGGTCTTCCGGACTTAAGAATACCTGTAATTATTGTGGCAGACAACACAAAGGTGTTACTCAACTATAGGCTTGTATGCCCTTACCTTTTCCTTAGAAAGAAAGGGGGAGCACACATAGGGTTTTACCATTCAAATCACCGTCCCGGTGCCCCTAATCGGTTTGACTCACCTGTACAAGTTGTGTGAGTCACAACAAACTGGGAAAGCCTGTAGAGTATGGCCGCAGATGGTGCCCCGCTGGAAAACAATAGAATCCAATAGGAGAAAAATGAGTCGGGCTTGTCAAACCGCGCAGACCAAAACATGCCCTGGTGAAGTGGCGGTTCTATGCCATGAAACGCGTAGGCTAATAAAGAAGATCTGTGACCTTTCTTCTGTTTCACGTTGTTATGGTCTGCGCGGTTTGACAAGCCCGGCTCCTTTTTCTCCTATTGGATTCTACCTTTTCCTTAAGACATTTCAGAACAAACACTGGCCCTTCCTCCACTACCACAACCCCAGCAGTAGCCCTCTCCCTATAGATCTAAGATCACCAAAGTGTACTTGTGGAAATCAGAACAAATAATAGAAAGTCTCCCATTTTAACCCTAAAGGTGGCTTCACACCTGGCGACGTCGCTAGCGACATCGCCGAAAAAGTGACGTATCAGTGATGTCGCTAGCGACGTCGCACTGTGTAAACGAGCAGCGCGACCGCATTTTATTGCCGGTCGCAGGTTGACAGGTTTACGGGTAGAACCGTAAACCTGTCAACCTGCGACCTGCGATAAGGCTGGATCGCGCCATGTGACATCGCCAGAGCGATGTCGGCGGCGACCCAGCCTATACCGCAGCCCAGCGAGCGATGTCACCGCCCGCATCGCTGCGGTGTCGCCGGCCGCAGCGATGCTGTGTGACAGCTGGCCAGCGATGTCGGAACCGAGCGGGCACCCGCGCATCGCTTCCGACATCGCTGGCCAGGTCGTGCTGTGTGACGGCACCATTATACTATTGGCCACTTTTCTTTCAAAACATCTATTTTGTCTGAGATTCCAACCAGGGGTTCCTACACTTGGGTGAGGTGGTGATACAGTTATGAAGTCCAGCAATTGTTTTGTTTACCTATTGTGAAGTTGAATATTTTCTGTGATCTTTTGCCAAATAACCTATTATTAGGACATGATCCTCATATACAATAACCCTGTGATTAAATGTGGATGTGGTCCACACTCTCAGGATCAAGGGTACACACAATATCCCAATGCAAGTTTAATCAATAGTTCTAAGTGATGTAATGATGGTTTTATATTTTGTAGTTCCTTCTCTTGAATTTTAAACTGCGTGTCCCCAGATGAAACTGTATGAGTGTCCCATGGAAGTGAGCACTATAAAGAAAACAAAATATATTGGAACCATCCAAGCCACAGTACTATACAAATTGCAAACACAGGAAAAGAAAATTTACTGAAGGGTTTACAACAATTCTCCCTCTTCTCTGTAAAAAAGTAGATGCTATATCATAAAACTAGTGAGGTAGAAAGGAAACAGACCTCATCTGCTGCAGAAACGATATTAAAAGTTATGCTTGGAGGTTCTTAGGGTGCCGTCACACCTGGCGACGGCACCGCCGATGTTTTAGGCGTCGTAGGGGCGTGGCCTATCAGCGCCGATATCGCCCCTGTGTCGCCTAATGTAAAGGGGCGATGTCGGCGCCTCTGAGTGCTCGCCTGGTTTCACATTAGTGATATGAAACCAGGTGGCCGATCTGGGGCGGTGTACACATCACCCCATGTAAACGGCCGCCGGCGACCTGACAGTCAATGGGAGCCATAGGCTCCCATTGCACAGCATCGTCACTGGGGTTTTGAGACACCCCCGGTGGCGATGCCACCTGTCAGCTTGCCGGGGCATCACCGGAGGTGTCTCCCCGTGTAAACGGGGGGCAGCGATGCTGGCGGGGCGCTAAAAACGTGCGCGCTCCCGCCAGTCGCCGCCGACATCTCCAGTGTGACGGCACCCTTATTTCTATGAAGGTCTAAAAAATAAAACCCCATCTGCTGTGAAAGGAAGTCTAAATACCCATTGTGCATACATATGGTTTGCAGGACCCATCTGGAATGTGTAGTGTTTAATCTCACCCCTCTTGTGGTGCACATCATCTTCAATAAGTCATCTTAGCACAAGAGGCGCTGTCTTCTGTCTACATCTAAATACCCATTAAGGTACCGTCACATGAGGCGACGGTACCGCCGATTTAATAGGCCATGCAGGGGCGTGGCCTATCGGCGCCAATATCGCCCTTGCATCACCTAATGTGAATGGGTGAGGGCGACGCCATTTACTGGTCGCCTGGTTTCAGAGCAGTGCTCTGAAACCAGGCGGCCGATCTCGGGCGATGTGCATACATCACCCCATGTAAACGGCCGCCAGCGACCTGACAGGCGATGGGAGCCATAGGCTCCCATTGTCCTGCTTCGCTGCTGGGGTTTTGAGAGACCCCGATGGCGACGCCGCCTGGCAGATCGCTGGCACGGCGCTGGAGGTGTCGCCCCTTGTAAATGTTGCCGCCGACATCTCCATTGCCGTCGCCTCATGTGAGGGTACCTTTAGCACAGTGATCGTTCCATTCCCCTCCATAACCGTAAAATCTCAGGACAGGACCAGACAATAAGAGAACATGAAATGGTATGAGATCCAGCATAACTGAGCTGGTGAAGTAGCTGAAGAGTATTATACTGCCTGCAGAACAACTTATATGTGTTTTGTTTCAGTAAGGCCAGTTTCACACCATGGCACGATCAGGTCCGGGGCTGTCCGGTGTGAACCTGACAGCCCCGGACCCGATTTTGCTGTAATGCAGCCCTATGGAGCCGGATGGAGCCGGATGGCAACTATGTGCATCCAGTTTCCATCTGTCCAGGAGGATCCGGGACAATTCAGATTTTTCTCCCAGACACAAAAACGTTGGTCCGTTGGAAAAATCGTGCAAAATTGGATCCTCCCGGATCAGGCGCGATCCGGCACCATAGACCCCCACGCCAGATCCGACATAAAATCGGATCCGGGAGCCGGATGCCGGGTGCCACGGTTTAGCAGCGAGTGCTGCTAAACTTCAGCACCATGAGCTGTCCTCTGCAGAGATTTCAGGACCGCAGCTACCTCTCCGCTAGCTTAAAATTTCAGCAGCTTCAGCTGCAATCTGAGGGATCCAGCTGCAAACCGGCCCTCTCCAGTTCTGTTTAAAAATCGGTCCGGGGCTGTCCATTTACATCGGACAGCCCCAGACCTGATCAGGCCGTGGTATGAAGCCGGCCTAAGATGTATCTATAGAAGTCATGTGAGAGGGCAAATACTACCTTGGTGCCTGTTTCACAAAAATGTAAGAGAGTGGAAATGTGGGATTTTAGGTGGGGAAGAACAGTTAATGTGTTATACCACTGGTGGACACAGACAAAAATGGGTCACTGTGCAAAAACAATATATGGGTGTTATATCCTATTCAATCCGGTCACAGAATAGAAGTTACCCGGCTCCTTGTATCTTCTCGCCCTACTACCTGTAACAGTGACCCTATTCCCTTATATCTCCTCCCGCCCTCTCCCTGGCTGTCACCACTCACCTAACTAAAATGTTTAACCTCTCTCTCATCTGGTGTCTTTTCCCTCTAAAGTGCTACAGAATACGTTCGGCGCTAAATAAATACAACTTTTTTTTATTATTATTACATTGATGCCAGTGTGTGTTACACATTTTTTTTCACAGACCCATAAACTTGTAAACTGTGCTAACAGAAAAAAATGGGAATGTCTTTTGTCTGAACCCAGAGTCTGTGAGAACACAGACATGTGAACAGCCCCACAGACTATAATGGGTACATGTTGTATCCGTGAAAAAAACCTATACAAAACGTATATGCAACACAGATGTCCTTATGTGTATTGGCACCTTTAATAGGGTTGATTTCTTAGCAGTTGTATTGATTCCTACAAGCCTCACTTAGGCCCCTTTCACATCAGCGTTTTTGTTCAGATCCGGCCGATCCGGACAAAAAAACACATCTGCCGCATGTGCCGCTTATCGGCCGCACGTGCGGTACACTTGTGGCAAGCACCATGTGTTGTCAATGGGGCTTGCGGCAAGTGCAAAAAAAAACGTGGTCAGTAGCGGTTATTTTATGCGGACGCACGTGCCACAAGTGTCGGATCGCAGCAATCCCGCACTTGCTGCAAGCCCCATACAGAGTGCATGGAGCTTGCTGCAAGTGTACCGCAAGTGCGGCTATAAGGCGGCACATGCGGCAGATGCATTTTTTGTCCGGACGGCCAGATCCGGACGAAAACGCTGATGTGACAGGAGCCTTAGAGGAATGGGACTAAAAGCCCCCATACATATCACACTAAAGTTGGCTGAACATGCTAGAATTATCTGCACGTGACGCACCCAGGGCAGGGTATTTAGTTCTCAGGCTCAGTTTAGGAAGTCACGGGGGGCTGCCTGAGACTGTGGCCCTGGTAGTCAATGAATAAGGGGGAAAAATAAAATAAAAAGTTTGTTCGTGACGCCACCTGCAGTACCTGGTGATGCTCACCAGCGCTGCTACAGTGCTCCGGTGGTCGATGGTATTGCGGCAACAATGGTGTAGTCCTCCACAGGCAGGACTGGACCTCCGGGGTAGCGTTTCTGTGAAGGGAATAAGTTTGTGCAGAGAACAGATGCAGCAGAGTCAAAAAGTCACTTCACCAGGTACTTTACTGGAACTCAACAGTCATTACAGTTCACAGTGCAGTAAGTTGTTATAATGACAAATGGCTACGGGTGCTGCAAATGGATTTTACAGTTGGTAGATGGATCCCTCACTATGTGCCTTTCTTGTTCCTTTCTGTTCTCTTGCCTCCCAGCGTCTTGTGAAATCTGATCCCGTGTAGTGGATCGGACCTCCCGCTGTCCTTCTTTCTCCTTTGCTCCCGTCGGGAAAACCTTCATTTGATCACCGAGGCCCTTTGGTCACTGCGACGCAGTGCACAGCAGTTAGCCAACGGGTCTGGTCCCCTCTAATGGTTGCCTTAGGAGTCGGGGCCGTATCTAGAGATACCCCCGGTTCAACGGATTTTCTACGGTCCTTAAAGGTTGCCACAGGTGCGGGCTCCGGTACCCGGGTTCTTACTTTGAACTACTGAGCTACTTGAGCTACTTTCTCCTTTCTTTCCTGTTTCTGGGATCTACCCTTCGGTTTCCTTTTTCCTTCGTGCCTCAGGTTCCCATCCTGAACTTCTCTAGCCTTCCAACCCTTGGAGGCCGAGACCGACGGTCAAAGACAGACTGGCCAAAGACCCTCCTTTCTTCCCCTGGGGATACTATATACCCTCCCGGGGTCCCTCCCACCAGATGACTAGTGTGGGGTGTGGGTATAGGGTCCCTCCTACCATCCATAAGTTCCACTTGCAGTGGGATGACTACACCGCTTTTATGGGTGTAGTACCCCTTTTGTGGCACCTACATAGTGGGGCACCACACACGCTATCATGTAAGGGGGCCTCCTGAGTCCTGACTTCCCCCAATAGATGATGTCAGGGAAGAGAAGGATTGGACCTGCTGGATTTCAGCATCCAATCCTTTTGCGGTTTCTGCCAATAAGTTGCCACCAGAGGAGTCTAGCGATGGCTTTTTCATCGAGAACACAGAGGCGCTTGGCTGAGTATTGAGTTAGGAGAGAGGTATTGATCAAGCGATCACTGTCTAATGTGTATGGGGTGTAAGAGGGTGGACCTGCAGTCCTGAGCTACTTGAAGACATTGAATATTTAATTGTATTGTGTATGATTTTATTATAGTGATAAGAGATGTTATGTAGTAAGGTATTGTCCTGTTGTAGATATAATAGGATGTAGATATAGCAGAGCTAGTTGTGAGCACATAGTATAGTTTAGTAAACTGTAAGGAAGAGATCAGACTGTTATGTAGTGAAAGGTTAAAATACAGCAGAGACTATGGTAAGAATCAGAAGGGTTAAGTCTGAATGAGTCACAGGGTATGTGGCCCAGTCTGTGCTGTGAGGAAAGCAGAGAGAAGTCTCTAGGACAGTCGACAGTCTGGTGTCTGCAGGCGACAAGACAGAGAGAGCTCTTCCTACGGCTGAAAGAGAGCAGTCCCTGGTGTTGTGTGAGGAGAACTGGGCAGAAACAGCATGTTTACCAGTAATGGTACCTTTACACGTGGCAACAGGAAGATAGAAACCGGCAGGTGTCGGAGACAATTGTACCTTTTACCTTCAAAACACCTTGCAGATACCTGAATTACACGCAGCCACTTCAAGGTGTTTTGAAGGTAAAAGGTACAATTGTCTCCGACACCTGCCTATCACCTCTCTTCCTGTTGCCGCGTGTAAAGTGGCCAAAAGAGACATGGGTGACTGAGCCTCAGGTGCGCTAGAGCTAGAGAAGAGTGTGTGGAACCGACTGAGAGAAGACAAAGTGGGTCCTGTGAGGTGATCAGACTTGAGACTGCTCAGCTGATGCACAAAGGAAGATCAGGGCCGTGAGGCGTCCTCCTATGAAGAATCACTGTAGTCGTGTGTGAAGGGAGTGTAATCCAGCTGCCTGGTAGTGACGTGTCCACATGTAAGTTGCCGTCACCAGTAACCATAAAGATTGTGCCTCTGTATCACACAGAAGATAGGAAGAGTCCTGCTGGCTGTGTAATGTTCATCCAAGCTGTAAGATCCTCAGCACCCACACACACCAGGGGCTGCCGCGAGCAGGGTCGTTTTCCATATGATAGATTGTATGTGATTGTGGGGAAACGCCTAAGTTGAAGAGGTTAAAGACAGCCTGCTATACAAGAGGAAGGGCCCCTAAAATGGCAGAGGGCACTGTGGTCTTAAAGATGGCAGGAGCTCTTGACCAGAGAGAGGGTCGTACAGCTCATACTAGGCAGGGAACGTGGCGAAGCACACGAACGTGTACCGACCGGGAGGCATGCCATATTTCAAGAGGAGAGGTGCAGTAGCTGGAGGCCATCCTAAAAAGGGAGGAACGTCTTGGAGGAGCATCCGGTGGAAGTAGAAGCCCAGAGAAGGCGGTATCAATGAGTTGATGGTGCGGTGTCTGAAGACACGTGGGCTGGTGAGAGCAGACCAGCAGGTGAAAGTGGTTTGGCTTTGGGCACGCCCAGCGAGACGGATAGGTAACTAAGGAGGTCCGTCGTGCCTGAAGAGGCGGGACCTGCTATACAGCAAAGGTGTGTCATCATCCTGGCTGGCGCAACATCAGAGAAGTGGTGCAACAGCATGGAGACCTCTGGTGTTAACTATGAAAAAGAGTGGCAGGGAAGAGTTTGCTGAAGGAACTCTTCCGATACCGGCTGGAGTGTCCTGAGGCCAGGATGTCGGCTACGCAGCATCCTGGGGCCTGCCAGTCTTGTAGCCCAAAGACATGAGCTAGAAGGAGATGGGTCAGGGTCTATAGTGGATGTAGGCTTGATCATCTCGGTTACTCTGGCCTTAGAGTGTCTAAAAGAGGGGTCCAAGAGAGCGGAGTGTTAGCGGCAGTGTAATATAGCCGCGTAGGAGACTTTAATTAGATGAGCTCTCGAGAAGGGAAAAGTCAGTGCACTGTGTAAATATTGTAAAGGTTTAAGGAATTAGTCATGTAAGATTATATACCTGAGGGGAACACGTGCTGTGGTTGCAGTAGAATCCTGGAAAGGCCCTGTACAGAGTAAGGGTGGGGGGTGTTATAGCCCAGGGGTAGTCATGTCCTTCCTTGCGAATCTGGCACTTGGGTTCCCTCGGGCTGCATAGTTTGTAAATTGTGTTTGTGGCTGTTGTGGCCCATTCCTGTGTAGACGAGTTTACCCTGTTATTTGTTTAACAAACATAAAGAAAGTTAATTTGCCACTACATCGAGTTAGGAGTCATTCATAGCAGCGCCAGGGCCATATCCCTCACACACAGGTGACCAGCGTCCCGGTCGTTACAGGAGCATTATCATTCACTATAAATCTGCTGCATGTGAATTTACATTTAATGAGGTACTGCCCCATATATTATTTTGTTGCATTTCACCTAATATACATACAAAACAATACAGGATCTGAATAGAATTGAAGGATGCCTGCCTATTTGCAAAAGTATTGCGGTATCACAGTCTGTCCTACTTTCTGGGTGTGATAATAAATGTACTACAGTACCAGTTACATAGTAACTGTTGTCAACACCTCTATCCTCTTGCAAGCTACTGTACATGGACTCTACATGGGGGGTAAAATGCATAAACTGTATTCTGTGATATCACCTATTGTCAGCCATAGATTCTATGTTTTGTCGTGATCCAGCTGTGAGTATAAGGAGATGTAAAAGGAAAATAGTCAGCTCACCCTTTTGATTGCACGTGGATATAATCACACACAACTCTGGAGCTGCCATGGCATGGGTCGGGATGCAAATGTGGGGCCCCTGCGGCTAGGCGCCATTGGGTAGTATTGCACTTTATTATTAAATGTGTTTTCTTTTCCCTGTGAGTTGCTAGTTCAGGGTTAAACCTTATGGAGTTTGTTTCTACACCCACTTAGGACCACACCACTTAGTATAGGGGGAAGCCAGTAATTTAGTAGGTCCCAGGAGAGTGGGGGTGGAGCCTAGGATAGAGGAGAGAGAGGAAAGCTTAGTTTACCTCAGACGGTGCTGGGAAGGCAGGCAGGAAGGCCAGGCCTGACAGCCCAGCTGACAGGAGGGAGCCCCATCTTCAAGTGGGGGCCCAGGACAGCAGGCAACAGACCAGGACTGGTTGGAGCCGGCTGGTCACATTGAGGAAATACCGACAACGCAGGAAGCCGAGGCGGCCAGGAGTTTAGCCCTGACCGCAGACTGACGAGCTGCAGGCCCATAGATACCGGGTTGCTGACAGCACCACAAGGTACCTCGCCCCTCAGGACCACAATTGATCCAGGACCGCAGGGGTAACAGCCCAAATACCGGTGACTGGAATTGAGTAACCCTGTTAATTCCGGGAAAGGACACCCGTGCCCCACCGTGGGAGATCAAGGGACTGGCGGGAGAGCTCTGCGAGGGTGGTAGAAGTGAGGAAGAAAGGAGACCCTGAAAGACAACGACAGAGAACATCTAGAGACTCCATAAGGGGGACCCTGAGCAGGCAACACTCACCCTGCAAACCAAACTGTAGCGTGTTTCGTTTTGCCATCTACCGGTACCTAGTAAAGTGAAGTAAAACTTGAACTGGTTTCCGTTATCCTTCCCACCGGTGCCCGGAGGGCTCAGCATCTTAAGCAGCTCAGCAGAGGTATAACCTGGGCACGGAATCGGGATCCCGTCCACCCGTGACTCCCTAGTCAGCAGCCCCGGTGTCCGAGTACCCCCTAGCCCTGGCCGCATCACAAACAGGAAAACAGATCTCCAGAGTCCAAAGAAAGGATACAGGTAAATAATAAAACTTCACATTTAATAATAAAATATAAAAATTGCACGGCAGCATTTTGTAGCAACAGTAGCAAGATAGGCCCTGTGCGTTTCGGCATTATGCCTTATTCATGGATTGAGGCATAAGATATTGCCGAAACACGTAGGACTTACCTTGTTCCTGTTGCTATAAAATGCTGCCATGCAATTTTTCAAATTTTATTATTAAATGTGAAGTTTTATTACTTACCTGTATCCTGTCTTTGGACTCTGGAGATCTCCTTTCCTGATTATAAGGACAGGTGATCTCTTGCGTTAACGGATGCGTTAAGGGATGCATTAACGCTTGGTTCGTACATGTACCATGCGTTAACGCATCAGTTAATTTAGCAAACAATTATGCATACATGCAATGAAAATGGCAATTGAAAAAAAAGGATCCTTTAATGCATCCTGCAAATGGATGCAAGCTCCCAAGTGTGACCCTAGCCTAAGATTAGGGTCAGATTAGCGCCATTAGCTGCGCTCAGGGGAATTCCGTTAACATAGAATTTGGGAGCCTTGACGCTGTGTTACCGCCATGGTAACGCGGTGTCAGCGCTGCCAATTCATCCCTAGAGCAGCTCAAACGTCAGCATCTGAGTGCCGGAGTTTGAAATTTCGCGCATTTTCACAGCGCGTCAAATGGCGCGCTCTGAAGAGTCTTGTGATGCGCTAGGAAGAACCCCAAGATTTCAAACTCTGGCACTCACACGTCGGCGTTTCAGCTGCACTCAGGGCTCCAACACCATGGGGATGAATTGGCAGCGCTGACGCCGCGTTACCATGGCGGTAACACAGCGTCAAAGCTCCCAAATTCTATGTTTTTAACGGAACCCCCCTAAGCGCAGCTAATAGCGCTAATCTGACCCTAGCCGGCCTTGAGATCACATGGGGCTGTGATATATTTCTGTGTAGCTTCCAACAGTCTGGACAATTGGCATTTCTCATTTCTTTGTGGCATCGTACATTTAACCTGATTGCTATCGTCTTTCTGAAATCTAATCTGCAAAAGAGGTAACTGACATGAAACCTTTTTCCTTTCTGCAAATCAAATTCACACTGAGTAATACATGGGTTTTATTTTTGTAACATATATTGTCACTCCTATAAGTTATGCAATGGGAAAATGTGGCCCTCAGATGGGGCCACAGTTCTCCCGGCACTCAGAATGGCATCATACATACTGTATATTTCTATTGTTATTCTCTTTTGGACAATGAGACTGGCAGCACAGGAGTGATGATATCCAGACCTATACTATTTGCATGTATCTTGGGCGGCCGTCACACTCATCAATATCGTGAGCGATATTGTTAGCGATCACGTGCACGCGCACGCGCACGCGCGATCGCTAACGATATCGCTCACATCGCTGGTGAGCTGTCACACAGGCAGACTCACCAGCGATGTGGGGCAGCGAAATCGCTGGTAACTATGGTACACATCGGGTTACTAGGCGCCGCGCGGCGCTTAGTAACCCGACATTTACCATAGATACCATCTCCCAGCATAAGCTCTGCCACTGGGAGATCGTTCATCGTGGTGTCACACACCACGATGAAGCAGATTGAACAAGCGTTTATCGCTTGATTTGAGCTCCGGCTCACATATCTGCAATGTCACGATCAAGCGATTTTACATTGTAAATATGCGATATCGGGCAGTTGAATAGCACGCTCATTCAACCCCGATATCGTTTTGGCATCGTTCCAGCATAACGTTGTACGTTCAAACCGTACAACGCGCGAACGATATCGGGTCCAACTCCCGAACCACGTGACTTTTTATCTGAGTTGGATCGGAGTTGGACGCCGATATCGCGACGTGTAAACCCGCCATAAGGCCTCGTGCACACATTCAGTATTTGGTGAGTTTTTTACCTCAGTATCTGTAAGGCCATGTGCACACATTCAGTATTTGGTGAGTTTTTTACCTCAGTATCTGTAAGGCCTCGTGCACACATTCAGTATATGGTGAGTTTTTACCTCAGTATTTGTAAGGCCTCGTGCACACATTCAGTATTTGGAGAGATTTTACCTCAGTATTTGTAAGGCCTCATGTACACATTCAGTATTTGGTGAGTTTTTTACCTCATTATTTGGAAGGCCTCGTGCACACATTCAGTATTTGGAGAGATTTTACCTCAGTATTTGTAATGTCTCGTGCACACATTCAGTATTTGGTGAGTTTTTTACCTCAGTATCTGTAAGGCCTCGTGCACACATTCAGTATATGGTGAGTTTTTACCTCAGCATATGTAAGGCGTCATTCACACATTCAATATTTAGTGAGTTTTTTTACCTCATTATTTGGAAGGCCTCGTGCACACATTCAGTATTTGGAGAGATTTTACCTCAGTATTTGTAAGGCCTCATGTACACATTCATTATTTTGTGAGTTTTTTTCCTCAATATTTATAGCCAAAACCAGCAGTGGGTGATAAATACAGAAGGTGACGTGTTTCTATTATACTTTTCCTCTGATTGTTCCTCTCCTGGGTTTGGCTTAAAATTTATACTGAGGTAAAAAACTCAGCAAATACTCAATGCTTGCACGTGGCCTAAATATCATTCTCTATAGTGCAGTGCAGGGTCGGGTTTTCTATGTAGTGCAGCTCCTTGGCAGAAGCAGATAGGCGTGTAGAGCAATTTTTGGTTCCTCTCCAGCATTTGAGGCATTGCTTCATTTTCTATTCCCAGAATGCATTGTTACTAGGTGTGTATCATGAAGAAAATACTCCTTTCATGGCTGGTAATATTACACTGACTTTTTACTTTCCCAGGTGTAAAAAGACACTAGTACGACCGAGAGATGATTCATCTGTTCCTGCAAAATGCTTAGGCTGGTTTCACACCACGGCAAGATCAGGTCCGGCCCAGGCTGTCCGGTGTGAACAGCCCCGGACCCGATTTGCAAACAGAACCAGAGGGCAAATATGCCGGATTCCTCATATTGCAGCCGCAGCTGCTGAAATTTCAAGATTGCGGCTAGCGGGGAGCTAGCCACGGTCCTGAAATCTCTGCAGGGGACAGCTCATGGTGCTTAAGTTTAGCAGCGCTCGCTGCTAAACTCCAGCACCCAGCACCTGGCTCCCGTATCCGGCGGCGCCATAGACCCCCCATGTTAGGGGGCGCTAGATCGCGCTGGATCCGGGAGCATCCGATTTTATCCGATTTTTTTTTTTCCCCCGGACACAAAAACGTTGCAAGCAACGTTTTTGTGTCCAGGAGGAAAATCTGAATCCTGCCGGATCCTCCCGGGCAGATGGTAACCGGATAGCAAATAGCTGCCATCCGCCTCCATCCAGCCCCATAGCAATACTATGGGGCGGACATCTGATCCGGACACCGGACAGCCCCAGATCAGATAAACCGTGATGTGAGACCGGCCTTAGATAACTCAAGCTGTCCCTGTCAGACATAATCCCACAACACACATCAAGGAGGGGTCTGCTTGTGTAACGTGTATGTATGCCAATATTCCAAAGAGAGACAATTATCAGAGTTGTCAGCCAATCGTATGGGGCCAGATGGCAGAGAGCTGCCATCCGGTTTCATCACTACGGGACAATCTGGGAGAATACGGATTATTCTCTCCGGACATAAAAATGATGCTTGCAACATTTTTGTGTCCGGGGAGAAAAATCTCCCAAATTTGCCGGATCCCGGATTCGCCCGGATTCTCCCGGATCCGGGGCAATCCGGCGCTCGGATACCGGCGGCTGCACGCCGCTGTTGTTTCCGGACCACGGCTAGCTCCAGGGTAGCCGCGGTATTGAAAAATCAGCAGCTGCGGCTGCAATTTCAGCCATCCGGCTGCACACAGGGCCAGAGTGCACATTTGGCCCTCCAGTGCTGTGTGCTGATCCGGTCCGGGGCTGTCGGGGTCATCCCGGACAGCCCCGCACCGGATCACACCGTGGTGTGAAGCCAGCCTATGATCATACCGCCAAAATCCAGGGTCAAAAGAATGTATAAATTGGACAAATGCTCGGACCGGATCACACCTTGGTGTGAAGCCAGCCTTAGGGCCCTTTCACATCTGCGTTTTTTTTTAAATCGCGGCAGATGCGGTGAAAAAAACGCATCTGCCGCGATTACCGCATACCGGCTGCACTAGCGGCACGGTTGCGGCGCGGTTGCGGTAAACGCCATACAAGGTATAGGCGGACTTGCGGCAGGTGCGGCAAGTGCGGTTTTGGCACTTGCGGCAGGTGCGGCCGCGAAAAAAAACGCGGCTGACAGCATTTTTTTTCTCGGCCGCACCTGCCGAAACCGCACTTGCCGCACCTGCCGCACCCTTACCGCAAGCCCTATAGACATTGCATGGGGCTTGCCGCAAGTGTCGCGGTTATGCGTTAAACGCGGCAGATGCGGTTTTTTCACCGCATCTGCCGCGAATTTCAAAAAACGCTGATGTGAAAGGGCCCTGGAAATGTTTGAAACATTTCAAGGACAAAGTGGACAGAGTCATTATGGGAAACTAGTGAAGCTGGTGGATCCCTCATGGGCAGCTTCTCCTCATCCCACACCAGTGGGGCGTGCTGTTTTTCTCTGAAATGTTGCAGTATTTCAGAGTCAAACTTGCCTGGAGAAGATCATAGAGCCAGTGTCCCTCATGTGGGCCAGGCATCATGTATCAGTTGTCAGGTTTCCTTTAAGGCTTGTGGGTACAATGCTATGAACACCTGAACACTTGCTCATCCTGAACCTCTTGGTTCATGAACACAATGCTTATAAACTGTACCAAATCTGTAACACCAACACAGATGGACCACATAACTATTAAGTCATTTTATATTCTCCTTTGTGAAAAACTGTGTCTATCCAGTGTGGTTGACTTATTTTTGGTCTATGTGTCAGTTATTTACAATTCTTGTTGCACCCATGCTCTTCAAATGAGGAAAAAACGTTTTTAGCTTTCCTTACCCATTGGGCCAGATTGCAAAGAAAGTGCTAAACTTGGGCTAGTCACAAATGCTAATTACAGAGCTGATCACCTGTTATTGAAATGCATTAGTCCTTAAACCAGATCAGACTACTGTATGATGCAGAATGGCCTATTCTTCAATATACACAGGAAGGTCAGAGACACTGAGCGAGACGCATGCAAGATACTCGCACAAGTCTTGCATGTCTCACCCGGCACGGCCGCCGACTGTCTGGACACGAGCATGTCAGTGGCATAGAAACAAATGCAGCTGCCACACTCCTGTCCAGAGAGTCAGCGGTCATGCATCTCGCACCATGTGTCTCTGGCTGGCATAGTTTTACAACAAGTGGCCAGAAGCTGCAGGGAGTAAGCGGCTCAGGCGGTAGGCGTGGTTTGCCATCAAGGGGCGTGGCTCAGTGGTTTCCAAGAACCGAATGAGCGTTTATTTTTAAGTCCACGTGGTCGTAGAGGTGGTTATATTAGAAGGCGTCTGGGAGTAAGACCTTCAGACGGGGGGGTGCAGGCCCCTTGTAAGATCCATTATAGCACACGGACAGCCACCCCACCACAGCCACCGATAAGCTGGTCACGCCCACTAATACATTTTTAGTATACAAGAGGGGGCTTCACTCCTTCTTGCACCCCCTACCTGGGGGTCTTACCCCCCAGGCCCCCGACTTCTAACTTAATCACCTCCACGACCGCATGGACTTAAAAATGAATGCTTGTTCGGTTCTTGGAAGAACCATTGTGCCACGCCCACTGATGGCAAGCCACGCCTACCACCCGAGCCGCTCACTAACTGCAACTTCCTGCCATCAGTTGTAAAAGAATGTCTACTGATTATCCTCTATATATCAGTAAAAACAGCAGATAGCACAAGTGCCAAAGAAGCTAATGTGTGAAAGAGCCTATAAGCCTATACAATCGCAGCATGGAGTGCAGACATGTGCATTAATGTAGGTCTATATGGGTCTGTGGAAAGTTGGACTATGGACTCTGCAGGCAATACATAAAAAGAGATAAAGAAGCACAACTTCACTTCCAAACCGGAATCAGCTTCTGTTACACATAAAGGGGCCCCATGTACTGTTCTTGCACAGTGCCCCCCTTCAACTTTTGTCCACCACTGTTGAGGACAGGGCACATATTCATGGAGGGATTTTTTAAAACAATTTTTTGCTTGTGTCTACATTGCTTTTACTTGCAGTAAATGTATCAAGTGGGAAGGGCTGACTGATTAATTTGGTGGATATTTAGATGTAAGGCTGCCTTCACATTACGATTTTGGGCTGTCCAAAATCGTGATGCTGATTGGCTCGGTGACGTCACAAGAGGTCCATCACCCGGTACAGTCGGTCGCATCACCGGAGCCGCCAGAAAGGGGAAGTATCCTCCGGGAAGAGTTTTTTTTGTTTTGTTTTTTTAACATACCGGAGGAAAGAGGAGGGAACAGGATAGGGCAAAGGACAAGGGACAGGATAGACGAGCAGGGGGAGAGGAGATAGAGGAGGGAGAGGCAGGGAAGATGCAGGGAGAGAGGGTTATTTAATGAGCACTGCTTCTGGGCAAGCTCAGTGCATAACCACAGAGCCGACATCGGATCCGATGTAGACACGGATCCGATGTCCATAGGCTCCCATTGTATCTTCCTATGGAACATCACGGATTTGTGGTGTCCGATTTTAGTCACGGATACCAAAATCACAGCAGGCTGCAATTTTGGCTCCGTGACTAACTCGGAAAGCTACTGATTGTGCTTAAATCGGATGCCAATAGAGACACATCCGAGCACATTCGAGCTCCATAGGGATACATGGGTAGCACAATCACATCCGAGTGTATCCGATTTGACACGGATAAACTGGGATGCCCAAAAATCATAATGTGAAGGCAGCCTAACTTGCAATAAGTGTGTGTGTGTTGCGCCCAGGATTTGGGGTACTCGGGTGTAAGGCTGCAAGGGTTAACACTCCTGTTGTCACGGGGAGTAGTGGCCGCGCCTGACCCTGTGTCCTGGGCCTATCTTCCAAAAAGGGGGAGTATGTACAGGGGACTATATACAGTGTTGTCGTGACGCCACCTGTAGTCTCTGGTGAGATGCCACCAGCGCCGCCACAGTCCACCAGAGGTAGATGGTACTGCAGCAAGTTGGTGAAGTCCTCCACAGGTAGGACTGGAACTCCAGGGCAGCGTTCCTGGATGGAAACAAGTTAATTTAAAGAAAAACAAGCAGAGTCCAAAGTCACTGTTCCTCCGGGTACTTTACTGTCATTTGCATTGGTTGCATACAAAATCACAGTTCAGCACTCCTGATGGTATGAAGACAAGTAGCTTAACGGGTGGCTGCAGGCAGATCCTAGGTGGTATGGTGGACCCTTGGTGTGTGCCTTTGTGCTCTATCCCCGTCTGTTCCTTTCCTGCTTCCCAGTGGTGGTGTGAAGCCTGGTGACTTAAAGCCAACCTGACCTCCTTCTTTCTCTTACCCTCACGGCCTTCGGGTAACCTTCTGCTGGCTGGCCGCTCGTTCCCTTGGCGGTGCCTGCTACCCTCTTTTGGTTGCTCGGGTGCCCGGGTGAATTGTAGACTCCACGGGTCTCCGGATTCTCTGTGGTCCTAAAGTATCCCACAGGTGCGGGCTCCGGTGCCCGGTAAGCTGATAGGGATAAACTTCCTCAAGTTCCTCACTCCCTTCAGGCTGTCTGTGCCTGGGAAAGCTTTCTTTCTTTAAGCCCTCTCTTCTTCCTCCATCTCTCCTCCTGGTCCTTCAGCCAAGAGACCTAGCAGCAAAGACCTAACAGGCCCAAAACTTAGAGGCAAAGACCTCCTTGTTCCCCCTAGAGGTGATTTTATTCCCTCCTGGGTAACCTCCCACCGTGTAAGCTAGTGTGGGAGTGCTGGTTAATGGGTACCACCCACCATCCTAGAATCCACCTGCAGCTGGAGTATCTGCACCTCTGTTATGGGTGCAGTACCCCTCTGTAACGCATGCTTGTCGGGGCGCCACATGTGCACACAACTTCTCGATACTTAATTGAGCATCAGGGTGAGTATTGCAGGTGCTTGAGTGCCATGCTCAAGTCCCCGCCCCGTATGTTTCAATGTCTCACGGCTGTTACATAGCTAATAGACCTGCGGGAATTGCCTGCCATACACTTTAATGCTGTAGCTATGTTGACTACTGGCATTAGTATGATTGGCCTTGCAGCATTGCACCATTGGGTCATATGAGATCCGGGGCATGATGCTTGGCACACTGTAGTTTAGGGAGAGTTAATGTAGAAGGGAGAGCTTAGACCACAGCAGGCATATAAGCAGTGTTGTACACTTGCAGTCACTTCTCCATTACAAACCTAAGGGCTTCATGCCAAGTGACATAACACAGCTGAATTTAACCCCCACAAATATTATCTCGATTGCAAGTGAACTAGGGCAATCAGGAAGAGCCAAGCAAACTGCTAGAAATGGCACACTTAGGGTACCTTTACACACGGCTACATTTGTAGCTTGTCACCAGGTAACTTACTGGTTGCAGTGAAATCATGGATACATGGTTCTATCTTGTTGCTGTGTACAAATGGAATCATGTATCCATGATTTCACTGCAACCAGTAAGTTACCTGGTGACAAGCTCAAATGTAGCCGTGTGTAAAGGTACCCATATGGCCACTTTACACGCAGCTACAGGTAACAGGTTTTCCACAGGTAACTTACTGGCTGCAGTGAAATCATGGAGACATGGTTCTATCTTGTTGCTGTGTACAAATGGAACTATGTCTCCATGATTTCACTGCAGCCAGTAAGTTACCTGTGGAAAACCTGTTACCTGTAGCTGCGTGTAAAGTGGCCATTAATGTGCTATGTGCACCAATCCTGGGGCATCTGTGGACTGTTATATGTAGGTTGGGAAGGGTCAAACAACCATGGAGCTTTCCAGCCTGATAATATCTGTCTGCTTTACCTTGGCTGGTTATCAAAATCGGGGTGGGACCATCCCCATATCATTTTTTTTAAATCATTCAGTTCCCAGCAGCAACCTGGGGGTCAGAGATGTGTCCAAGCATCTGCCCCATGCTGTTCCCATTCTATAGGAGTGCTGTTTTCATCTACATCAAAGATCGTCCTGCACCCCTAGCCCTCCTGTAAGGGTCTTCCAGAAAAATACTCGAGTTAGGGTCCTTTCACATCAGCGTTTTGCGCTGATTGCGGCAGTTGCGGTGAAAAAAACGCAACTGCTGTGATTACCGCATAACGGCCGCACTTGCGGTTCACTTACGGCAAGCCCCATACAATGTCTATGGGGCTTGCGGCAGGTGCGGTATCGGCACTTGTTGCAGGTGCGGGCGCGAAAAAAACGCGGCATACCGCGGTTTTTTCGCGGCCGCACCTGCCGCAAGTGCCGAAACCGCACCTGCCGCACACTTACCGCAAGCCCCATAGGCATTGCGGCCGTTATGCGCTAATCGCGGCAGTTGCGTTTTTTTCACCGCAACTGCCGCAATCAGCGCAAAACGCTGATGTGTAAGGGGCCTTACTACCCATTGACTTGCATTATACTCATGACTTGAGTTGAGCCCATCTGAGTGTCTGACCTGCTAGATTCGAGTATCAAGTGTTCAAGTATTTCAGTTCTCTCTCATGCCTAGATATAACTCTTTTGTCCAGAGCTAAATTTCTACTTTTACTCCACCCCATTACTGGAGGGGGTTTTGCTACTTTTTAAAAAATCGCAAATCAGAAATCTCTTAAACTTCATTGGCTAGTTAACCACTCCAGATTACAAAGTTGCTGTTGCACATTTTTTTTTTCTAAAACTGTGCAAAAAAATGCAATTTAGGGACCTTTCGGCAGCAATTTACAAAAATTACAAAATCTGCCGGATCTGCCATGTGACGGCCGACTTGCGGCAAGCTCCATTCATTCCCTATGGGACTTGCAGTCAGATGCGGCAAGTGCGGTTTTGCCAGATCCGGCACTTGCAGCCGTGCAAAAAAAATGCTGCTAGCAGCAAATTTTTTTTTTGCATGGCCGCAAGTGCCGAATTTACCGAATTCATCAAAACCGCACTTGCCGCAAGTCCCATAGGAAATGAATGGAGCTTGCCCGCAAGTTGGCCGTCACGCGGTTATTACTGTAGTGACTCGTATCAAACCAAGGGAATAAAGGCACTAGGGTTCGTCTACTTCCTCCTTGAAGAGACAATTGTTCATATTTCCCAGTGGAGCATTGTGTCTATGTCTCCTCACTGCTGCATACCATAGTAATCTTCACAAGGAGAATAGTTATTCCTTTAGATCTTGTGTTACCCTCTCATACAGCTAGATCAGATCTCTTACTTTGCACTGATGAGGAAAATTAACCCAAAACTCAGCATCTGCAGATTGAGTTTCTGATCTGACATAAATCCTAAATCATATTGAAAGGCTCGTTAAAGAGTCAATTTGACTTTTAGGATTGCTACTTCCAATAGGTGGCGCTAGAGTTTATCCACTTCCTCCCTGAAGAGATCATTTGCATACCATGCTTATCTAGTGTTAAGGCCCAGTCACACATAACGATGCACCAGTGATCCCAATAACAATGTGCAGAGATCGCTGGTGCGTCGTTTTTCTCATCGCTGGTAAGATGTCAAACAGGTATCTTACCAAAACAACGCACTAGCGATCCAGAATAATACCGAGGTCGTTGGGAATTGTCACTCCATAGCGTAGAATTGAGATTGCTGGTCATTTTCCCTGTCAAACACAACGATGTAGCGTTTCCAGCGGGAGTGCAACAACGTAGAAATGATACAGAGCAGTGTGTAACGATCAACGATCTCACAGCAGGGGCCAGATCGTTGGTGCATGTCACACAGAACGAGATCGCTAACGGGATCGCTGTTGCGTCACGAAATCTATGAAATTCCAGTATTAGCAAAAAGTACATTATATTATGATGTTCTGTACTTTGGGGTATCATCCATTGCAGTGGCGGACCTTTACCCCAGGGGGCCCTGGTGCAGCCACGTTGAGAAGCGGGGGATGCTGGTGGCGTCGGCGCGGTCCCGGGGGGGAGGGTGCGATGTGGTGCTGGCGTTTGTGGCGGCTCTCCTACCTGCGCGAGTGCGCTCCTGGGAGCCGGAGAGGCAGAGGAGAGGGGAATTGGGATCAGGCAGGGGAAGCAGGAAGCTTTCTGCTTCCCTTGCCTGACCCTCCTCTCCTCTGACGGCTGCTTGCGGGAGTCGGCTGGGGGCCCCCCTGCAGGCTTGAAGGGGCCCCTAGCCGGTTGGGGCCCGGGTGCAGCTGCACCATGGTAGTTCCGCCCCTGATCCATAATGTTGTGTCCTTGTCTCACTCATTCATTTGTAAACTTACCTGATGAGATGGTCTCGGTGCGCCCACTCTGGGTCAGCCAATAATGGTATCCCTTCTAGAATGCATTTGTTGTTCACAAACATTTTGTATATTCATACAGTACATTCTCTCTTATAGATATCAATGCTTCACTCTGCATTTGCTCCTGATCTACCAGTTGATAACTGAAGTATTTGGATTTCCACCCTGTGTAAGAAACTTACTGGGATCCAGAGACGAGGAAGGTATAAAAAGATATTTAACTACGGAATAGCAGTTGTGTAGTTATGCTTGGTGCAAAGGTAACAGTTGCCACCTGATCCTGGTGCCTGAAGGACCTCTGTCAAATAAGAAGACACTAGTATTATGGCAGGTGAGGACCCTGTTTCAGATCTCACGGCTCACTTACTTAATGTTATACACTACGATTACACAGTCCTCAGATTTTGCATTGCGAGTAATATTATCTTTATGCAGCTCAGTGGTCAGGGAGCTGATCAAACTTACATTAAAGATGGGTAAAATACACTGGTGGGCAACCATTCAACGCCCAACAAGAATTGTGCACTTGTGCAATTTCCAATTACCAGCACTACCAGCATGGACATCCAGGAAGGTGAATGCTAGTGGCACACAGTTTTCTGGGTGAATCTGGAAAACCATGGGACCCTTAAAGGGAACCTGACCCCTCCAAATCACCCCCAACCCTATTAATACCTGTCCCTGCACCCTAACATATCAGTATTAGTGCTCCTTTTCTACAAAAAAAAGCACTCTGTAACATCAGAATAATCAACAATATACACTTACAAATCTGAGACTTCTTGTGCCTGAATAAGTCTCAGAGGCCGTCCCCTGTGAGACTCTAAGCCCTCCCTAGGTGCTCATTTTCACGCCCCGAATGACCCACCCTCTCTCTGTCTGTGCGGCAGTGATGTGGAGCTGAAGGCAGGACTAATGATTTGCATTCGGTGAGTGATAGAGAGGGGGGAGGGCAGAACCTGCACAAGCAAAGCAAACAGACAGACAGAGAGAGGGTGGATCCTGGAGCCTGCAAAACACCATGCCCTAAGGGCTAACGAATATAGCCCCTGCTAATTATAATGCCTAATGAGTGAGTATTAAAATGTTTTTATGCACTTTCACAGGATGCTTTTAGGAGACAAAAGAAGTGTGGGATTAGTAATGGGATGCTACAGGGACATGTTTTGGTAGCTTAGGAGGCGTTCTGGAGGTGACAGGATCCCTTTAACATTTATGATTTCATGTGACCCTTAACATTTATGAATTACCAGTCAGTATTTATTTACATGGTCACAAGGTATCAGCAATATTTGCCGTCTGTTGCAGATTAATCACAGGCAGAATACATTATTTGAGACCACAATGCTCCAGTGCACACCACCTAACTTTTATAGGCATGACTCCTCAGTCACCAGAGAATCTTCATAGTGCTCATAGTGTGATGTGTGAATTAACAAGTCTGCAGTGACACATAGAGCAACACAGAGTGCCTGTAGACTTTTCTGATAAGCCTGGACCACTTTTTAAGAAATAAGAAATAGAGACAGGAATAGTCAAAATTGTGATATCCCAATACATTTCAAGTAACGTATATAATATCCCCCATGTTATACACCAAGGTACATGATATCTTCTATCTAATACACCCAAATACATTACATCCCCCATGTAATACCTCCAGGAACATGACTTCCCCCATATAATATCTACCTGTACATGATATCCCCCATGTAATACCTCTAGTTACATGACACCCTCGACGGAATTCCTCCAGGTATATGGCATCCCCTATAAAATACCTCCAGTTACATGACATCCATTCTCTCCTGGTACATCTCATCTCCCATGTAAGACCTCCAGGTACATTACGTCCCCCATGTAATACCAGCAGGTACTTAACATACCCCATGGAATACCTCCAGATACATGACATTCTCCACATAACACCTCAGGGACGTGACACCCCCTGAAATACCTCCAGATACATGGCATCACCAATGTTATTGCATCCATGTACTTGGCAACCCCCATAGAATACCTCCAGGTACATGACATCCCCCATGGAATCACTTCAGGTATATGACATACCCCATGGAATACCTCCAGGGGCATGATGTCCCCAATGTGATACCTCCAGGAACATGACATCAGACATGTAATACCTCCAGGTACTTGCAGTTCCCCATGGAATAACTCCAGGTACATGTCATCCCCCATGGAATACCTTGAGGTACATGATATCCCCTATGAAATGCCTAAATGTACTGTATATGATATATCCCAGAGAATAACTCCAGGTATATGACATCCCCATGGAATACCTTCATGTACATGTCATTTCCCATAGAATACCTTCAAGTACATGACATTTTCCATGGAGTACCTCCAGACATATAACATCCCCCATGCAATACATGCAAGTACATGAAATACCCCATGTAACACCTCTAGGTACATGTCACTTACATACACACAGAATAATGTCCGCACACGCACAAACATGCACGTACACACAAACATGCACATACACACAAATATGCACATACACATCAAGCATACACATATACACACACATGCGCAAGCACGCACATACACACAAACACGCACATACTTACAAACATGCATATATGCACACACACACAATACATGCACATACGCACAAACACGCATACGCACGTGCATACACAAACTCGCATACACACACAGTATAATGTCCCCACACACACACAAACATGCACATACACACAAACACATGTACATGGAAACACACACTGAAGTACACACACACATGCATACACAAATATGCATACACACAAACACACATGTACTCACGCACATACATACATGCACATACACACCCACATACCTGCACATCCACAAATACACACACGCACACAGAAACAGACACATACACGCACACACATGAACACATGCATATATACACATGCGCATACCCACATATGCGGCATACATACAAGCATACATGCACACATATGCATACACACACAAACGCCATCTTTGGACACTCAGGTATACAAAGATGGTGGCCGCGTGACACATCACACTGCCCCACCCACTGCAAGATTATAGAATTACATTGGAGGGGAACTTGGTGGGAGCTAATAAAGTGGATAACGAGGTGTCTATGTCTATTTTGTATATAACAAAACATTTCTGCATGTTTTTTTTTTCACCTTTACTGAAAGTATTGCTAATGGCCGGCTGTCATCTTGATAGCTGACATTAGCAATACTGCTTGACATCAGCAGCCAAAAAAAAGCTGACATCAACCCCTTTATTACCCAGTCTGCCACAGCTACACAGCAGCTGAACGAGGGGGTAACTGCCAGTTTTGGCGTCTCTCATAGAGGTGCCAATTCTGGTGTGACTGCTGGCTGCAATGTTTAGTGTGGGGGGCCCAGAACGCTTAGGCCTTACCACGCTTAGAATTCCAGCTCCCAGCTGTGTGGGTTAGCTGGCAATAGAAAATATGGCGAAGCCCATGCCAATTTTTTTTCTACTTATTTATTTAAATAATTAAAAAAAAATAAGGCTTCCTTGTATTTTTCATTGCCAGCGAAGGTAACACCAGGTAGCGGGGGTTGGCAGCCAGTAGCTGCTTGGTTTACAAAATACAGCAAAGCCCTACACATTTTTTACCAGGAAACTAAATAGATTGCCAGATTGACACTTTATTATTAAACACCTTCCCCCCACCATATTCCCCGCAGAAACAGCTTTTTAGCTAAAAATACATACATTGGGAGAGAGCACGGTGGGGGGAGGGGAGAAGAGACAGAAGCCACCCCCAGCGCCACAGAGCTGCCCCATCATGATGTCACTGCCCTCCCGATGCAATATATATATATGCACTAGTGTGTTGACCTTGGTTATATATTTATATCTCCTAGGACAACATCTCTCTGTGTTTGCGTGGGTTTCCTCTGGGTTCTCCAGTTTCCTTCCTGCTCCATAGACATACCAATAGGGAACTTACATGGGGAGCCCCAATGGGGACAGTGTCCCTGATGTATGTAAACCGCTGTGGAATTAATAGCGCTATATAAGAGGATAAATATTATTATGATCTTATTGGAGAGTCACATATATATGGGTGGCATTTAATGAATACATGCTTCTGTACATTTTAGTGTTTAGAAATGGGGAAGATGCCAGCCGCTTCTTGGGTCGGAGGCTCCAGTACAACCAGTTTGACTTTGAGATGTTCACTATCGGAAACCTGGAAAGAGAATGCTATGAAGAACAATGCAACTATGAAGAAGCCAGGGAGATTTTTGAAGATGACATTTCAGTGGTAATTTGATAAACCTTTATATGTGTTATGTTACACTCATGATATGTATGATAAGACTCCAAAGACATAATGATCGGGAACCTATATGGGGACAGCGATGCTGATGTATGTGAAGCGTTATGAAATTAATGGCACTATATAAGTTAATATATTATTTTAAAGTCACCCCAAATTCTTAGAATTAGTACAAAATAACAATATTTTCAAAATCACTCAGATTTATACATTATTTTTACAGGTTAACCATAAAATTGGATTGGATAATTGCATGTAAAATTATTTATTTCATATTATTTTTAGACTGCATTCTGGAAGGACTACACTAAGAGATCATTAAATACAGGTGAACACAGACATGTTTTTAATAATATATGCTACTATATAACATTCACTAGTTATATTGGATGTCACCTGGATGTGATATTGTTTGTTGTTTTGGGCATATTAGGTGATCAGTATACACAATTTTCAATGAAAATGTGTACAGGAACATTTTCTGGGATTATCGATTTATCTTTCATTATCTTAAATCTTTTGATGCCGGTAATGTAAATATTATTCATATTTCTTCTACACTTAGATACAGAAGTAAAGATCGATGTGATCGGACTTCTCACTGGTCTTATTTGTGCTGGAACATTACTGGTTATATTTGGACTTCTTGGCTATTATTGGTACACAATATATTGTGACCCCAGAAGACACAGTCACATGTAAGTAACATCATGTTGTCATACAACTCTAGATGAGACTTTTCTTGTATTTACCTACAGTTTTGACTGATATAACAATGCCGGAAAGCTATTCAAAATAGGACATTGCATTATAGTCTTAGAGCACGGTGGCTCAGTGGTTAGCATATAGTTTACAACCCATGGCACTGTGGATAATCTCCCTGGCCATGGATGGCAGAGACAAATTGATAAACGGTTGCGATGCAGAATGGTCTGGATGGAGGATAAGCAGCCCCAATCGCTTTTCCAAAAGATTCAAGCTTTCCTGCAGGCTCAGGATGCATAAAGGCCACGTCACACCTGTCAACATCACCGCCGATTACATAAGCGACATAGGGGCGTGGCCTATCAGCGGCGGCATCACCCCTGCGTCGCCTAATGTAAAGGGGTGATGTCGGCGCATCTGAGTGGTCGCCTGGTTTCACATCAGTGATGTGAAACCAGGGAGCCGATCTGGTGCGATGTGTCTATATCGCCCCATGTAAATGGCCGCTGGCGACCTAACAGGCGATGGGAGCCATATGCTCCCATTGTCCTGCTTCTCCGCTGGGGTTTTGAGAGACCCCAGCGGTGATGCCGCCTGTCAGACCGCCGGCGCATCGCTGGAGGTGTCGCCCCATGTAAATGGGGGACAGCGATGCTGGCGGTGCGCCAAAAATGTGCGCGCTCCCGCCAGTCGCCCCCGACATCTCCAGTGCCATCGACAGGTGTGACGGCACCCTAAGGGTCAGTGCAAACTATCCATCGACATTTGAATGAAGGAGGAGACCAGGGAGAATCAAACTGCTGACACAGAGACATAAAAAAACTAGATTGCAGTTTACCAAATTGTACATAAGTCAAAGACCTTCTGGAAAAGCGCCCTGTGGACAGATGAGACCAACCAGAGCTTTTTGGTAAAACACATCCTTCTTCTGTTTGCCGAAAATGGAATGAGGCTACAAAGAGTTCTCCACCCCAGGATTAGTCATTAGGAAATTACAAAGAATACTTTATTTTATGTTATTTGAAGGTATTTTCGGCAGATGCCAGTCACTGGGCTTCTTTGTGGTTTGCATGTTGTAGTCAGTAGGAGTTATATTATAGACCACAAAAGAGACACCAACTACTGTATATATTCTTGTAGCATTTCTATGAGTAGAGTTACATAATGACACCAAAGGTGTTACCGTGATATATGACTGTTTACTGAGAGATCTTTACCTCCCCCCAGTGGCCAAACTATGTTATAATCTTCACTTAAAACAGGGGTGGGGAACCTCAGGCGCCAGGTCCGCACCCTCGATGATCTTTTCTGCAGCCCTTGGGCAGATTCCTGGGGACCACCGTACTTTGTCTGGCAGACACATTTTGCTGACTGGCTGCCTTTTAAATCCAGTTCCTCAGTTATTTCTATGCCCCAGCCTCAGCCTCCATAGTGAGGTATATGCCCCCAGCCTCTCCTGTGATCTGTATGCCCCAGCCTCAGCCTCCACAGTGAGGTATATTCCCCCAGCCTCTCCTGTGATCTCTATGCCCCAGCCTCAGCCTCCACAGTGAGGTATATGCCCCCAGCCTCTCCTGTGATCTCTATGCCCCAGCCTCAGCCTCCACCGTGAGGTATATGCCCCCAGCCTCTCCTGTGATCTATATGCCCCAGCCTCAGCCTCCATAGTGAGGTATATGCTCCCAGCCTCTCTTGTGATGTCTAGAGCTCTAGCAAACCTGGAAAAGCAGTTGAGAAGCAACATGACCAATATCATCCACACCAAAGAGAATCAGCTCCAGCCACCATAGTAGGGTTGAGTTGATTGTTTAATCAAATATAGCGGGTAATTTTCAAGTTGATCATATTGTACGGCCCGTGAAGGATTGTAGAACTTTCCAAATGGCCCCCAGCAGAAAAAGGTTCCTCATCCCTGACTTAAAACATACACTGTGTGCAGAATTATTAGGCAAGTTGTATTGTAGAGGATTATTTTTATTATTGATCAACAACTATGTTCTCAATCACCCAAAAGACTCAAATATCAAAGCTTAATATTTTTGGAAGTTGGAGTGTTTTTTTTTAGATTTGGCTCTTAGGAGGATATCTGTGTGTGCAGGTAACTATTACTGTGCAGAATTATTAGACAACTTAATAAAAACCAAATATATTCCCATCTCACTTGTTTATTTTCACCAGGTAAACTAATATAACTGCACACAATTTAGAAAAAAACATTTCTGGCATGCAAAAATAAAACCCAAACAAATTAGTGCCCAATACAGCCACCTTTCTTTATGATGACACTCAGCAGCCTCCATCCATAGATTCTGTCAATTTCTTGATCTGTTTACAATCCACATTGTGTGCAGCAGTCACCACAGCCTCCAGACACTGTTCCCAGAGGTGTGCTGTTTTCCCTCCCTGTAGATCTCACATTTTAGGAGGGACCACAGGTTCTCTATGGGGTTCAGATCAGTGTGAACAAGGAGGCCATGTCATTATTTGTTCTTCTTTTAGACCTTTACTGGCCAGCCACGCTGTGGAGTAGTTGGATGCATGTGATGGAGCATTGTCCTGCATGAAAATCATGTTTTTCTTGAACGATCCCGACTTCTTCCTGTACCACTGCTTGAAGAAGTTGTCTTCCAGAAACTGGCAGTAGGTCCGGGAGTTGAGCTTCACTCCATCCTCAACCCAAAAAGGTCCCACAAGTTCATCTTTGATGATCCCAGCCCATACCAGTACCCCACCTCCACCTTGCTGGTGTCTGAGTCGGAGTGGAGCTCTCTGTCCTTTACTGATCCAGCCTCTGGCCCATCCATATGGCCATCAAGAGTCACTCTCATGTCATCAGTCCATAAAACCTTTGAAAAATCAGTCTTAAGATATTTCTTGGCCCAGTCTTGACGTTTTATCTTATGTTTCTTGTTCAGAGGTGGTCGTTTCTCAGCCTTTCTTACCTTGGCCATGTCCCTGAGTATAGCACACCTTGTGCTTTTTGATACTCCAGTAACGTTGCAGCTCTGATACATTGCAAAACTGGTGGCAAATGGCATCTTGGCAACTTCACGCTTGATTTTCCTCAATTCATGAGCAGTAATTTTCCACCTTTTTTGCCCTCACGCTTCCTGCGACCCTGTTGGCTATTTGCCATGAAACGCTTGATTGTTCGGTGATCACGCTTCAAAGGTTTGGCAATTTCAAGACTGCTGCATCCCTCTGCAAGACATCTCACAATGTTGGACTTTTCAGAGCCCGTCAAATCTCTCTTCTGACCCATTTTGCCAAAGGAAAGGAAGTTGCCTAATAATTAAGCACACCTTAAATAGGGTGTTGATGTCATTACACCACACCCCTCCTCATTACAGAGATGCACATCACCTGATTTACTTAATTGGTAGTTGGCTCTCAGCCTATACAGCCTGGAGTAGGACAACATGTATGAAAAGTATCATGTGATCAAAGTACTCATTAGCCTAATAATTCTGCACACAGCGTAGAGAAGTAGTCTGGTGAGTTTTTAATGGGATATTCAATTTAGATACTAAGGCAAGCGACCGTAAAATGTGCAGGGCACTGAGCTCCATCCTTACATTCACAATGAGACATTACATCCCAGATCTCTGCAGTTTACTGAAGGAGTTCCTGATGTCTTTCCTGCAGTAAGACCATGTAATTACAGAAACACAATAGCTCTGCCTGCCTGTGAAAACATATAAAAGGCACAATTATCCCCCTGTAATTACAGAGCCCAGGACATCTCACTGAATATCTAATATTTTCCCCTGCTGCTTTACTTGTTCTTAAAAAGAATGTATCATCAAGATTTTGCCACCTAATCTGAGAGCAGCATAATATAGAGACAGAGATCCTGATTCCAGTGATGTCTCACTTACTGGGCTGTTTAATGTAGTTTTGATAGAATCACTGTTTTCTCTCCAGGAGATTATCACTAGAGGCCTAGTACCCTGTAAAGTGACACATCACTGGAACATGATTCTGATCTCAGATGGGGCAGCAAAAACCTGTTGACAGATTCTCTTTAATCTCTTCACATCCAAGGATTTAGAGGTACGTTTTTTATCGCCTATCTCCCTTTGATGTGAGCTCACATGCTAAGCTCGCATCATTCCCTGCACATGTCGGGTGATCTCCTTATCCAGCATGTGCAGGTAACCGATGCAAGTGAATCTGTTGACCCCTTAAATCACGCTGTCAATCACTGACAGTTTAAAGCGGCAGGGATCGCGATATTTCCCGGCTGACATCAGTGACCCCGTGATGCGATCACGGGGCACCGATGTGTTGCCAGGGGTCCCGTCAGGACCCCAGATGCTGTCATGACTCACTTATTGTGGATGCCCAGCAAGCGCCTGCGTCCACAGGTAATGATCATTTGTGCTGGTCAGAGCCCTGGATCATCACATCTCTGTACAGCACAAGCGATCGTACTGTGCAGTGCTGAGTTGCCCTAAGAGGCAGTGTAAAATAAAGTAAGGTTTAAAAAAAAGTTTTTAAAAAATAAGAAAACTTCAAATCCCCCCCTTTTGCCCCATTGAAAATAAAACTATTAAAAATATATATATGTACATATTTGGTGTTGCCGCATTCAGAAATGCCCGATCTATCAAAATATAAAATCAATTAATCAGATCTGTAAACTGCGTAACAGAAAAAAGTCCAAATGCCAAAACAATGTTTTTTTTTGGTCAATGTAACATTGCAATAAAATGCAATAATGGGCGATCAAAACATTGTATCTACCCAAAAATGGTATCAATAAAAACATCAGCTTGGGGCACAAAAATAGTCCATCACACAGCCCCATTTCCCAATATATGAGAATGCTACAGTCTTGGAAAAAGACGCTTTTTGTTTTGTTTTTTTAAAAAAAACTTCTGAATTTTTCTCCACCTCTTAGATAAAAGTAAAAGTATACATGTATGGTGTCTATGTTGAGCCCACTGGGACGGGGTACTCGGTACCGGACCGGGTCGCTGCTGGGGGAATGTCACGGAGGTCCTGGTCCGGACCGTTTCCCGGGCCCACACAAGTAAAAGGGAGAATATTTACAAGGGATAAATGTTTGTCGTGACGCCACCCACGGTGTGTGGTCAATGTTGGGACCACCGCTGCTGCAGAACCTCCGGGGATGATGCTAGGCAGCTGTAGATGGAATAGCTATCCGCGGGTAGAGCTGGGTTCCCCGGGGCAGTGATAGTTAAAGTGTATAATGGTTGGTTGTAATAGATGCAGTGCACTTACTTTCCCGCTGCTGCAGCCTTCTTCCAGCCAGTGTTCAGAGATGACAGGCTGTGGCTCTCCAGGTGGGACCTTTCTGCTGTCCTGCTGGGAGAGGTTAATCACAGGCAAAGGAACAATGGTGGCATAAAGTTCTGTTTGCAGATAATCATACAAGGGAGTCAGAAGCAGGGTTCACCGTGTTTACTGTGCAGTTCTCTCAGTACAACAGTTCCAGTTACAGTTCAGTTACACGGGTTACAGACTTTCCCCTCCGGGTTTCGTTCTACTCCCTGCAGCCATGTTGTTACTCTGTGATCCCTCACTCTCTCTATCATCCTTTCCAGGCTTTATTCTCTCTCCTCCGTGTGTGTGTCTCCAGACAGTGTAGCGGTAGCTTGGACCCTTGTGGGTCCTCGTGGTCGCCACTGAGCTGCCTGTCCTTTGGGTGGAAACTCCAACCTGGAATTGGAGCTCCCTGTCCGTGAATCTGGGGAAACCGGATAAATCTTGGTTCCCCTTCAGAGCTGACACTCTGCATTCAGCCTAGCCTCCAATAGTCCTTTCTCACAAGGCACTATCAGGCTCCCCCCTGACCCGTGTGACTCTGGCTTCGATATGGAAGGCTACTCTGCCGGGAGTTGGTCAGTGCTGCCGTATTCCTAGGACCCAGTACTGTTGGTCCTCTCTGTCCTCACACTCCTGGAGTGCTGGCTATGGCTGTGCTTTCTCTCCGTGGTTTCACTGGCACTTCGGATTCTGCATCCCATCAACCCCACTCCTCCAGAATGTGTGTTTCTTTCTTTCTGCTCGGCTCACTGTGTCCTACTCCTGTCTTTTCAGCTCGGTCTTGGCTTCTCAGCCTGCTGCTGGTCTACTTCTGGTCTGTTCTGCTCAGCCTACTCCGGCCTACTGACTCCTTGCTCCTCTCCTTCCTCTATTTCTACCGTCTGTCACCTGACCTGCATTCTGTCCCACCCACTGTCCTTTAAACCCACCACCCCTTGCCCGCCTAGAGTCCCGGGCTCCGGGTTGGGTGCTGCCTCCTAGTGGTGTGTGGGATGTCTGTGAGGGTCTTTGTGGTGCAAACTGTCTTCCTTCCTACCTGGCTGCAGTTCCCTATCTGGCCTCCTGGTTACAAGGGCGCCACATCTTCAAACTCGCACTAAAATGACTGAAAAACCAACTGTATGTTAGTATGGGTTTACACCCTCTGTGGTGCACCTTCCCCGCCCTGGGCCCATTTGAGCTAGTGTTCTCTGTTATCAGTTTTTCCTTTTTTCCCAATATACCCATAAAAAAAAAGAGGAGGGTTTTAACTCAGATAGAGGCTGAAAATTGAGTATAGGGACCCAGTCAAGCTGACTAAAACAAAATGAAAACAATTACAAAATGTCATTTTTTAATGCATTAAAGGGAAACTCCGGGGAGACTAAACCTTTTAGTACAGTTCCTGCCCTTCTACATGATGAAGCTGAGCCATACACTTCAGTTCTAGGATCTATAGATCTCTCATAAAAAAAAAATCATACCTGTTCCTTTGATCTCCCTCATGGGACAGAAAACTGAGAGCTACATGCAGCAGAGAACAGGAGGGGTGTCAGGTGAGTGGATGCTGGAAGCTGCAGGATCATCCTACATTCCAGTGAGTGATGATGTTGATCCATTGAAAGTTGGAAAAATAGGAAGATACCATGTTCCTAAGGGGGAGGGGAGACCATGCAGAGCTGAATCGATCAATGTAATGATTTGCCTCTGCTCCAAGACTCACAATAGCAGTACACATTATGCATGATCATACAGCAGAGGATCACAACATGTATTTCTATCTGCTTGGTGCACAATTGCTATTTCAATCCTGGACCCCCTGTCAAATAGGATGGTATATCAGAGACAGGCTTGCATGTGTGAGCATGGGGCCAGTGGCCACACCCCCACATTTTGTATGCTTTTGGCTCCTGTGGTGTTTTGCTATCGAAACCAGATGTTCCATTACTGAGGACCAGCCATTAAAAAAAAACACACTCGCACAATCCACAACTGAGCCATGCACACTAAGGATTTTCTAACTACCTTTGGAATCCTTGTGGTATTATCCCCCATTGACTTAAGTAAAGATAAAGTGGCAGATTTGAAGTTCTGTGAATAGACTGATGTCTCACCAACAGAATGTAAGAATGTGGCCATAAATAACCAGCTTTATGTAAAGGGTTTTTCCAACTACGGTAATTGGAAAAAAAATTACAGCAGTAATTGCTTTTCAAAGAATCTATAAAACAAGACGTAGATTTTTTAACCAACAATTCAGAATGACCTGTGGTGGTCCTCACCAGTCCCTGTTATGACGTAGACACAGAATCGTGTCAAAACATGTCAACTTGTCCTACCTTGATGTTTTTTAAAGTGTGCTAAATAATGGACGATCATTTGGAACTTTTCCATGGCTTTTTCGGAACTGTTATGGCCGCTTTACACGTCCCGATATCGTCGTCCAACTTCGATAAAAAGTCACGTGGTTCGTGCGTTGGCGCCGATATCGTTCTTGCGTTGTGTGGTGTAAATGACCAATTCGATGCAAGAACGATGCCAAAACGATATCGGGGAAGAATTGTGCAGGCTCTCCAACAGCCTGATATTGGATAGACGATCTGGCAGGATTGTGCTGTGTGACGGCCCAACACCGACTTGGAGAGCAACTTCCCCTATTCACTCCCATGTTAAATGGTCGTTCCCTGGTTCGCGCGTACAAGGGGGCGTAGACATCGCAGTTGTGTTGCCTGCCGATATCTCCCTGTGTGACAGCTCCTATGCGATCTTGGATTTCAGCCAAAAAAATGCGCACTCCCGTGCCGTTGTATACAATATCGAAACGATGTTGGGACGTGTAAAGTGGCCATTACTTGCTTGGAATACTTTAATTGTCCAACCAAAAGACATCTGTCCGAGGCATGGATCCATAGTGGCGTGTCTACATTTAGTATGGTGAGCATCTTCTCAACTTACTTAGTCCTTGTGACTGCTGCAGTCAGACAATGGTCTTGGTGGTCAAATGCCAGACTTAGTAATATCACAGAGCAGCTGAGCACTTACTGATTGCAGTGAACGTCATTTTATGCTTATATTTTGGCACACTGTGTCATGTTTTCTCCATAAGCCCCAATTTAGCAATGCCCCTTGTGTAGAGAGATGGAAAAATTACTAAAACTAGAATTCAAAAGTTGTGGTGCGCACACATGTAAGTAAATCTGCTTCATTATGATTTTCTCTTTGACACCATGTTGTTATTCATGTTGTTACCATGTTGTTATTATGTCAGAACATATGTCAATTATGCCTAGCTGTTTAATTAATAAGATGGGAACATAAACATTCATGTGCTTAACTGGGTATGTGTTTTATTTTATGTACAGTTCAGAAGACGACCATGAGATCAGATCCTCATCCATCCGGTCCAGGACACAAGAGTTGGTTCCACTGCAGAATACTTCATCTCCTTCCACAGAGAATGGACCCCCCTCCTATGCACAAGCTGTGGCAATGGACAGTGTTCATGATGTCCCACCACCACCTTATCCTGGGACTGAGATCGACGCAAAAATCTACAGAAAGTCCTTCTCAATTCCTGCTTCTCAAGTTTTTTGATTGTGTAGAGACATAATTTTGTCCGAGATACAACTATAAATTTAAAAGACGTAAAGGATTGACGGAAGGAAAAGATCTGGTTCTTTCCCATAAGGAAGAGGAAAGTGTCAAGGTGGAGAGGACATGTTCTACAATGGTGCCATTGTCTTGATCTTCAAGTCTACATTCTGGAGGAATTTCTGGAAAGATGGACTAAAACTAATATTGGAATTGAAGTGCGATAGGTACTGGGCCTTATTTTATAGACAGATTATAAAAAGGTTTCTTGCAAGGGGCTGAGCCTAAACAGGAATGTCAGGACATTCAAGGTCTATGTTGCTCTTTTTGGAGTATTCGATTTACGACAGAGAGATTTTTACAAACATGTCGATTGACTTATTTTGTATACATGTACTTTTCATGTGCTGTTTATTAGGCAGAGAACTCGGCAAACAAATGATCCTGTGAAGCATTACTATATGGTGAAGCAGAAATCATTACACAAAATTAAATGAATTATTATTGTATTGCCATATATATGTGTCTATAGACAAACTGTGTGCATAAATTCAGAGATGGAGGTGGATAGGGGACCCATATGTAGAGTCTACTTCTTCACGAAAGTGATCAACTAATGCAACTATTTCTATTTCTTATGGATAAATTCATGTGTTTTCAAATTTGCACTTCAGTAAGGAAGTGGAAGAACTCTAGTGCCACCTTTAAGCAGCTCCTCAAAGTCATAATCGCTTTCCAACAAGCTTTTTAATATGACTAAGGGATTTGTGCCACATCAGAACCCCAAACTACAGACGCTGCGTTTCGGGGTAACTGCCCCTCATCAGTGTAGTTTGTGGGATATTCTGATCTGGCTGCATGAGTGGGCTAAGACAAGGTCTGGGAACTTGCTATCTACCTCATGGAGTGCGTCTGTAGTTTGGGGTTCTGATCTGGTACAAATCCCCTAGTCATATTAAAAAGCTTGTTGGAAAGCGACTATGACTCTGAGGAGCTACTTAAAGGTGGCACTGGAGTTCTTCCACTTCCTTACTGAAGTGCAAATTTGCATATTTCCTAGAGGAGGGTTGTGGCTGCAAATCTCTCTACCTACTAAACTGTCTTCTCATGGTTGCAGGAAATCTCCCCTCCATGAGGTAGATAGCAAGTTCCCAGACCGTGTTTTCAAAAGAACATTCCCAATTAATTTTGAGCTAATTACCATACTAAATTTTGTACTAAAATTCTAGGTTCTCTCTATAGTGGTGCAGACAGTCAGAATTTTTGTACAGAATGAGCAGCGGATTTGGAGCTTCAAAGTTATAAAAATATATTAACAAATGTAACACTGGTACAGATGATCCTTAACAGATGACCATGCGGTTATGGGAAAATGCCTCTATACAAAGACCATGGCCGATTATACCGCCATACGGTGACCACAGAGTGGTAGATACCAGACCTGCAGAATATATAAGAGATCACAGTGCAGTTATATATAGTGACTTACAGCTGACTGTTTTTCTGATGGAGTCATTCACTTTTTCTCATCGTACCCATCAGACCTAGACCGACATAACAACTTCTCCAGCCATGTCTCATCTGTAGAGTTTATGTCAAGGACACATTTTACTTCTCACATTTCCAGCACCGTCCCTCATCTATTCCCAACCTGCACAAACTCCTCATTCTGCTGATACCCCAATGATGAGCCGCTGGTGCCGTGTGTGTCCCTATTACTGCACCGGCGGCTGTGTGACACATAAACAGTGGTCCCATTAGGGTATAGCATTATTTTGGACTCAGCATGTTTTCACTGCCTTGTACAGTACAAGCACATAAACTCACATGCAGCGGCAGCTTTATGAGCTGCAGCATGTCAATTTATTCTTGCGTAGATACAAGTGTTCTTGGAGGGAGAACACAGCAAATGTTAGCTGCACCCAGAGCACAGTATCTCCTGACCATGGGCACAGACTGCTGCATTCTCCATCACAGAACACTCATATCTCTGCAGTAGAGGAGATGCTACATCCAAGATGCAATGTCTTTTGATTGTGGAAACATAAAATTAGTGCTGCGCAAAATAATTCCCATCTCTGTGCCCCTTACAAAGTAAATTGCCTCCTTTGTACCCACCTGCTAAAATGTCCCCGTAGAAAATATGAATGCTTTGTGCAAGTGCCCAAGAAAAGAATGCTCACATACATCTACTTTACGATGAATCTTGTCGAGTCTGCCAGGACACAGCAGCAAAGCCTGGGTGGACCAATGCAGTGATGTAATCGCGCCAGGTACATAAAGCACGTCAGAATTTCAGTGGGATTAGGTCATCACATCACTCCACTTCCATATGAGACTTGTACATTTCATCACTCTGCCTTTATGTATAGCAGGGCTGCACATCCTTTTTAATTAAAGGGACACAAAAAAATTGAAAGGGATACTCACATGAATACATCATCAGAACCACCATCAGTACATTAATACATCAGCAGCACCAAGTGGTCAGTATTTGAGGAACATTTGAAGAGATTCTCCACCAAAAAAATCAGTGTGAACACACGCTTGCTTACTATAGGTTGGTGGCTGGGGTCAGACAGCTGTATAACACAAATGGTGATCACATTGTAAAGCACAGAGTGGCCAGCATTTCCCCTCACCCGACCATGAAACGGCACAGTAATTCATTAAGCTGTCATGCTTGGGTTCCCCCTGGACACTCCCTGCTTTTCAATGCGAGCATCGTCCATGTTATATGGCCATCTGACTCTCTCTTCTGGAGCAGAAACTGAGCAAAACCTCACCAAATCCTCACCAAACTGAAAACTCTAGGTTTTGAGGATTTTTTTATTTTTAATATAGCCTTGAAGCTTATTATAAATTGATACATGTGTACAAGGTCAAAACTATCATCAGAACTTGAATGCAGTGCTAGAACCACTGTTGGAACATGAATGCAGTACTAGAACCACCATTAGTACATGACTACGGCCAGGGCCCCAGCATCCATTGGACAAGTTGAGCCTTCTGCTCAGGCGGCAAGGAGGCAGCGGAGCGGCAATGCTGCAGGTGGGTGGCGCCCTGCACATAGCGGTGGCTTCCTTCCTGCCTGCTGTCCGCCGCTTGCTGCCTGCCTCCACAACAAGAAGGCATGTGCCCCGCTCTTCAATCTCGCCGCCGGACTGCTAGCACCTAATCTCCCCGCTCTTCGCCTCAGGCGGCGGGGAGGTTTAATTCACCCCTGACTATGGCATCAGAACCACTGTCAGTATGTGAATGCAGCATCAGAACCATCGTCAGTACATGAACACATTAGAGAACCACCAACAGTACATCACTACAGGAACACAGCACCAAGCTGATTACAACAATCAATTGCAGTCTCCAGTCATACACTTTTATCAAATTAACCAGCAACTCCCAGTATGTCCTTAACAACATATAGGAACATAATCAGTATAAATATTTACTGCATCATCCTACCTTGCATATGTATATATATGTGTGTCTTCAGAATTTGTGTAATTATCAGCATGATGAAGAGGCCATAGTGTCCCGAAAGCTTGCTTTACTTACCATCTTTTCAGTTAGCCATTAAAAGGTATCAACCACTAGAATAAAAATATATACAAAGGAGACAAAGAGGCGCAGATTGTGCCCTATCACTAATGACAGGTAGAGGTGGCCCTGCTTGAACGCCTGAGATGCAGCTGCTGCTGGACCCACACCGCCACATGTACCGTGGGAAAAGATCCAGAAATCCAACCAGGAGTGGTGCCTCTGGTCCACGCTGCTGCCCGGTCATCATGGGTCATCATGAGTTTATATTCCCAATGTTCTGCCTTCTTCTACGTGTCCTGCTGTAGATATGCAGCATACAGCTTAAAGGGATCCTGTCACCCCCAAAACACCTTTAAAGCTATTAATTTAACCCCTTCCAGACCCTTGGCCCACCCCCTGGGCCATGGAATGATCGGGCTCCTGCAGGTCGAGTGAGGGTGTCACTGACCTGTCACTCGGCCTGCAGGTACATGGGGAGTTGTACAACACCCCAGGGGGGGTCGATTTGCCCCCACCCCCACCCCCCCGGCTACAGGCGCGGTGATTGGCACTCAAAAGTGAAAGTGAAAATCACCGCGCCTGTAATGCTTCCCTGTCTGCCGCTGCTATCCCTACCCTCCAATCTTCTCCCCTGTCATCCTCTAACTGTCCCCCTGCCCCCCACCTCTCCTTCCTGCCCCCTCTTCATCTTTCTTACCCCCCCGCTTCCTTTTCCTGCCGCCTGCTTCCTGTCCCTGGCACCCGCTTCCTCTTCCTGCCGCCCGCCTCCTCCTGCCTGCCCCCGCTTCCTCCTGCCTGCCCCCGCTTCCTCCTAAGTGCCCCCCTACTTCTCCTGTCAGAAAGCGATCTGACAGCCCGGACGCAGTGATGCACATAGTGGGTCACTGCGCCCGGGGTGTCAGATCACTTTCTGCAGCTCGATCACCATGCTGGCGGATTGGGCTCCAGAGTAGCGATCTGAAAGCAAAGGCGATCGAGCGGCGTGGGACCTTCGTTGTGGACTACATCGGAGACAATCGAACGTCGTGGGACCTTCATTATGGACTACGTCGGAGCGATCGGGAGTCGTGGGACCTTCGTTGTGGACTACGTCGGATCTTTTTATAATAAAGATGGAGTCCGAATTGTGTCTGTTTTTTTTTCAAATAAAAAGATTTTTCTCTGTGTGTATTTATTGACTATTTACCGTACTAGAGATTCCTAATGGCGGGTCTAACATTGGCCCTATATTATGAATCTCGAGCTTAGTGCCAGCTGCCAATAAAAAGCTGGCATTAACCCCTTTATTACCCAGTTAGCCACTGGCACCAGGGCAACTGGAAGAGCGTGGGTACAGCACCAGAAAATGGTGCTTCAATGAATGCGCCATTTTCTGGGGTGGCTGCGGGCTGCAATTCGCATCAGGGGGGGCCAGAACGCTTGGGCCTCTCTATGCTGAGGATTCCATCCCCCAGCTGCCTAGTTGTACCTGGCTGGACCAAAAATATGGCGGAGCCCCACGTAATTTTTTTTCTAGAATTAGTTCTAGAAATTAAAAAAAAAAAAAAAGGGCTTCTCTGTATTTTTGGTTCCAGCCAGGTACAATGAGGCAGCTGGGGGCTGGTGGCAGTCCGTAGCTGCCAAGTTGTACCTGGCTGGACCAAAAATATGGCAGAGCCCCATGTCATTTTTTTTTTTTTTAATTCTACAAATAAAATGACATGGAGCTTTGCCGTATTTTTGGTTGCCAGCCAGGTACAACTTGGCAGCTAGGGGGCTGGAATCCTCAGCATGGAGAGACCCAAATGTATTGGGTCCCCTATGCTGCGAATTGTAACTACTAGACTAGTATGTTTTTTCTCAAAACGTTTCTTTATTCATTTATACGTCTCAATTTGTGAAGCACATGGGGGTTCAAAGTGCTGACTGTGCATCTAGATATGTTCCCTGGGGGGTCTAGTTTTCCAAAATGGGTCACTTGTGGGGGAGCTCAAATGTTTAGGCACACAGGGGCTCTCCATACGCGACCTGGTGTCCGCTAACAATTACAATTGTTGGCAAACACCAGGTTGTGTATGGAGAGCCCCTGTGTGCCTAAACATTGGAGCTCCCCCACAAGTGACCCCATTTTGGAAACTAGACCCCCCAAGGAACCTATCTAGATGCATAGTGAGCACTTTGAATCCCCAGGTGCTTCACAAACTGATCCGTAATAAGGTAAAAATACTTTTTTTTTTCACACAAATTTTCTTTTTTAATTTGTACGGATCAATTTGTGAAGCACCTGGGGGTTCAAAGGGCTCACTATGCATCTAGATATGTTCCCTGGGGGGTCTAGTTTCCAAAATGGGGTCACTTGTGGGGGAGCCCCAATGTTTAGGCACACAGGAGCTCTCCAAATGCGACATGGTGTCTGCTAACAATTTGAGCTGATTTTCCATTCAAATTGTTAGCGGACACCATGTCGCGTTTGGTGAGCCCCTGTGTGCCTAAACTTTGGAGCTCCCCCACAAGTGACCCCATTTTGGAAACTAGACCCCCCAGGGAACTTATCTAGATGGGTGGTGAGCATATTGAACCCCCACATGCTTTACAAATTGATCTGTGAATATGGAAAAAGTACTTTTCTTTCACAAAAATGTTCTTTTAGCCTCAATTCTTTCATTTTCACATGGGTAACAGGATAAAATTCATCCTAAAATGTGTTGTGCAACTTCTCCTGAGTACACCGATACCTCATATGTGGTCATAAACCACTGTTTTGACGCGCGGCAGGGCTCAGAAGTGAAGGAGTTCCATTTCACTTTTTGAATGGAAAATTAGCTCCAAAAGTCAAATTGCTCTCTTTCCCTTCAGAGCCCTGCCGTGCGCCCAAACGGTGGTTTATGATCACATATGTGGTATCGATATACTCAGGAGAAATTGCCCAACAAATTTTAGGATCCATTTTATCTTGTTGCCCATGTGAAAATGAAAAAATTGAGGATACAAGAACATTTTTGTTAGAAAAATTAAAATATCCATTTTTTTGTTTCCAATTTGCTTAGTTCCTGTGAAGCACCTGAAGGGTTAATAATCTTCTTGAATGTAGTTTTGAGTAGCTTGAGGGGTGCAGTTTTTGGAATGGTGTCACATTTGGGTGTTTTCTGTCATATAAACCCCTCAAAGGGACTTCAAATGGGATGTGGTCACTAAAAAAAATGGTTTTGTAAATTTTGGTGGAAAAATGAAAAATTGCTCATGAACTTTGAACCCTTATAACATCCTAACAAAATTTTTTTTTTTTTCCAAAATTGTGCTGATGTAAAGTAGACATGTGGGAAATATTATTTCATAACTATTTTGTGTCACATAACTCTCTGGTTTACCAGAAGAAAAATTCAAAATTTGAAAATTGCAAAATTTTCAAAATTTTTGCCATATTTTTGATTTTTTCACAAATAAACGCAAAAATTATCGACCTAAATTTAATACTAACATGAAGCCCAATATGTCACAAAAAAACAATCTCAGAATCGCTAGGATCCGTTGAAGCGTTCCCGAGTTATAACCTCATAAAGGGACACTGGTCAGAATTGCAAAAAATGGCAAGGTCATGAAGGGTTAAAACCTGTCCCTACAGCATATTAACACTTTCCCTACACTCTTTTTAGCTCCTAAATGCAGTAAATGATATTGCATAAAAACGTTTTATAAGTACCTGATTAGTGATGATAATGAGTGACTATGCTATTCATAGTCACTCATCAAGACTGCCCCTCTGCTTCATAGCACGCCTGAATAGGCGTGATCTACATCCAGGATTCAAAATCGCGCGTCCCTTCTGTGCCCTGTGTCGTAGGAGGCTGCAGTGTGGCTTGTGACGCGATCCGCGTCATTCCCGGCGCCCTGTGACGTATTTACAGCGGCGCCGCGCTGTGAGCTTCAAAATGTGCACTGCGCATGCCCAATGCCTCATTCACATTCTCAGTAACCAGACTGTAGGGTTGCATTGGTCTTGATTTATTGAGTGATATGAACTTGATAGCGGTAAAAACTATAATACAAAGAATATACAGTCTGAATCAGTACTGGCATACCACAAAAACAGCAGTATGATACAGAAATACAATTACTACCAGTACTGGGGTATTACAGAAACTGCACAGTAAAAGTACAACACAGAATGCAGTTAACATGGCTATCTAGGGTAAAGGTCATTGCAACAGGCTCTACTCTATACAAAAACACATCTAACTGCATATAGTACAGGAACATGATAGGATGCAGGATTACAGATAATGATACCTCACTTCTATTACACTCTGTACAATGGCTGCAGCCTACACCTGCTTACACAGATCCCAGCATAAATATGTAACTGATTTTTACTCTTACCGGAATCATCTGACAAGAGGATGAAAGTTGTAGAAGAAGGGACAGAAGCCAAGATAAGTCTGATCCCTCAGAAGTTCAGGAACATGTCTGCCGTCTCCTTCATCCAGAGACGCAGGGGGGTGGTCCCGTCTAAATGACTCATCTTAAAGGGAACAGACTTTTGTAACTACAAGAGCTCTGCTAGATCATATGTAACACATCTAAACAACATAAATGGGCAACTAATGACCACTACGGCCATAACTGGTATAAAACTATGAATGTTTTTTTTGCTCATGAATGGGCAGAACACTCCATGCTTGGCATCAACCAAACACAACCAAGTGCGGTATTGCCACAATCCGGCATTCACGACAGGTGCGGCCGCGCAAAATAACTGCAGCTTACCGCGGGTTTTTTTGTGGCCGCAACTGCCAAAAGTGCTGGATCGCAGCAATACCGCACGCACACATAGACAATGTATGGGGCTTGCCGCAAGTGCGGGCGTTAGGCGGCACATGTGGCAGATGCATTTTTTTGTCTGGATCGGCTGGATCCAGACAAAAACGCTGAGGTGAAAGTGGCCTTATTTCTATTAAAAACCTGATTCTTACAGGATTCAGTTTTTTGCCCATACACTTTCATGATGTCAGGAAAAAACCTGAAGCAACAGGATTCTACCTGATGTCATGGGGCTTGCAGCAAGTGCGATATAGCCACGGTCCCGGCACTTGCAGCCGCGAAAAAAAAACGCTGCTGACCGCGTTTTATTTCACGGCTGCAATTGCCGACACCGTGGCTATATCGCACTTGCCGCACCTGCCGCAAGCCCCATAGACCATGCATTGGGCTTGCCGCAAGTGTGCTGCAAGTGCGGCCGTTGAGCGGCAGATGTGGTAAATCTGCCAGATCTGCCGCAATTTGCAAAAAACGCTAGCCATTAAAAGGGATCAACTACTGAGGACTCTCAGACTCTAACATTTTGCGTATTCTTATAGTGACATTAATGTAATGTATTTGGGAAGCTGAACACATGGTTAGTGACACTTTGTGATTTCCATGTGACCTATATGTCATGTCATGTAACTTGTGATAATATAGAGCTTACCTGAAAAAGAGAAATGCAAAATCAGCCCTTTTAGGTTTTTCTTTAACATTTTGGCTCCGATTCATTATTTGCGCATCTTTTAAGTCACTCTTCTACTTTCTTTTTGAGGTATTTGCTAAAGTTTATTGTGCCAAATTTATCAACATCCAGAAAATCAAACAGGAGTGGTGTCTCCGGTCCGCGCTACTGCCGGAAATGAGGCAAAAGAAGACAATGCCTGTATGTGCTGCTCCTTTATTCGACTTCTCACAAACGCGTTTCGGTGCAAGCCTTGCACCTTCCTCAGGGTTACAAGGCTTGCACCAAAACGCGTTGGTGAGAAGTCGAATAATGTAGCAGCACATACAAGCATTGTCTTCTTTTGCCTCATTTCGGGCAGCAGCGCGGACCGGAGACACGACTCCTGTTTGGGTTTTCTGGATCTTCTTCCCACGGTGCACGTGGCGGTGTGGATCCTGCGGCAGCTGTAACTCAGGCGCACAAGCCGGTTGTGGGAGATCACAACCTGACCAGGTGAGCGAGCTACCTGTGAGACCACCTTTTACTTGTCATAAGTGATAAGGCACAATCTGCGTCTCTTTGTCTCCTTGGTTTAATTTTAAATTTATCAACATGGCACACAAGGTATGTGAATGTGCACAAGAGGGCTTTTTTCCTAGTATTAACCATTTTTGCACATTTTTGAGCAAAAAGTTGCATCTTTCTGAAATGATGAATCAAGGCCCTACTTGTCTTCCAATCTGTTTGCGCTATTCATTCCTTATAGCATTTTCTGTGAAAATAGGCTTGCAAGTGTCTGAATAGAAAGTATTATTCGGTCAGTATCGTCTATGTGTAGGCATGTCTTGGGAGAAAAATATCCCACTCTGATAGGGGAGTAGATTGAACCTCCTGGTACCTTGTACTAACTCTGTACCAGGCCTCGTGCCACCAGCTGTCACCTGCTGTTGTGTGTAATGACTTCATAATGTGGGATGTATGTACATTGGAAAGGGGAATGTCAACGTTAGCTGACCTTTGCAGTAGCAATATAGCATCACATTTGGTTGAATGATTCTGCTCTGCGTTTAGCCTATCCTGTTGCCCAAAAGGTGAGAACTCGCAGTTTTTTTGTTGAAGCATCTATGGCCAGTAACCTATGAAGTCATCTGTGGAGCAGTGCATATGGCATCCATGGTATACCCATACGCTATCCATATACATAGTGTGGGCTGGCATACAGTATGCAAGTCTTGGGGCAACTGTATCAGAAAAAACAGTGGCAAAAAATTATGAAAAAACTCACCAAAGAAAGCCAAGGTCCAATACCCATTGCACTTAGCAGGACGCTGCAGGCCCCACTGAGAGGAAACACAAGTGTCTAATACCGGAGCACAATCTCCTGCAACCAACCAAGCTATGGGGACAGTGATCCCACCTGCACCAGCCAACCTATGGAAGCGGTGACATCACCAGCATCCCACCAAGCTATAGGGGCAGTGACATCACCTGCACCAGCCAACCTATGGAAGCGGTGACATCACCAGCATCCCACCAAGCTATAGGGGCAGTGACATCACCTGCACCAGCCAACCTATGGAAGCGGTGACATCACCAGCATCCCACCAAGCTATAGGGGCAGTGACATCACCTGCACCAGCCAACCTATGGAAGCGGTGACATCACCAGCATCCCACCAAGCTATAGGGGCAGTGACATCACCTGCACCAGCCAACCTATGGAAGCGGTGACATCACCAGCATCCCACCAAGCTATAGGGGCAGTGACATCACCTGCATCCAGCCAAGCTATTGGGGCGGTGGAATCACCTGCAACCAGCACGGTGTCTGCACACAATCTATTGATCACGCCCATACTATTAGATCAGGCGGCTGCTCAGCACCATACGCATGCATCACACATGAAACAGACGCCCCCAGAGGGCTCAGCCGCAGCCTGCAAATGATAAAAAAGTGCAGAAAAACACGATGGACGATGATGTGAGGCGTTAGTGGGTATTTTGGCCAAAATACGTAAGCTCGTAACCCAACACCAAGGGCCCTCAAGCTTACGAGTCCGTGCCTATATTTCCATTTCAGAAAAAGCACTAAGTGGCAAAAAAATTCAGTAAAAAACTCACCAAAACAAGCCAAGGTCCAATACCCATTGCACTTAGCAGAATGCTGCAGGCCCCACTGAGAGGAAACACAAGTGTCTAAAGGCCACGTTACACACACAGATAATTGTGCAGAGATTGTTGGCAGATCTCTGGTTGCAGTGAAATCATGGACACATTGTTACATTTGTACACAGCCACAAAATAGAACAATGTGACCATGATTTCACTGTAACCAGAGATCTGCGAACAATCTCTGCACAATTATCTGTGTGTGTAACTGGGCCTTAATACCGGTGCACAATCTCCTGCAACCAACCAAGCTATGGGGGCAGTGATCCCACCTGCACCAGCCAAGCTATGCTATGGCAAAGTCAAGCTATGGCTTTTTTATCTTTTGCAGGATGCAGCTGAGCCCTCTGGGGGGCATCTGTCTCATGTGTGATGCATATGTATGGTGCTGGGTAGCCCGCCTGATCTAATAGTATTGGCGTGATCAGTAGGCTGTATGCAGACACCTTGCATTGCACGTATCTGTGTGACTGGCGACCTATGGTGACCTTGTGCCTGTAAATACCACCAATCACCTCCCCCACAGCTTGGCTGGTTGCAGGTAATTCCACCGCCCCCATAGCTTGGCGGGATGCAGGTGATGTCACCGCTCCCATAAGTTGGCTGGTGCAGGTGGGATCACTGCCCCCATAGCTTGGTTGGTTGCAGGAGATTGTGCACTGGTATTGGACACTTGTGTTTCCTCTCAGTGGGGCCTACAACATCCTGTTAAGTGCAATGGGTATTGGACCTTAGCTTTCTTATGGTAAGTTTTTTTGGGGGCGACTGTACCCTCTGACCCCCCTGCGCAACTGCGCGGGTCATATGCCCACTATAAACGGGTGCTCAGTGAATACTTTCCCAGAGTCTAAGAACTGCAAAACGAAAAGTTCCCCTTCCACTGAAGGAGGTATTATGTTGTATGTTGCATTATGTGTGCTCCCCGCTTGGTATTTGTTAGCCTATTGAAAAGCTGAAACTGCTTAACGATCTGGAATGTTTTTGTTCTTAAACAAATAGCAGGCATGAACTTGCCATGCAGCCGCTCCACAAGAACACTGCTCTATATTTTCCTTTGCTTTCCTCAGATATTGTTGTATAGAGGGGGTGGGTGGCGGAACCTCGGAATGGTTTATTTTTTAGTTATAAATTAACCACTTTATAATAAAGTGTAAGGTCATACTCCAACTGGATGCTTTTGCATATGTTTTTTCATTTTTTTACATAATATTAATATTTACAAATCTAATCTTTTAATTTGTGTGCATTACAATAGCAGCTTTTACTATCATTTAAATGGGTTGTCATTTGAAAATAACTTGTGTATTTTGCCAATTTAAAATTGATCTTATAGGGTACCGTTACACGTCGCAACATTGCATGCAATTTCACTGGCAATTTGCTGGTTGCAGTGAAATCATGGACACATTGTTCTATTTTGTTGCCGTGTACAAATGTAACAATGTGTCCATGATTTCACTGCAACCAGCAAATTGCAAGTGAAATTGCATGCAATGTTGCGACGTGTAAAGGTACCCTTAAGGCCACTTCACACACACAGATATCTGAGTCCAATATCTGAACCAATCTCTGGTTGCAGTGAAATCATGGATACATTGTATCTTTTGTACACAGCCACAACATGTAACTATGTGTCCATGATTTCACTGCAACCAGAGATCTGTTCAGATATTGGACTCAGATATCTGTGTGTGTGAAGTGGCCTTTAGGCAATTTTTTAGAAGATCTTCCTAAAAAAATGCTTGAGCTCCCCATTGACTTCCATTATACTCGGTACTCGATTCACACCCGTCTGAGCGTCTTAAGGCCACTTTACACACACCAACTTATCTGTCCAACTTCTGAACAACTTACTGGTTGCAGTGACATTATGGACACATTGTTCCATTTGTACACAGCCACAAAATGGAGCAATGTGTCCATGATTTCACTGCAACCAGTAAGTTGTTCAGAAGTTGGACAGATAAGTTGGTGTGTGTAAAGTGGCCCCTAGGGCCGCTTCACACTGCGGCGTGATCCGGTCCGGTTCTGTCCGGGATGACCCAGACAGCCGAGGACCGGATCAGCACAGACTGGGGGGCTATTATGCCCTCCGGTCCGGTGTCTAACGCACGCAGCTGCAGCCGCTGACAGCCGCGGCCCTTAGGGTACCTTTACACGCGGCTACATTTCTAGGGTGGCTACAGGTAACTTACTGGTTGCAGTGAAATCATGGAGACAAGGTTCTATCTTGTTGCTGTGTACAAATGGAATAATGTCTCCATGATTTCACTGCAACCAGTAAGTTACCTGTAGCCACCCTAGAAATGTAGCCGCGTGTAAAGGTACCCTTAGTGCTCATTACAAGTACAGAGAACCTGAGGAAGCAGGCAGAGACTTGGGAATGTGGACAGAGTTAGGAGAACTCCAAGTGCAATGACCCTCTCAAAGCACTTGATGCTCATGTGCATATAATTTTAAAGCTTAATGGTGGGTTTACACGTTTCAATATCGTTGCGATATCGCAATTCAATGGCGCGGGAGCGCGCATTTAGTGCTCGTTTCTCCCGCATCGCATCGGAGGTTTACACGTTGCGATTTCTGAATCCAACGTCCGTGCGATGTGTACGCCCCCCAACCCAGGAACGACCATTTAACATGGGAGTGAATGGGTGACGTGCGAGTACACATCGGAGATGGATGTTTACACGCAACGATCCGGCTCCAATAGGCATGCGATATCGGGCGGTTGAATAGCACGCTCATTCAATCCCCGATATCGCATTGACATCGTTCTTGCATCGTATTGGACGTTCACACCATACAACGCAGGAACGATATCGGCTCCAACGATCGAACCACGTGACTTTTCATTGAAATTGGACGCCGATATCGCAACGTGTAAACCCCCTTTGACTCCTCAAAAACAGCAAAATGGTTTTCAGAATTAAGGTACATAATTAATTACCATGAAAGCACCTGTACATAAATGCAAATAGCTTGAGATATAAAATCCTACTGTTTCAATATAAAATATAAAATCCTATTACTCCCCATACCCATATAAACACCAAGAATAAGGTGACATCTGAAATAAGAAGAAAGCCTTAACATGGAGAGTGAAGGATCCTGATAACCTGCGCAGTTAGCAGGGAGTATTGATCCTGTAGGATGATCGGTTCCTCAGGTGGATGAGCGTTAACTATCAGATGTCAGATAACAACCGAACCGAACCTGACATACTGCATGAGATTTCTTCATTGTGCCTCCTTGCTTCAGAATTAGATTATAAGCTCTTGGGAGCACTGACTAATTGCATCTTTATGATCATGGCATCAAATGTTTTTCAGTTTCTGTGCTCTACTCATTGCTATTCTGATTGTGAAGACCACCCGGAGGAAAAGCCTGGTTGGGGAATAATATGCAGTTACCCTGCTACAATTGTTTGCTGTCGATACCATTTAGCCCTGTGATTTTCCTGGGAAACTGAGTCTAACAAAAAAAAATCCATCATTTCTGCACAAACAAGAGGAAAGGCACATAATCATGTTGGGATGATAACTCTAAAAATGGCGTAAAATAATTATACTTTATTACAAACAAGTGTCGAAAGCACATAAAAAAACAAACATCACAATGCACAGTTAAAAACTATTCAAAAAGTGTACGAAACACCAAAAGCTAACTGAAACAACCGGGAAGCAATAGTAATTGTTAGCTGCTGAAAGAGTAACATTCAGACCTGTATAATGAAGAAACTGATTTGAATCACATAACAAATGTCCAGTGTGGTCAGCACAAATAATACCCTGTGGAGTGAATAAGCCCCTAAAGATATCCCAAATATAGAGGAGGCTGCAAAGGAAAGTTACAGCAAGTAAACCCCAAATAAAGAGGGAATAGAGTGAACAAGGGGCATATAAAAGTAAAGGTAGAACCAGGCAGATATTTACCAGGGGTATACCAGGCTGAACAAGCACCAGACAGTGTCCCCGGGATCATTTGTGGAAAACATGTTAAAAAATTTATAATTTGATAGGTTATGCTCCAATTTCTGTAAAAGTGATGTCAGTTATCTACCACTGTCAGTCATAGTAAATAGTAAAGGGTGCCTTTACTCATACCTGATCACGACATTTATCAAAACTGTCAATTTCTTAGATTTTGCAATGTTAGAAGACAGCTTTAAAATGCGCTAGTTTATTGTAGCAGTTCATGCTGTTTTCTAAATCTGGAAATTTTAAAGGGACACTGTCAGGTCATTTTTCAGCATGATACTAACATTACCCTTGAATAGGACCTGGGCAGTTCTTTTAAAAACATGTAAAATCATTTTTGTACAGTTTGTAGTTTCCATGTTATCAGTACAGTACAGTATCTTCACACCCTGCAAAGAGCTGCTGGATTGGTTCTCTTCATAATAACCAATCAGGAATAGTCTGGCTGCTGTATAAACTGTCATGTAATTATGCACTCCCTCTCAGCAGCTCTCTCCTCCCTCTCAGCAGCTCTCTCCTCCCTTTGCTAACAGTGCAGCGTCAGGTTTCACTTACAGGTCTGTCCAGTTGATATCACCATGGAGGGAGAGAGCTATTACAGATCTGCCTTATGTAGACTTCATTTGTCTCTCTAAGCAGATATCCCTGCTGTGCTGTGTCAGTTTCCGTGTAGTATTTGATGCCGTGCTTGGCTGCAAACACAGAGAGCAGAGAGGAGGATACAGATCCCCCCCCCCCCCCCGTGATCTCCTGTGCAGTGATGTAGTGTGAATATGTGACATGCATATTCATGCTATGGGGAGTTGACAGCAGAGAACTGAGTGGATTATTCACTGTGAGTGACTGATGGAATGAATCTCTTTATTTGAAGTTTATAGAAGATAGGAGGGAAATATAAATAGACTTTAGAGTGAGGAGTTAGAAATTAATAACAGTTACATGTGGATTTTTGACCTGACAGTTTTCCTTTAAGCCTGTTTGATCTGAGTGAACACCACCTATTGCTTGGCTTACCAAGAAATAAAGTGCAAAACTGTAACGGCGTGATTTTGGCATGTTTTGTGGTATGTTAAGCTATCTATTTCAAATATCAGTATTTTGGATCAGCATTTGGAAGCCAAAATAAGAAGTAAGAAGTACAAAGAACAAGTTATAGTGTTCTCAAACATTGAGGTGCAAATATAAAAGCACAAATAACTTTCCTTTAGGACAGGTAGCAGGGGTGTCCCCCTCAACCTTCAACTCTCAAGATCAGAGCACATGGTGGAAATGACCACCTCTCTTGTAAAATAGGAACAGAGTATTCAGAACTCCCCCCTCCCAGGGAAACTCCGGGACAAACCATCATACCCCAGGATGGTATGTGACAGAGAAATTAAACCTACTAAAAAATAAAGACCAACTCGCTTGTCTAGGAGTGAGACGTTTAGTAGATTCAAAATGTAACAGATTTTTATGGTTTAAAATCACCATGACAGTGTTAGGACTAGTAGTTCCATACCTGAGTGATTCCCTCTTGCTCCTGGGTGTGCTCTGGCTCTCCAGTAGGTTACCCCTCTCTGGCCGGGGCGGTGTGTCACCTCTGGGGGAGGAGCTTGAGGGGGTGCTTGTGTGGAGTCCACTGGGATGGGGTACTCGATACCAGACTGGGGTACTGCTGGGGATGTCACGGCGGTCTGAGTCCGGACCGTGTCCCGGGTTCCGCAATAAATGGGGGGATATTTACAGGGCAATTGTTTGTCGTGACACCACCCATGGGTTGTGGTCAATGAGGGGACCACCGCTGCAGTGTACTTCTGTCAGGAGGATGAATGCTGCAGCCAGGTGGACGAGCCCGCCACGGGTCGGGACAGCTTCTGACAGGGTAAAATGGTGCAATAACAGTTCTGTATACCTGGAATCAGACACGAACACTGAAGCAGGGTTCACCGGGTTTACTTGTAAGTTCTTCACGGTCAAACAGTTCATGGTACAGTTCAGTTCTTAACAGCTTTACACAGTTAACTCCGGTAACACTTGAACCCTCTGCAGCCAGGTTGTCACTCTGGGACTCCTCACTCTTTCTATATGTCCTTTCAGGCTGATTCTCTCTTCTTCTGGGTGGATTGCGGAGCGGCAGCTCGGTCACTCAATGTGGCTTCCCCCTATATGTATGGGCTGTAAGCCGGGTCCTCCTGGTTGCTGCTGTGCCCCCAACTCTGTAATGGGAATACAGATCTGGAATCTGTGTTCTCCGTCAGTTTGTCTGGGGAGCCGGTGTGAAACTTCAGTCCCCCTCAGAGCCGGGCTCTTTCCTACCCGTGTAACTTCCTGGGTACGTCAGGAGAGTCTGTCCTGCCAGTAATTTGTCAGCGCTACCGTCTTCCTCGGACCCGGTGGCACCGGTCCGGTTTCTGTCCTCACACTCCCCTGGGATGCCGGCTAAGGACAAGCTTTCTCTCCCTGGTACTGTGACTCTGTGGATTTTGGGTCTCCAAGGAGCCCAATCCCACCGGGATGTGTCACTTTCTGTCACTGGTCTTTTCCTCTCAGCCTACTCTTGGTCTTTACTGGTCTTGGCTGCTCGGCACTCACCTACTAACTAACTACTTCCTGTTTTCCCTTTTTATACTGGTTCGTTACCTTGACTACGCCCTACCCACTGGTGACTGGCCCTACCACCCCTTGCCTGCCTAGAGTCCCAGGCTCCGGTTTGGGTCTTATGTCAGTGGATGTGTGTTTTGGAGGTGTTTGATATACAAACTGTCACTATCTCCTGGCTGCAGTTCCTACCTGTGGCCACTCGGGTCACAGGGGCACCACATTTGCATGGTCCAGGAATTGCATTCCAGTATCAATGGGAGGTGGGATGCCATTGCTCTAAGCAATTATGCTGTTCAAGGGCCCCAGGATGCCGGGTCCGCTGGTGTCTGCCGCATTTTCTGCCTAACGGCTGCTCTTGCGGCCCACTTGAGACAAGCCCCATGCATTGTCTATAGGGCTTGCGGTAAGTGTGCGGCAGGTGCGGTTTTGGTAGTTACGGTGGTTGCCGCTGACCGCGTTTTTTTTCGCTAACTAATGTCAGAGGTAGTGACTTTTACCAGGGAACATATTGTCCCGTACCTCGACGACTTTCTGATTCTGGCCCCGTTGTTTCCTCAACTGAACCAGGCTGTCACCACCACCCTACTGATCCTGCGTTCTCTGGATGGATTCCGAACTTGGAGAAATCCGACTTGACTCCGTCCACGTGGAAACAGTTCCTCGGAGTTCCCCTCGACTCGTCCCAGCAGGCCTCCTTTTTACCAACATTACTTAAAAGAGATCCACTGCACACCAACACTAAAAATTCTAACAAGAAAACAGCATACTGGCTAAGGCCCCTTTCACATCAGCAGTAAACGCTGATTGCGGCAGTTGCGGTGAAAAAAACGCAACTACTGCGATTACCGCATAATGGCCATGATTGCGGCACACTTGCAGCAAGCCCCATACAATGTCTATGGGGCTTGCGGTAAGTGTGCGGCAGGTGCGATTTCGGCACTTGCGGCAGGTGTGGCCATTACATCAGCTAAGTTCTCATGTTATTCCTTATATATAGCTTCAAGTTGTTTTCTACTGTGCCTTTTGCTCCAGTTCATTAATACATGTTAGCCAGTATGCTCTTTTCTTGTTAGAATTTTTAGTTTTGGTGTGCAGCGGATCTCTTTTAAGTAATGTTATATAATTTTCCTGCTAGCACCCATCACAGAGGTGTGCCGGACATCTTTTTTCCATTTATGATTTTTATTTAAGTTTTGAAAGTCAACAACCATCTAATACAAACAAACAGACAAAAGAATATTGAAACCTAAGAGCAGAGTTAAAAGATCACAGGAAAATCTTTATGATATAAAGGTAATATAAAAGCATGCCGATATATTTCCTAGGACCGGGTCTAATTACTGAGTTCCCCCAGAGGTAAGTTGGTTCTTGCAACGATAAAGTCTTTTCCGGTCTGTGGGGTAAAATTCGGCATGTGCGGTCCATAGGTTGTTTTTGCTAGTTTTATCGTTTCGAGATAATCATGAGGACCGATCATGTATTTTCAATTAAGTAGTGTGGGACAAGGCAAGAAGCAGGATGAAAAAAAGGGGGAAAACTTGCCTATGAGAGCTAGACATCGTTCCGAAAGGGGGGTGCGTCTGAGGAAAACCTAAGAGATGGGAAGAAACAGAAAAGAAAGCAAGAGACCAAAAGTGGAAAGGATCCAACAAAAAAAAGGATGTTAGATCCAGAGTCCCGGGGCCTCGGTGGAGCAGTCAGGTGGTGTGCGCGGCCATCTTTAATAATATGTATGTGTATATATATATATATATATATATATATATATATCTTTTTACCAACAGACTATCGTCAGGAGCTTGTACAGAAGATCTCCAGATTCCAGGTCATCGAAGCCCTACCCTGAGGGACATGATGTCAACTTACGGTTCATTGACGGCCTGCATCCAGATGGATCCCTGGGCTCAAGTCCACACCAGAGCTCTGCAGGGGCATATCCTGTCTTCTTGAGACAAGTCGTCAACTTCCGGCTTTACCGGGGTATGTGAAGTCCTCCCTAACCTGGTGGCTGACTCCTTTCAACCTCTGGAAAGGTGTTGCCTGGGACCAATCGCCTTTGATGTCTCTATCAACAGATGCCAGCAAAAGGGACTGGGATGCCACGATTGCGGGTCACCACTACCAGGGCAGGTGGTCCTCTCAGATCAGCGCCAGGTCATCAAATTTTCAGGAGACGAAGACAGTGGAAGAGGCGCTCAGGGCGGCAGTCTCCTTGATCCGGGCCACCACGTAGGGGTCTTCTCGGACAATATCACCACAGTAGCTCATATCCATCATCAGGGGGAAACCAGATTTGCAAGTCTAAACTCGATTTTTGCAAGGATTTTTTCCTGGGCAGAAAGACCTCTCTTGTCCCTGTCTGCAGTCCATCTGAGTGGGTCCAACAACATCCAGGCAGACTTCCTCAGCATAAGGGACATTCATCCTGGGAAGTGGTGTCTCCATCAAGATGTCTCTGGAAGCCAAATGGAGTCTTCCGAGGTGGACCTCTTGCCTTCATCACAACGCAAAAGTGACAACTTCTTCTCCCTGACACCAGACAGCAGCATTCTGGGAGTAGACATGTTTTCTCATCCGTGGGAGTTCAACCTGGCATATGCCTTTCCCCCGATTCCGCTCATTTTTTGCAGAATATCAGGAAATACAACATTCCCACAATCCTGGTGGCACCTCTCTGGCCAGGACGGAACTGGTTCAGCGCTCTTGTGACCCGGGCCCTGGAGGGTCCAGTTCATCTGCCTATACGGTCTGACCTGCTTCACCAAGGGCCCATTCTTCATCCGAACCCTCGGAAATTGAGCCTGGTAGCCTGGTTATTGAAGCCAGGATCCTGAAGGCCAAAGGATTGTCTGACAAGTTGCCATATATTGCAAGATCTGGAAGAAATTTGTCTCGTGGTGTGCCAGATCCTCCAGATCCATTAATCTGAAAGTAGCACATATATTGGACTTCTTACAAAACGCCTAGAATTAGGTCTTATGCCTAGTACACTAAAAGTACAAGTGGCGGCTCTTGGTTCTTTTTTCGACCAGAGTCTTGCCAATCACCTCTGGATTAGGCGTTTCATGACATCTGCCAGCAGACTTATGACAAGACTCCAGAGCCTAGTCCCTCCTTGGGACCTTAATATTGTTCTACATGGACTGACGCAAACACCCTTTTAGCCCTTATCTGCCTCAAGTCTCCAGATTCTCTCCAGAAGACCGCCTTTCTGGTCCAGTATCTCTCTCAATTAAGGAACCCTTCTGAGAACCTTGGAGGATAGTATTGTGCTCTGACTCGATCTCTAAATATGATGTCAGTATGGGCGCACACCTCTTTTAGTGGGTGCTAGCTTCAAAAAAATATGTAACCCCTTACCATAGATAGATCAGCTGCACACCACATTATTTCTTAAAGGGAATGCCAAAATGGCTGTGTGAATTTATTGCATAATAATAAGAAACAAAGAAATATTTATACAGCTACTGAAGCTGGCCCTGGTCTAAAAGATAAATGGTAAGCATTAGTTGATGTCATAGCCATGAATTCATAAGCCAGTAACTGTTTACAGAGTTTCCCTTCACTAATACTGGGTCCTATTCTCACCTCAATGTCTGCAACTGGAAATGTGAATGGGAAAATGCCCTGTGCAGTTACTGTAAAATCATGGTCTTAAAGGGAATGTGTCAAGACTATGTTAAAACCCTGCTTTTAAAGGGAGTGTGTAACACCTGTGTGAATGTTCTCACATTAGGAGCTGCACCCCTCCAGTGACTAATGTGAGAACATTCACACAGGTGTTACACATCCCTTTAAAAGCAGGGTTTTACATAGTCTTGACACATTCCCTTAAGACCATGATTTTAACTGCACAGGGCATTTTCCATTCAATTTCCAGGTTGCAGACATTGAGGGTGAGAATAGGACCAGTATTAGTGAAAGAACTCTCGTGAACAGTTACTGGGCTTATTTTCATGGCTACGACATCAACTAATGCTTTCACATTTATCTTTTAGACCAGGGCCAGCTTTCAGTAGCTGTATAAATATTCTTTGTTTCTTATTATATAATGCAATAAATTCACACAGCATTTTGGCATTCCCTTTAAAGAAATAATGTGGTGTGCAGCTGATCTAAACTATTGGAACTGACTCGATCTCTGACTTCCATAGGGATCAGGACATTGTCTACCTTCCTTTTGCTCTTACTCCTTCCAACCAAGGAAGAGACCTTTCATACCCTTGACATTCGCAGAACTGTCCTTCATTACCTCCAACAGACTGCCGCATTTGAGGGTTGATCAGAATCTATTTGTCAGCACTGCAGTGTGAGTTCCAGGCTCTGGGGTACCTGGTATCAGGCTTGGAGGGGTTCGTGGGGATGTCACGGGTGGCGTTGCCTGAGCCGTGGCCTGGGTGACACTTTCATAGTGGGGTTATGTACAGGAAAAGAGTTATTGTCACGTGACGCCACCTGTAGTACCTGGTGATGGGTCACCAGCGCCGCCACAGACCTCCGGAGGGCGATGTATCGCGGCAAGGATGGCAAAGCTCCCTACATGTGGAGCTGGGCCTCCGGGGCAGCGTTGCTGTAAGCAAAGAGGTCGATGATAAATGGCACAAAGACACGGAGGCAAAGTCACTCTCCCGGGTACTTTACTGTAAACAGTCATCAGCATACATGTCCACAGTTTAGCAAAAGTTGTTAAAGAAACAGCTAGCTCTACTGGTGGCTGCAAGTGGATGCCAGGTGGTATGGTGGTACCCATGGTATGCCTTAGTTAACGAACCCGTGTCCTTTCTTCCCCGCCTAGGATGAGTCTATACCCAATTACTCCTTGAAGGTAGTCTTCAGGTTCCCCTCCCTCGAAGTGAAGAAGCAGACAGACCGCTCCATCTGGCAGAGTGCCGCAGCGGTGAACAGACCGCAGCAGCCGGTTGACGACTTCAGATGTGGACTCTGTGTTTTATTTAGCTCTCCTGTCAACCACACTAAAAAGCCCGATCGCCGGTCCCCAGGTCTGTTACTAAAAAGTACTTCTGACCCCTTTCTGGTATGGACGGGAGCGATGAGAAGACAATCCTCCCGCCACTGGTATTTAGTCCTTTCCCTCATTAGTGTCTTGGACCCACTTTGGGACAGAGGTGGGTTTTAGTCCTGTGGCGCTGGGCTCCTAACTTTGGCCCACAGCCTGCAAGTCTGCGGTTTGGTATAAACTGTTAACTAACCGCCTCGGTTCCGGTTTACCGGTGTTGACCTGGACTCTCCAGCCAGCTACCACCAGTCCTGGAGTGTCCCCTTCTTTGTCTGGGTCACCTTTCTCCATAGAGGTGCCCTCCTGTCAAGACGGTAGGGCCCCCTCGTCCGTCCGCTCTTCTGTCACCATCTGACTGACTTGTGTGAAACGGTCACTCACGTCTTCCTGCTCTTCTAGGCTCCACCTCCCTGGGACCTACTGAATACCAGTCCCCTGTAGTAAGGTGTCCTATGAGCGTGTTTTAGGTGCAGACTCTGGGTTTTCCTCCCTCATTCCGCGACTACAGAGATACTACACCTTGTTTGGGGTGCAGTACCTCCCTGTGGCATCCCACCAGAGGGGCACCACATATACATTTAATTTCCTCTGCCCAAGTGCATGACCTTACATTATCCCCATTAAAGCTCATTTGCCATTCATAAGCCCAAGGTTCTAGTTTACATAAATCATCCTGTAATATAAAATTGTCCTCCTCTGTATTGATTACCCTGCAGAGTTTAGTATCAACTGCAAATATTGAGATTCTACTTTGTATGCCCCTACAAGGTCATTCATAAATATGTTAAAAAGAAGCGGGCCCAATACTGACCCCTGTGGTACCCCACTGTTAACTGTGACCCATTCTGAGTGTGTTCCATTAATAACCACCCTTTGTTTCCTATCACTGAGCCAGTTCTTAACACACTCAAAAATATTTTCCCCTATCCCCATTGCTCTCATTTTATATAGCAACCTTTTGTGTAGCACCATATCAAAAGCTTTTGAAAAGTCCATATACACCACGTCCACTGCATTTCTTTGGTCCAGTCCAGAACTTACCTCTTCATAGAAACTTATCAGATTAGTTTGACAGGAATGGTCCCTCATAAACCCTTGTTGATATTGGGTCATGAGGTTATTTTTCTTCAGATACTCCAGTATAGCATCGCTTAGAAAACCCTCTAGGATTTTACCCACAGTAGAGGTTAAGCTTACTGGCGTATAATTTCCAAGTTCAGTTTTTGTCCCCTTTTTGAATACTGACACCACATTTGCTATACGCCAGTCCTGTGGTATAGACCCTGTTATTATGGAATCTTTAAAGATTAAAAATAATGGTTTATCTATAAAGGTACTTAATTCCTGCAGTACTCTGGGGTGTATCCCATCCGGGGATTTGTCAATTTTAGTGATTTATAGACTATGCCGTACTTCCTGTTGGGTTAAGCAGGTTACATTTAATGGAGAGTTCTTGTTATCACTGATCATGTTTGTCTGTCATGGGATATTCTTGTGTAAATACTGTTGCAATAAAGTCATTTAGCATATTGGCTTTTTCCTTATCCTCCTCCACCATTTCACCCAGACTATTTTTAAGGGGGCCAACACAATCATTTTTTAGTTTCTTACTATTTATGTAGTTTTTTACTTTCTCTGGCAATGAGTCTCTCTGTCTCAATCTTTGCTGTCTTGATTTGCTTTTTACAGATGTTATTTAATTTTCTGTATTTATTTAATGCCTCATCACTACCTACTTGCTTTAATTCCCTAAATGCTTTCTTTTTGTCACTTATTGTGCCCCTTACATCCTTACTTAGCCATAGTGGTTTCCTCCTATTTCTAGCATGTTTATTCCCATAGGGTATATATTAGGTCCCATTCAGAATGCTAATAAACGTCTCCCATTTGCTTTGTGTACTTTTATGTCTCAGGTCATGCATAGAAGACTCTATAAATGACATCAGATGATAGGTCATGTGACTATTTAGGTATGGTGGGAGTGGTCAAACCACATCACCTGACCAGCAGCAACAGAGATAAACAGACATTAAAGGAAATCTGTCACCAGGTGTTTGCCATCCCATCTGAGAGAAGCATAATGTAGAAATGGAAACCCTGATTCCAGCGATGTGTCACTTACTGAGCTGCTTGCTGTCATTTTGATAAAATTACTGTTTTCTCTGCTGCAGATTTAGCAGTTTGTGAATATGCCAGACTACCTGGCAGCAGGCCAAGTAGTCCTCTAATGATAATCTCCAGCTGCTTAAACAGTGATTTTATCAAAAATACATTGAACAGCTTGTAAGTGACATCACTGGAATCAGGATCTCGGGTCCTACATTATGCTACTCTCAGATTAGGTTGCACAAACCCGGTGACAGATTCCCTTTAACCCTAGTAAATCCAAAGGAGATAAACATCGCATTCTCCTGAGCTGCCACTATTGACACATAGATGTCCATAAATGTAGTGATGTGTAATAATAAGAAATAACACAGGGAAAAGTATTGAACCCATGAAGAAAGGGAGGTGCAAAAAGCCATAAAAAATCTTGATACCACCTGACAAATAGCAGTAATTAGAAAGCAGTCCTGCCACTTAGTGACAAATATAAACTGACACAACTGATGGCCTATAAAAAGTGTCTCATTACCAAGGTGGATCACAAGAAACAACTTATGATGGGTGATCCCAGTGAGCTGTCTCAAAACCTTTGCACCCTTATTATTGCAAAACATACTGATGCCATTGGTTACAGAAGAATTTCTAAACTACTGAAGGTTCCAGTCAGCACTTTTGGGGCCATAATCCAAAAGTGGAAAGAACATAATTTCACCATAAATCAGACATGACCAGGTGCTCATCACAAGATTTCAGAAAGAGGAGTGAAAATAATTATCTGAAGAGTTGTCCAAGAGTCAAGACTACCCGTGGAGAGCTACAGTAAGGGCCCTTTTACCCGCTGCAACTTTCCACGACCACGATATGACCTGGCCAGGATCGCTAGTGCATTGCTACGTGATCACTGGTGAGTAGTGATGGGCGAATCCTAAATTACTCGGAATCGCTTGACTCTAGCGAGTCCGAGCCCAGGACTCGCTACTCGTTGCGAGTCTAGCGAGTCCAATGTTAATGAATGGGGAAGCGAGTAATAGCGAGTAGTGTGAGATTTACAACTCGCAGATGTGTCTCGGAAGCTTCAGCCTGAAGCAATCCTAGTTTTGTCATTTATTTGCATTGCTCGTTTACTTTGTAAGTAATCGCTGACTCGCACAGATAAGAGTCCTGTCTCCTCTGTGTTGGCTGCCAGCTCCAGGGTCCTAGAGCCCGCCTGCTGCCTGATGTAGCAGAGCTGAAATTGTTCTCAGTCTGCTCATTCCCTGTGTACAGACATGAATGTCTGTGCACAGAGATGATGTAGCAGAGCTGAGATTGTTCTCAGTCTGCTCATTCCCTGTGCATAGAGATCTATATCTATACACAGGGGATGTAGCAGAGAGGACATCGCGTTTTGGACTGCGTCGGACGGAAGAGGATTTTTTTAATTAAAGATGGAGTCCCTAATGGCTTTTTTTTTTATTTCTAATAAAAAATTTTCTTTGTGTTGTGTTTTTTTTAAAACAATTTAATAGAAATTCATGGCGGTCATGTCTAATATTGGCGTGACCACCATAAATTTCGGGCTTAGGGCCAGCTGATAATACAAAGCTGGCCCTAACCTCTTTATTACCCAGCGTGCCACCGCTACCAGGGCCGCTGGAAGAGCGGGGTTCAGTGTCAGAGGATGGCACTTCAATGAACGCGCCATCTTCTGGGGCGGCTGCGGGCTGCAATTTGCAGCGGGGGGTGCCCAGAAAGCTTGGGCATCCCTGCGCTGCGGATTCCAGCCCCCAGCTGCTTAGCTGTACCTGGCTAGACATAGAAATTGCGCGGAGCCCCACGCATTTTTTTTTAAATTATTTCATGAAATTCTGAGATTCTGACTCTGAGACTCTGACTCTGAAATTCATTAAATAATTTTAAAAAAATGCGTGGGGCTCCGCGCAATTTCTATGTCTAGCCAGGTACAGCTAAGCAGCTGAGGGCTGGAATCCGCAGCCGCCCCAGAAGATGGCGCGTTCATTGAAGCGCCATCCTCTGGCGCTGAACCCCGCTCTTCCAGCGGCCCTGGTGGCGGTAGCACGCTGGGTAATAAAGGGGTTAATACCAGCTTTGTTATACAAGCTGGTATTAAGCCCGAGATTCTTAATGTCAGGCCACGTTTGACCCAGCCACTAAGAATCTCCAATAAAGGGTTAAAAAAACACAGAGAAAATTTTTTATTTGAAATAAAAAAAAAAGCCATTAGGGACTCCATCTTTAATTAAAAAAATCCTCTTCCGTCCGACGTAGTCCAAAACGCGATGTCCTCTCTGCTACATGCACAGGGATTGAGCAGACTGAGAATAATCTCAGCACTGCTACATCATCTCTGTGAGCAGGCAGGTTCTAGGACCCTGGAGCTGCACAGAGAAGACAGCTGGACTCGGCTTGCAAAGAAACAGCAGTTACTTTGCGAGTTTCCCTGCTATCACTGGCACAGTAGCCAGTGATGACTCGCACGAGTCCAATGCAAACAATGGCAATCCTAGTTTTGTCAGCGTTTCTGACAAAACTAGGATTGATATTGATTTGCATTGGACTCGTGCGAGTCATCACTGGGAAACTCGCCGAGTACCGAGTCCTGCGAGTCCCTTACTACTCGCCGAGTAACGAGTCCTAGCGAGTAGATTCGCCCATCCCTACTGGTGAGATGTCAAACAGTCAGATCTCCCCAGAGACGCAGCTACGATACAAAACAATATGGCGGTCGTTGGGAGCCTGTCACTCTCGGGCGTAGTATTGAGATTGTTGGTCATTGTCCCTGTCAAACACAGCGATGCACGCTGCCCAGCAGGAGCGCAACGACCTAAAAATGGTCCTGAACGATTTGTAACGATCAGCGATCTCACAGCGGCGGCCTGATCGCTGCTACGTGTCACATATAGCAAGGTCGAGGTTACATCACAAAACCTGTGACGTTGCAGCAATGTCGCTAGCAATGTTGCTGTGTGTGAAGTACCCTTAAGACCTGGAATTAGCAGGTACAATTGTTTCAAAGAAAACAATAAATAATACGCTCACCCTCTATTGCCTGTATGTATACTACCCACGTAAGTCTCCATTGCTCAACGAAAACCATGTTAAAGGGCATTTAAAGCTTGCTTAACATTTAGACAAGTCTGTGAAATACTGGGAAAATAGTCTAGCAATCAAAGTGCCATAATAAACAAAGGGTTCAAAATTAAATACTAATGAAATATGACCCAGAAATATAAACTTTAGCCTTTAATATCAATTATTTAAAACACAACAAAGTACACCTGAAAAACACAACTAAAAACACAATAAATCAAAGGAAATCATAGAAAGTGCAAAATTATATATACCATCTGGCTGAAAATAATAATCTACCATATAAAAAAAACTGTAAAAAGTAAACAGGTATGACCTAAGGATAATATATATATATCACAATAAATCAACACTTCGGCCTATAGAAAGGGAGTCATATAGAATCAATTTTCATGGATAGCCTCATACCACTAAAATAAATACCACTTTCATGTTACATATACGTTAGTGGGAAAAAAACCAGGGGGTAACTACAACAGGTGCAGGGGTTGCGATCGCACCCGGGCCCTGGGGGGGCCCCCAAAAGTCCCAGTGGCCTATAGAAAAGTACTATTGCTATTAAAGATTTGCAATAATTGGGGGCCCCGTAGGAGCTTGGCATCGGGGCCCACGAGCTTCAAGTTACGCCACTGAAAAAAACTAATGGATTATACATGGTGTCCATCCACATGATCCAGAAAGTTCACTCCTATATTGTATTTAACCACAAAAGTGAGATGCTATGTTAGACAATAACATAGAATAAACTGCAACCAGTGAATACAGATATAACATTGTTCTTGGAAGATGAAAGTAGTACTCCTTATTGAACACACTGTTCCAATCGAGATTGGTTGCTGTCCTCCTCTTTTATAAAATTGCCTCTATGCGTTTCCCAATCCTTGGGTTCATCAGGAGGCTCATAGTGGCATCTAATACTTCTTCTGGATGTCTACGGGTATAAAAATGTGATAAAGTAAAACACAGGGACACCCAAAGGATAAACACTCAGATGTTAAGAGATTCGATTCTTTATTCCACTGTGCCCATGGAATTGAAGTATAACTCCTGGCCATCTTTACGATGGAGGACATCTTAGTCCCAGATAATAATAGGTCTGAGAAAATATATTGTTGAAGGACCAGTAAATAATAAATCCCAGTGGCTGCTTTGTAATGGACATTAGTTCTATATCACTCCAAGATAATGTTCATAATGTTCAGCAATCACATCCTCTCTCCCTGCACACATGGTCTCCATCCCCACCCCTTGCACACACAGTGCCCAGCCTCTCTCTCCTCCCAACACATGGTGTCTGTCCCCCTTTCCAGTACACATGGTGCACGGCCCTCTACCACACACACATGGTGACCGGCCTCTCTTCCCCTAGCAAACGATGCCCATCCCTCTCCTCACACAGTGGCCATCCCCACACCTCGCGCACACGGTGCCCAGCCCCTCTCCCCTCCACACACGGTGCCTGTCCCCCTTTCCAGCACACATGGTGCAAAGCCCTCTACCCACACACACATGGTGACCAGCCTCTTCCCCTTGCAAACGGTGCCATCCCCTCTCCTCACAAACACAGTGGCCATCCCCCACCTCGCGCACACGGTGCCCATCCCCTCTCTTCACAAACACAGTGGCCATCCCCACACCTCGCACACACGGTGCCCAGCCCCTCTCCCCTCCCACACACGGTGCCTGTCCCCCCTTTCCCAGCACACATGGTGCACAGCCCCTCTACCCATACACACATGGTAACCAGCCTCTCTTCCCCTTGCACATGGTGCCCATCCCCTCTCCCTGCATACACTGTGCCCGTCCCCTCCTCCCCCTGCAAACATGGTGCCCGCCCCCTCACACATGGTGCCCCTCTCTCATCACACAAGGTGCTCGGCTCCTCTTTCCTCAGACACACTATGCCTGGCCCCTCTCCCCTTGCACATGGTGCTCCTCTCCCCGCACAAACAGTGCCTGGCCCCCCTTTCCCCTTTTACACTGGGTGCCCATCTTCTCTCTCCCCTCACACAGTGCCCAGCCCCCTCTCCCCTCGCACACGGTGCCCCTCTCTCCTCGCACACAGGGTGCCCGGCCCCCCTCCCCTCACTCCCACACACATGGTACCCCTCTCTCCTTCCACACACGATGCCCAGCCCCTCTCTTCCTGCAAACACTGTGTCCAACCCCTCTCTTCTCGCACACACGGTGTCCAGCCTCTTTCCCCTTGAACACGGTGCCCGACCCCTCTCCTCTTGCACACACGATACCCGGCCTCTCTCCTCTCGAACACAAGGTGCCTGACCCCTTTTTTCTTCCACATGGTGCCTGGCTCCTCTCCTCTTGCACACATGGTGCACCTCTCCCCTCACACACCCTGCCCAGCCCCTCTCACACACGGTACTCAGCCCCTCACCTCTTGCACATGGTGCCCCTCTCCCCTCACACACATGGTGTGCATTCCATCTTGCCTCCCCTCACACACGGTGCCCTCTCCCCTGCACATGGTGCCTGTCCCCCCCCTTCCCTCTAACACATAGTGCCCATCTCCCTCCCCTCCCGCACACATGGTGCAAGGCCCCTCGCCTCACTCCCGGTGCCCCTCTTCCTTATACCTGGTGCCCCTTTCACATTTCACCCCGCACAGCCACTGCCCGGCCGCTCTCCCTGTACACATGGTGCCCCTCTCTCCTCACACGTGGTGCCCGTCTTTCCCCTCTCCCTGCGCACACGGTGTCCTTCACTCCTCTCCCCCTGCACACAGTGCCTATCTCCCCACACACGGTGTCCCTCTCTCCCGATACACGGTACCCATCCCCTCTGCACAGTGCCCCTCACTCCTCTCCACCCTTGCGCACACGGTGCATGTCTAATTTCACTCTGTGCCCCTCTCTCCCTTGCACACAAAGTGCCCCTCACTCTCACACACATGGCCTCTCTCCCTCACACATGATGTCCCTCTTTCCCTCCCTCACACACATGGTGCTCTTCCCCTCACCCCACACACATGGTGCCCCCCTCTCCATTATACCCGCACATACTGTGCCCGTCTCCCTCCCCGCACTCATGGTACCCCTTTCCCCGCACACACATGGTGCCCTTCCCGTTTCCACACCTCTCACACACAGTGCCACTCTCTCCTCTTCCCCGCACACGGTGCCTGTCTCCCTCCCCTCTATCCTGGCACACGCAGTGCCTGACTCCCTTCCCTCTCTCCCCTCACACATGGTGCCCCTCTTTCCTTCCTCCTCCCCCCCCCACACTGTACCCGTCTCCCTCCCCTGACATGGGGCCCGTCTCCTCTCCCCTCACACACAGTGCCCCCCTCTCCTCCCACCTCGCACACAGTGCCCGTTTACCCTCTCTCACACTTTGCCCTTTCCATCTCCTCTCTTCATCCTCCTTTCTAACACTTGGTGCCCCTCCTCCCTCTCTCCATTCTCTTCCCTCACACTTGGTGCCCCTCTTCCCTCTCTCAATTCTCTTCCACCACACTCAGTGCCCCTCTCTCCAACCTGCTCCCTCACACGCGGTGCCCCTCTTTCCATCCTCCTCCTTCACACTTGGTGCCCGTCTTGCCTTTCTCCATCCTCCTCCCTCACACTTGTTGTCCCTCTTTCCTCTCTCCATTCTCCTCCCTCACACTTGTTGCCCCTCTCTCCCCTCACACTTGGTGTCCCTCTTCCCTCTCCATTCTCCTCCCTCAAGACACAATGCCCTTCTCTCTCCTCACACACTATGCCCCTCTTCCCTCACACGTGGTGCTGCCCCTCTCTCTCCTCACACTCTGTGCCCCTCACTCTTGGTGCCCCTCTCTCCCCTCACTCTTGGTGCCCCTCTCTCCCTCACTCTTGGTGCCCCTCTCTCCCTCACTCTTGGTGCCCCTCTTCACTCTCTCCATTCTCCTCCTCCATAGTTGGTGCCCTTCTCTCCCCTCACACTCCATGCCCCGCTCTCTCCTCACATGCGATGCCCTTCTTCCCCTCACATTTGGTGCCCCTCCTCCCTCTCTCCATTCTCCTCCCTCGCACTTGGTGCCCCTCTCTCTCCTCACACACAGTGCCCCTCTTCCTTCACACGCAGTGCCCCTATTCCATCAAACACTGTGCCTCTCTCTCCTCACACTTGGTGACCCTCTCCCCACACATAAGGTGCCCCTCTTCTCTCTCTCCATTCTCCTCCCTCACATTTGGTGCCCCTCTCTCCATTCTCCTCCCTCACACTCGGTGCCCTCTCTCTCCTCACACTCTGTGCCCCCTCTCTCCTCACATTCGGTGCCCCTCTCTCCATTCTCCTGCCTCACACTCGGTGCCCCTCTCTCTCCTCACACTCTGGTGTCCCTCTCTCTCCTCACACTCGGTGCCCCTCTCTCTCTCACCTCGGTGCCCCTCTCTCTCCTCACACTCGGTGCCCCTCTCTCTCTCACACTCGGTGCCCCTCTCTCTCCTCACACTCGGTGCCCCTCTCTCTCCTCACACTCGGTGCCCCTCTCTCTCCTCACACTCGGTGTCCCTCTCTTCCCTCACACTCGGTGTCCCTCTCTTCCCTCACACTCGGTGCCCTCTCTCTCATTCTCCTCCCTCACACTCGGTGCCCCTCTCTCCCCTCACACTCGGTGCCCCTCTCTCTATTCTCTCCCTCACACTCGGTGCCCCAGTTTTCCCTCACACTCGGTGCCCCTCTCTCTCCTCACACTCGGTGCCCCTTTCTCCATTCTCCTGCCTCACACTCGGTGCCCCTCTCTTCCCTCACACTCGGTGCCCCCTCTCTCCCCTCACACTCGGTGTCCCTTTCTCTCCTCACACTCGGTGTCCCTCTCTCTCCTCACACTCTGTGTCCCTCTCTCTCCTCCACACTCGGTGTCCCTCTCTCTCCTCACACTCGGTGTCCCTCTCTCTCCTCACACTCGGTGTCCCTCTCTCTCCTCACACTCGGTGCCCTCCCTCATCTCTCCTCACACTCGGTGCCCCTCATCTCCCCTCACACTCGGTGCCCCTTCTCTCCCCTCACACTCGGTGCCCCTCTCCATCTCCTGCCTCACACTCGGTGCCCCTCTCTTTCCCTCACACTCGGTGCCCTCTCTCATTTCTCCCTCACACTCGGTCTCCCTCTCTCATTCTCTCACCACTCTTCCCCTCTCTTCTCTCACACTCTGTGCCCCTCTCTCCATTCTCCTGCCTCACACTCAGTGCCCCTCTCTTCCCTCACACTCTGTGCCCCTCTCTCCCCTCACACTCGGTGCCCCTCTCTCCATTCTCCTTCCTCACACTCGGTGCCCCTCTCTCCATTCTCCTCCCTCATATTTGGTGCCCCTCTCTCCATTCTCCTGCCTCATACTCGGTGCCCCTCTTCCCTCACATTCGGTGCCCCTCTCTCTCCTCACACTCGGTGTCCCCTCTCTCTCCTCACACTCGGTGTCCTCTCTCTCCTCACACTCGGTGCCCCTCTCTCTCCTCACACTCGGTGCCCCTCTCTCTCCTCACACTCGGTGTCCCTCTCTCTCCTCACACTCGGTGCCCCTCTCTCTCCTCACACTCGGTGCCCCTCTCTCCATTCTCCTCCCCCACACTCAGTGCCCTCTCTCCTCCTCACACTCAGTGCCCCCCTCTCCATTCTCCTCCCTCACACTGGTGCCCCTCTCTCCCCTCCACACTCGGTGCCCCTCTCTCTATTCTCTCTCCTCACACTCGGTGCCCCACTTTTCCCTCACACTCGGTGCCCCTTTCTCCATTCTTCTGCCTCACAACTCGGTTGCCCCCTCCTCTCTCCTCACACTCTGTGCCCCTCTCTCCATTCTCCTCCTCACACTCGTGCCCTCTCTCTCCCTCATACTCTGTCCCCTCATCTCTCCTCACACTCGGTGTCCCTCTCTCTCCTCACACTCGGTGCCCTCTCTCTCCTCACACTCGGTGTCCCTCTCTCCATTCTCTTCCCTCACACTCGTGCCCCTCTCTCTCCCCTCACACTCGTGTGCCCCTCTCTCTCTCCCCTCACACTCGGTGTCCCTCTCTCCATTCTCTTCCTCACACTCGGTGCCCCTCTCTCTCTCTCTCACACTCGTGCCCCTCTCTCTCTCCCTCACACTCGGTGCCCCTCTCTCTCCCTCACACTCGGTGTCCCCTCTCTCCATTCTCTTCCCTCACACTCGGTGCCCCTCTCTCTTCCTCCTCGGTGCCCCTCTCTCTCCATCACACTCGGTGCCCCTCTCTCCATTCTCTTCCCTCACACTCGGGCACCCTCTCTCTCTCCTCACACTCTGTGCCCCTCTCTCTCCCCTCAACCTCGTGTCCCCTCTCCATTCTCTTCCCTCACACTCGGTGTCCCTCTCTTCTCTCTACACACTCGGTGCCCCTCTCTCTCCCCTCACACTCGGTGTCCCTCTCTCCATTCTCTTCCCTCACACTCGGTGCCCCTCTCTCTCTCCTCCACACTCGGTGCCCCTCTCTCTCCCTCACACTCGGTGCCCTCTCTCCTCTCTCCTCACACTCGGTGCCCCTCTCTCCTCACACTACGGTGCCCCTCTCTCTCCCCTCACACTCGGTGCCCCTCTCTCTCCCTCACACTCGTGCCCCTCTCTCCCTCACACTCGGTGTCCCTCTCTCATTCTCTCCCTCACACTCGGTGCCCTCTCTCTCCCCTCACACTCGGAGCCCCTCTCTCTCCCCTCACACTCGGTGCCCCTCTCTCTCCCTCACACTCGGTGTCCCTCTCTCCATTTCTCTTCCCTCACACTCGGTGCCCCTCTCTTCCTCACACTCGGTGCCCCTCTCTCTCCCCTCACACTCGGTGCCCTCTCTCTCTCCATTCTCTTCCCTCACACTCGGTGCCCTCCTCTCTCTCCTCACACTCGGTGCCCCTCTCTCTCCCTCACACTCGGTGCCCCTCTCTTCCTCCCTCACACTCGGTGCCCCTCTCTCTCTCCTCACACTCGGTGCCCCTCTCTCTCCTCACACTCGGTGCCCACTCTCTCTCTCCTCACACTCGGTGCCACTCTCTCTCCCTCACACTCGGTGCCCCTCTCTCTCCCTCACACTCGGTGCCTCTCTCTCTCCTCACACTCGTGCCTCTCTCTCCCACTCACTCGGTGCCCCTCTCTCTCTCCTCACACTCAGTGCCCCTCTCTCTCTCCTCACACTCGGTGCCCCTCTCTCCATTCTCTTCCCTCACACTCGGTGCCCCTCTCTTCTCTCACACTCTGTGCCCTCTCTCTCCCCTCACACTCGGTGCCCCTCTCTCTATTCTCTCCATTCTCTTCCCTCACACTCGGTGCCCCTCTCTCTATTCTCTCCCCTCACACGCGGTGCCCCTCTTCCCTCCTCGCACACAGTCCCGGGCTGTGACTCTTCCATGTCGCTCCGGTGCAGGGAGCGCAGAGCTGCACTAGGCCGCCGCCACCAGCAGGGGGAGCGGGAGGAGGCGCCGTGCGCGGTGCATCCTGGGAAGTAAACCAAGATGGGGAGCAGCCCCGGGCTCAGCGTGCCCCTCCGTCCCCCGGAGTGAGGACGTGACCCCCCCGCCGCTGCGTCACCCGGGGACGATGTGAGGGGCTGGAAGCGAGGAACCGCAGCCTCTCCCGGATGATGGACAGGAACTACCCGACCCCCACCTTCACCGACCCGCTGGGCTCAGCCTCCCCCGCCGCCTGGGCCTACGAGCGGAGCGCGGCTGGGATCAAGCCCAGGTATGAGGAGCTGCTCGGGCGGGGAGGCGGGATAGGAAAGTCCGGGGATGTGAGTGAGGCCTCGTTCTCCAGGCCGGGATTCCCCTCCTGTCAGCGGCCAGGCGTAGATCGGAGGGAGGGGCTCCCGCACTGTCTGTCCGGGGAGGACGGTCACTACAGCCCGGGGATCCTCCCAGCTCAGGCCCAACACTGACACCCGATCCGGGCGTGCTCTGACCCCGCACCCGAGCTCCTCCTGTGCTCTGCGGCCTGAGGCTCTCCAGCTGCGGGGCCTCTACTACTCCCATCCGGAGCCATCTGCTCAGGCAGGGAGTTGTGTTGTCACAACAGCTGGCACAAGGTAGATAAGTAATAATGCCCAGCATTACAGGGGCAGAGTGTGAGAGTGTACCCCGGTGTGCTGGTGACGGCAGGAGTGTGCCCCGGTGTGCTGGTGGCGGCAGGAGTGTGCCCCGGTGTGCTGGTGGCGGCAGGAGTGTGCCCCGGTGTGCTGGTGACGGCAGGGGTGTGCCCCGGTGTGCTGGTGGCAGCAAGAGTGTGCCCCGGTGTGCTGGTGATGGCAGGAGTGTGCCCCGGTGTGCTGGTGATGGCAGGAGTGTGCTGGTGGCGGCAGGAGTGTGCCCCGGTGTGCTGGTGATGGCAGGAGTGTGCTGGTGGCGGCAAGAGTGTGCCCCGGTGTGCTGGTGATGGCAGGAGTGTGCTGGTGGCGGCAGGAGTGTGCCCCGGTGTGCTGGTGATGGCAGGAGTGTGCCCCGGTGTGCTGGTGGCGGCAGGAGTGTGCCCCGGTGTGCTGGTGGCGGCAAGAGTGTGCCCCGGTGTGCTGGTGATGGCAGGAGTGTGCTGGTGGCGGCAGGAGTGTGCCCCGGTGTGCTGGTGATGGCAGGAGTGTGCCCCGGTGTGCTGGTGATGGCAGGAGTGTGCCCCGGTGTGCTGGTGACGGCAGGAGTGTGCCCCGGTGTGCTGGTGACGGCAGGAGTGTGCCCCGGTGTGCTGGTGGTGGCAGGAGTGTGCCCCGGTGTGCTGGTGACGGCAGGAGTGTGCCCCGGTGTGCTGGTGGCGGCAGGAGTGTGCCCCGGTGTGCTGGTGGCGGCAGGAGTGTGCCCCGGTGTGCTGGTGGCGGCAGGAGTGTGCCCCGGTGTGCTGGTGGCGGCAGGGGTGTGCCCCGGTGTGCTGGTGGCGGCAGGGGTGTGCCCCGGTGTGCTGGAGACAGCGAACGGACTCTGTCCATGGTGGTGTTGACCGGAGTGTGCCCTGCTGTGGTGGTGGCGGTGACTGGATTGTGCCCCGATGTGGTGGTGATGAATGCAAGAGTGTGCCCGGTGTGGTGGTCGTTTTGGCGGCCAGAGTATGCCCGGTGTGGTCCCAACAGGGTGCCCAGTGGGAGCAGTGAGCAGTTTGGTGTGCTTGGTTGCGGATATAAGGCATGGCAGTAATAAGAACTTTTCCTTCTTTCTTGCCCCACCTGTGAATGAGGGCACATGTGTGGAGAAGGGGAAATGAGAGAGTATGTTGTGACACTCCCCACCCCCAAGATGACGGAGTCACAGTCACTCCTCTGCCCAATGCACCTCACATTTGTTTTTTTTGACAAATCCAACTCTAAAATAGTCATCATGTGCCAGTCACAGGCACCGTCCATTTCTCCCTGTCAGTGGGGCTGGCACATTGATATCTATAGTCTGGGGGGATAACTGACTGATCGCTGGGGGTCTGACTACTGGGACCCACCCAACACCAGAGCTGGGGAACCCAGGACCTGTGCTCTGCAGTATATTCATTGTTTATGGCAGTGTCAAGAATAGTCCAGTGCCTCGTATTTTGAGAATAACTTTAAGGCTGTGTGCCAACTGTGAGGTTTTTTAATGCACGTTTTTTTTTTCCACAAAACTGTGTCTATCCTTACCCCAGCAAAGTCTGAGAATTCTGAAGCGCTGTGCAAATGATGTTTTTTTTTTTTCCTTGCTGCTTTGGTGCAGTTTGTGGTCAGGACAAAATATTGGGATATCAATTGTTTGGTGCATTTTTCAGCTCTCGCAGGCATTGTCGATAGTGAAAACAAATTCATGACCATAAAGGCACATGTTTTGTGGTGTGTTTTTTCTGCTACAGAGTGCAGTTTAGCAGCATTTTTGATGCAGAACATTTCTGCTCCCAAAGAATAGCGACAGCACATAGCACTTATCCTGTCTGCCTTGTTTGAAGTTGACCATAGTTGCTGTGTAATTGAAATCTACTAATAGGGCGAGCCACCAGCAGGCCAGACGGGGCTATCGTGCAGGAAAGCTTGAAAAACCAAACTAAGCATCACTCGCCCATTGAGGCCATGTCGCTCTAGCACCTCTGGACTCGGTGGTCGTGTACCGGTTGGCTCTGCATGAACACTGAGGCCTGTGGTTGGCTACAGCAGTCATGTTTTGTAGACTGGAAGCCACCACTGCGGCCTGTCAGCAAGGATTGTCCATAGAGCAGCCAGGGCTTCAATGGTAAATAATGCTTATTTTGTCATTCTCAAACTTCACCTGCTTTCTTCCAGGTTCAGCATTTACTACACTTGATGTTATGGTTTGTGGCATGGTAAATTGATTGTAAGGCAGTGATCATACGGCTGTAGATTCTTTCTGATTCGAGTGTCAGTTTAGTGTTATCAGATCCTCTCTTAGGAGAGAATAGTAGCACAGGTGAGAAAAAGATAGAGAAATTTAGTTCTCCGTCCTCTCCATTCTGTGAGTCCATGGAAATCAATCGGCACTCGTGATATCGTTCAAGTGCAGTCTGATGTTTTGCATGCATCCATAGACTTGAATGGGTATCAAAAATACCCTGCCACTCGCAGCATGCTGGTGTTTTTTTTTGTTTTGTTTTTTTGCTCTCATGCTGAATTGGCATGAGAAAATGGTCAGCACTGCCGCGTAATATAACAATTAGATTGAGTGTTATCCGATAAAACATTATAAAGCACTAAACTGAGTTGTTGTTTTTTTTCAGATTACAAAATGCATTTTTTACCCATCAAAATTGGGGGGAAAAATGGTGCATTTTATAATCTGTACATAGTTTACTATGAGGGGGGAGTGGCAGTGGAGCTGGGGTCACAGGAGGCCAGGATGGAGGGGCACTAGTGAGGGATGCTACAGGCTGGGGTACGGGAGGAGGTGGTGTCACAGCGGAGCAGTTCAGGTGGCATTGATCTCCCTACAGTGACATGATGGATGTAAAGAAAATGACTGCAGAGAGCAGAGTTCTCAATCTGCGCACGCGCCGCAGCCATTTTCTCTAAATCCATTGCATCGGAGGTAGCGCGTGTGCAGATTGAGATCTCAGCATTTCAAGATCTCAGCCTGCACATGAGCTGCCTCCACAGCATTGGCTCACTGGTGTTGTGACCCCACTCTGTTACCAGCAGCTCAATGGCACCTGAACCACTTTGTTGTGACACCCCCTCCTCTGTTGCCCATGGCATCTCTGACCCTGTCCCTGTGATCCCGCTCCATTGCCGACACACCCACCGGTAGGATATGTCCGGATTGTAAGAAGGACCCCAATTTTAACCTTACATTTTTTTCCCCTGTTTTCTCCAGTTTGGGGTGCGTCTTGTAATCCAGAGCGTCTTATAAAATGAAAATACGGTATATGCTCACAGCCTTGGTCAATGTCTCGTCTCAGAATGCTGCAGATTTTCTATTAAATCTTGCTTATTTCCTAAGAAAAAAAAAAACATGGACCTGATATTTTTCATTTTTTGTGTCTTGTGTCATTTGTTGATTTTTTTTTTTTTTAATTAGCGCACACTGTTTTTTAATATTGTGCAAAATCAAAAGACTATCCTTTACTTTTGTCTTTAACCTTTTGTACAACCTTTTTAGTGCACACATTCCAGGTGTACAAAAATAGCTGGAGCACATTTTTGTGCAAAAACTTTGCAACTTTTTAAGTCTGAATTGATGAATCAGCTGCAAACAACTGGCAACGACAGACCCCGGCCTACAATGTCAAAGACTGAAAGATTAAAAACCTTGCAGATTAAGAGAAAAATGGTGCAAGTGCAGTAATGAATGGAGCTATGTTTCCCCCATTTCAGAAAACAGACTAAGGCTGGCTTCACATTTGCGGACCCTCCGCAGCGTCCTGCGGAGGGGATCCGCAAGCTGACCGCAGCCTCTATGTTTATAATGAGAATGCACGGTGCTGCGCAGGTCTGCGCATGACCGTGCGCTCCCATTATAAACATAGGGGCTGTGGTCAGCTTGCGGATCCCCTCCGCAGGACGCTGCGGAGGGTCCGCAAATGTGAAGCCAGCGAAAAAGGGACCCATCTGTGTGCTCTATTATCTGAAATTTGGGGACTGTGGCACTAGACTCAAACCTGAAACGTATCTCATGTCCTTGTTCTAACCCAGGTCAGTCCTTGACAAGCTCCCTACATGTCTGTGCCTCTTGGCCATGCATATATCTGTGATGGACCTTTTTCTAGATATAGGCAGATGGGTAAGTGCGGTGCTACTCTATTCTTCACCCCAATGAAAATGGCCGATGAGTGACGTCCATTGGTTTCTATAGGAGCATGGTTCCAGGAAAGGGCTGGATCCTCTCACACCTGTGGCCTGGTATATAGACCATGACCGCACAGGATGAGTGACACAGCAGATGTGACATGATGGCACAATCACAACCAGCTATGGAAAGACTCATTCACACTTTACTATTATGGTCTTGAATAATTTCATTTTTTGAAAAGGGTTTTTTCTATTTGCCAAAAAAAACAACAGGTCACCTTCATATTGCCTTTCTTTTATAGACCTTATTATGTTTGCTTTTACTCTTAATACTGGTGGATGGCTTTTCTACTGTTTTAAGCATGTTGAAGTTTTACATGCAGGTTACAAGTTTCCATCATTCCCATGTGAATATTTGTTCCAGTTTTACTATCAGAAAAATGGCAAGTTTGTTGTGCTTTTAATGAAACAAAAATTGGAAAACTGATGAATAACATGCCAAGTCAGGATATAATTGTGAAGCGCACTGGTGTGTATCGTGCATCCATACTTCATCTGAATTTCTACAGACAAGTATCCTCATGGAGAGGAATATGCCTGCCAGCTTTAGGAGACAGATAAGTTGATAAGGAGACTTATAGCCGCAATTCTCCTCGGAGAAATATGCAAATTGTTACTTTAGTTAGGAAGTGGACAAACTCTAGCGCCACCTTTAGGTAGCAATCCTCAAAGTCCTTGTCTACTTTTTCACAAACCTTTTAATATGACCAAGGATTTGTGCCAGATCAGAACCCCAAAGTGCAGATGCTGCGTTTCGGGGTGACTGCCCCTCATCAGTGCAGTGTGTGGGAATTCTGATCTGGCTGTCATCACTGAAGTGACAATTTACAGACAAGTATGATTTCATGCAATAGTAACATGGTCATGTTTGTAGGGATTGACTGGCAAACATTATCACTATGGCTGAACAAAAAGATTTGCAGGACTCCTCTCCAACAACCATGTTGGTTCTTTGTTGCAGCGGAGCCAAGGTCCTTGATTAGTTAAGACTTGACTGCTGGAATACTGGGCCCCATGACATAAACTATGACTTGGCGAGGGCCTTGAAATCGTCAGAGGTGCCCAGAATGCCGACATGTGAGTGCTTGCTTTAGACGTTTGGAGAACTATTGCCTGGCTTCCATGGAGTATTGGAGAAGACCCTGATCAGCTCATCACTATGTGGCCAATTTTTGGCAAACGTCTGACATTTATTTCCGTAAAATGATGCACTCTACGCTAGAATACCACCTGCATATCTGGACAATTCCACCACGTGTACACTGAGAATAATGAGTTAAAAAGCGGTGCCTACTGCCGCCATATACTAAACACTGCTAAGGGTTGGACCGAAGATTTGCTTGTGGCCAGGTGGTCTTTCTCTAAGGGCTTGTGCATAAAAAAAACTGTCAGCACTATGAACAATGTTTTTCATCTATTTTACAATTTTTGCTGTGCAATGCAGAAGACTTGTTTTTTCTCTAATCACGTTCCACGGACAGCATAGGAGGATGTTGCATGCCCTAATGGCGGAGAAGAGACACAAAAAGGTTGAAAACCCCTCCCACCTCCCAGACGCCAAGGCCCTCATGGGGCATTGAGAGGTTGTTCTATGCTGCGTGGCCGGCTTTGCAGTACGGATTTTTATTTTGTCTTTTACCTGCCGGGCAGCGGTGGTCGTTGGCTCTGCCCTCCTCTGTTTTTCTCCCTTCTCTTTGGAGTCGGGACCGGTCCAGGCCTTTCTGCGCCTTTTTGGGGTAAAGCAGGCCAGAGTACTCAGACCGGAGGCCTCCCCATGCTCTCTGGCCCCCACCTGCTTCGAGCACGCTTCCCTGATCCAGTGCAACCTGGCAGTGATGTCATACTCCATATTGCGAATCACTTCCGGTTTGTGTATTCCATGGTGGAACGCATGCGCTTCCTGGTTGGGCGGTTCCAGGCTACAGTGGAGCGCACCGGATTCGTCACACTTTGCTGGGACTTGTCCTTATCCGGAATTAGGAGGTAACACCTGTTCCTTGCTTGGAGATATGTAAAACAAAAGGTACAGGAGCGCGATGTGTGAAACCTGGTGGTCTCGAGGGTTAACAGATTGCACGCCAATTGGCCACTCGCCTGGGAGGGTTGTGCAGTCGTGCACAACACTGGTATCTGCCTGGAAGCAGAAGAGCCCCCACTAGGAAACTGCACAATAAGCTGGCCTGTAGTCCTGCCTCAGCCACTGTGAATCCAGGTGGTCACGTGATCCAGGCTGGATGTGACATCACCGCAGGTCCTACCGCTGTTATTGTAGTTAAGATGCTTCCCAGGTCCTAAAAGAGGAGGATTTAGAAAACGCCCTGATCCAGAGCAGCGCCACCAGTGATCCGACAATGGATTATAACATAAATAAAGGAAGTAATACAAACCCTACAAGGAGTGTGAGGGAAACCATTATCATTTTACTCATGTGTGGCACCCCTGGACCAGGGTGGCCATAGGTTGGAACTGCAGCCAGGCAGGTGAAGACAGTTTTACACAAAACACCTTCAAATACACACCCACCGACACAAGACCCAACCCGGAGCCCGGGACTCTACGCGGGCAAGGGGTAGTAGGGCCAGACACAGTGGGTGGGACGTAGTCAAGGTGACGGACCGGGTACAAAAGGGGAAAACAGGAAGTAGTAAGTAGGCCGGAGAAGGCTGAGCAGCAAAGACCTAGTAGGCCAGTGGGAGCCGACCAGAAAGACAAGGAAAGACACTTCCCTGAAGGTTTTGGTCTCCCATGAGGCGCAGAATCCTGCGAGGCACAGTCCCCTGGAGAGAAAGCCCGCTCTACGTCCTGGAACAAAGGGAAGGGGAAAGACCAGACCAGTGCAGCTGGGTCCGAGGAAACCGGCAGCGGTGACAGAGGACGACTGGCGGGAAGGATCCCCTGACGTACACGGTAGTTACACGGGTAGGAGAGAGACCGGTATCCCCCATGTGTGATTCCCTGCACGTTGAATTGTCCTATACATCTTACACTCTGTCAGGAGCAGCCCTACCCACGGTAGGCTCATCCATCCGGCTGCAGCACCATCCATCCTCCTGGCAGGAGTAAGCAGCAGCGGTGGTCCCCTCACTGACCACAACCCGTGGTGGCATCATGACAATCCCTGTAAATACCCCCTTTTACTTGTGGGCTCGGGACACGGTCTGGACCAAGGACCGCCGTGTTAACCCCCATGATACCCCAGTCCGGTACCGAGTACCCCATCCCAGTGGGCTCCACACATGCATCATATTAATCCTCAATAAAAGAACATAAGATCCGTCTTCAAATTAGACCTCTGGGTTTCGGCATCCAGTTTAAGTATCAGTGTTTTCATGATTATGTAAATGTTTCTCCAAACCCCGCTCTATATGGGTGGGAACACCTTTCAATGCCTTTGACCTTAAAGAGGACCTGTACAAACAGCATGGTAATCTATTATAGCACTGATGCAGCATGTCTGCAGCATGCAGACAAGGGGTCCCCCAGCACTTGAGCAGCCCTGTACCCTGAGATAATACACTTAAAAAAACTTACATGCTACAGCCACTAAGGAGGTGGCTAGGGGCTGCAGCCAAGGGCAGATTCACATCCCCTGCATGTGTAATCTGCCCACCGCTGCCAATCATTCTCTCCCTGTCTGCAGCATTTAAACAGAGGTTTTTTTCTCTCTCCCGTTTGGCCCCGCCCTCAGGGGGCGGGGCTAACGGACTTTCTGGGAGAGAGAAACAAAAATGCTGCAGACAGGGAGAGAATGATTGGCAGCGGTGGGCAGATTACACATGTAGGGGTGTGAATCTGCCCTTGGCTGCAGCCCCTAGCCACCTCCTTAGTGGCTGTAGCATGTAAGTTTTCTAACTGTATTATCTCGGGGTACAGGGCTGCTCAAGTGCTGGGGGACCCCTTGTCTGCATGCTGCAGACATGCTGCATCCAGTGCTGTAATTAGATCACCATGCCTGGTTTGGTGACAGGTCCTCTTTAAGGTCTCCAGATTCCCATTGTGGATATCTTTAAAGTGTCTCGACAGACCTGAAAGATTAGTATGTAGAGCAGTGGAGTTAGGATTTGATGCGGTAACACATTCCGATATCCTCTTTTTAAAAAGAGGATATCTAAGCACGTTACCGCATCAAATCCTAACCCCACCGATCGTCTTTATAGAAAAAGTTCATATGTCCAAGCAAAGGGAAAATGGATACTGGAGTTTGAGCGCTAAGGCACAAAGCAAAGGGATTGTATTAACAGATTCTTAAACCTTATATATTAGCTTTTAAGGCCCCATTACACATTTCAACATCGTTCCTATATCGTGCAAAAGTGACATCTGGAACGATGTTGAAACGACATCGTTATTGCGTCGTTGCGTGTAAACGCCCAATTCAACAACGATAGTTGTTCAAGTCGGAGTTGACAGGTTTTCCCGCATGCAGGAAAACCTTTCAACTTATACAACCTGCGGCATCATTCGGTGTGACGCCGCAATAGCAATCAAAACTAGAAAAGGGGATAATGAGAAGCCGCAATAGGTCTTATCATTGAATAAAATGGTGGACTAAATTTAATTAGTCACTCACCTGGAGGGGTTGTGTAGCACACAACCAGCGTCAGGACAAGAGGTAATAGCTGCTGCAAGGATTCCACACCACAACGGTCAACGTAGTTCGAAATTGCAGGTACCATTCCCTGAGGAAGGAGTTGGGACTAACTCCGAAACGTGTCAGAAATAAACACTATAATGATGAACACCGTCTGATCTTTCTGGTCTATACAGCGCAGGTCCCAATAGCAATGTCACGGACCACTTCGCCCATTCTCAACAGTGAGCAGGGATCGTTCGCGGGGTTTGTGAACGATCCCTCCTCACAACATCGTTGGTGAGTTGTCCACGATATTTGGACGTGTGACAGCTTCACCAGCGATGTTGCACAGGTGTCCACAAAATGAGCGCGCTCCCGAGATCGCATACAACATTGCTGATAAATTGTACAGTGTAAAGGTACCTTTAGTATCACCTGATGTTTTATAGTCTGCGTGCTACTGAAACGGGTTGTGGCGCATACAAGGAGCTAATAATAAAAGGTTTGAGAATCTGTTAATACAATCCCTTTGCTTTGTGCCTTAGTGCTCATAAACTCCAGTATCCATTTTCCCTATGCTTGGACATATGACCTTTTTCTATAAAGACCGATCGGTGGAGTAAAGATTTGATGCGGTAACATGCTCCGATATCCTCTTTTTAATAAGAGGATATCGGAATCTGTTACCGCATCAAATCCTAACTCCACCGCTTTACGTATTAATCTTTCAGGTCTGTTGAGACACTTTAAAGATATCCACAATGGAAATCTGAGACCTTAAGGGTCAAAGGCATTGAAAGGGTGTCCCCGCCCATATAGTAGCGGAGATTGGGAGAAACATTTACATAATCATGAAAAACACTGGATACTTAAACTGGTTGCCCGAAACCCAGATGGTCTAAATTTGAAGACTGATCTTATGTTCTTTTATTGAGGATTAATATAATGCATGAGTAAAACGATAAGGGTTTCCCTCACACTCCTTCTTGTAGGATTTGTATTACACAGGCCACAGGGTTCTTGGCTTAATAGCTATTTTATAATGGTGTAGGATCAAGATATGGTGTTATCATAATTTTAATATACTGAAAGTGATAACTTCTGTCAGGGAGTGTATTATGTCACTTATCCATGTTATGTAAATAAAAGCTTATAACCTGACGTTAAATTCATCCATTGGTTGAGGTGCCAGCCACCTCTGCAGTGGATCTGGTCTTCAGCCTCTTGATAATCAAGGCTTTGGTCGCATGGTGGATTTTTGGCATGTTGTCAGAGCTCAAGTTGCAGTTCAAGTGAAGGTCTGGGGTGCTGGATTTCTTTTACACACACCCACTAATTAACCAATCATTTACTGAGCACAGGTGAGGATGTAAACTAGGATTGGGTGCATCATATGACCAGGCGACAAAACTTTTGTCTTGCCAAAATCTGACCATTCTGTGTTCATTAAATGATCAATATTTCAGCATTGATGCCAATTTATTTTCTTAACCTAAACCACATTTGGGAGGGTTTCAGCTTTCAAAAGAGTAATTTATAAAACCAATGGATGAATTTAACGTCAGGTTATAAGCTTTTATTTACATAACATGGATAAGCAACATAACTTATGTCAGGAGTGTACACCAACCATTCTTGTACATATTTATGGAAAATAATTTTTCTTCCTAAAATCATGACTTTTTCCTGCCATTGAGGTAATTTATTATATTCGTCTTGTGTTGATAGTAGTGCTACATTGCATCACAAGTTTATTGAATGTATCAATTCTGCATGTTCCCTTTTCCTCCTGTCTCAATGTACCAGTTTTCTTGTATAATCAGCAATGTAAGGGTTAATCACTGCGATTGCAAATTGAAACAGGTATAAGTTCTTAATCTTGTGTTGTTCACTTTTATGTCACCAAGGACTAAGGGCTCATCCCGAAACACGTCTGGTGTACCGCCCCTAGGGGGGATGATGGTTTTATTAATTCTACACCAATAAAGCAGCAGAAAATTGTAAAGTGGCAACGACGCTTTCTTCTTACATTGTATCAGGTGGACAACCATTTCATCACCTTAGGTTGCCTGGGAGTCCGGTGAGTCATAGCTGTAGAAGCCGAATCACTTCCCACACCCCCTTCCCTATATAATTTTCATGTATCCAAAAAGCACTGACCTCTTAAATGCGCAGTCTGCTTTAAGAAGCTGCCCCCATCTGATAATAAAAAATTATGCCAGCCCTGTACAGATGCAATAGTCAGATAAGAACATCCTTCTTGAATTGAAAAGCTCCATAGCATGGTTAACCAGAAGATCCAGACCTCTCTATCCTCCTTCCGCCCTAGCCCTTCCCCCATACCTATCCAGGCCCTTGAACCACCCTCAAAAAGAGGACGTTTCAGGTAGATTTATCCAGTCAGGATTCGGCTGACTCTGATCATGTAGGCTCAGTTTTCGATAGGGAGGGTGGCACATCTACTCTCAGATAATGGGTATTAAGAAATGCAGTTTCTCCATGGATGACATGGAAGTCCTCCTAAGCGGAGATCATAGTACAATGGGAGTAGAGGAGGAACAGATTGCTCCATCCATACAGGATGAGATGTTTGGGGATCTCCAGCCTACGAAACCTATTGGTTTTCCCATACACGAGAATATGCAGTCTTTGATTTCTCAGGAATTGGAATTCTCAGAAAAACGTTTACAATCTTCCTCTCAGTTTAAACATTGCTTACCTTTAGATGGCGATATCAGCAAATGGGAAATCCCTAACGTTGATGTGCAGGTGGCAAAGAAAACGACTCTTCATTTTGAGGATTCTTTACAATTGAGGATCCAATGGACAGGAAGATCAAGAGTCTCCTTTAAAAAATCCTGGGAGTCCTCGCGCCGTCTCTTTGTGTTCCAACATTGCTTCCACCTGCGTGGCCAGGTACTTGTTTAAATGGCTGTCCCAACTAGAAGACCATCTATCACAAGGTACCTCCAAGGAAGAAATCCTGGACTCCCTACAGTTGCTTCTGGATTTCTGGCCGACGCTTCCGCTGATGGAGTTTGTATTGCCACCCGATCAGCTGTTTTGTTGTACTCTGCAAGGAGAGCCCTTTGGCTCAAACTTTGGAGTGGGGGCGCAATGTCAAAATCCAAGCTTTGCGTCATCCCCGTTCCAAGGTGAATACGTCTTCGGTAGACGACATCTTGGACAAAGCATCGGATAAAAAGAAATCGCTTCCTGAGGAGAAGCCTTCCAGGAAACGCTGTCTTCACCCCTCCCAGTCCCAAGCATCTCAATACAAAGTGAAAAGAAAATCGAGCTGGTGGTCTTATCACAAAGGGGGGAAATCCATGAATATCTTAGTCCCCAAACAGTCACAAGATAAGCAATGACTCTGTCCCGGCGGGGGGGGGGGGGGTCGCCTATCGAACTTTTATTCTCAACGGCAGACGATCCCCAGCTACCAGTGGGTCCTATTGAGGGCCCTACTTATAGAGTTCCAATCGCGACCCCCACAGGGCTTGAAAGTCACCTCCCTTCCCTCTCAGGGAACCCAAAACCTTCTTACAGCAGAAATAAAAAATCTTCTAAAACCTGGTGCTATCTCCATGATTCCAGCAGAACAATCAGGGGGAACATTATTCTCGACTCTTCATTATAAAAAAGTTATCCGAGCCCTCCCGGATAATTATAAACCTGAAGAAGGTGAATCAATACGTCGTGTACAGAAGATTCAAGAAGATTTCTGTCAAGAGGCAATACCTTTAATCGGCCAGGGTTATGTAATGGCCACAATAGATCTTCAATATGTCTACTATCATGTCCTGATCCATCAGGCTCATGTCCTGATCCATCAGGCTCACAGTAAGTTCCTGAGGTTTGCCATCTCTCAGAACCATCAAGTGAAACTGTACCAATTCAACATACTACCCTGCAGCATTTCTTACACTCGGAGGGCTTTCTACAAATTCATGGCCAAAGTAATTGCCTATATTCGTCAACAGAGGATCTGTTTTGTCCCCTAACTGGATGATCTACTTCTGATTGCACCAACTGCCTTGGTTCTCGGAGACCACATCTCCGAGACCCTTCGAATTCTTCAGAATTTAGGGTAAATTCCGAACTTGAAAAAATTGGAACTTTTTTCCTCAACAAGAACACAGTTTCTGGGGGTCTCTCTAGATTCAGTGAGGCACATGTCCTTTCTGCCGTAAAGTCATCAGAAAGACCTTATGGCAAAAATATCTTCCTTCCGAGATCAACGGTCACCTACCCTGAGAGCGGCCATGTCAGTACTCGGAACGATAACATCCTGCATTCCATCTGTACTATGGGCACAGGCTCACTCCAGAGATCTATAGACTCCCATTCTTTCCTCCTCGAACAGACGTTCAGATTACCTGAACAAAAAAGTTCAGAATCCCGGCCGAATAAAAGCCTCCTTAGTTTGGTGGCTAAACCCCAGAAATCTTCATAGAGGGGTGGCCTGGTCCCAATCCTCTCTGCTTACAATAACAACCGATGCCAGCAAGAGACGTTGGGGAGCACTTTTATCTCAAATTCCCTATCAAGGGCTCTGGACTCCTTAACGAACAGCCAAGTCTTCCAATTTTAGAGAGTTGAAAGCTGTAAAGTAAGAACTTCTGGCAGCAGGGGACCCAATCTTGGGCCACCACATCCGAATTTTGTCAGACAACGTAACTACTGTGGCACACCTCCGTCATCAGGAAGGTACAAGATCTACCGATCTAAAAGCAATATCCAAAAGAAAATTTTGGTGGGCGGAAAAACACCCACTGTCTCTTGCAGCTATACATCTGAAGGGATCATCCAATACCCAAGAGGACTTCTTGTCAAGACTGGACATCCACCTGGGGGAATGGAGCCTCAATCGACATGTTTTTCTGTCACTAACAGCAAAATGGGGAGTACTAGAGGCTGATCCTTTTGCCTCCCAAAAGAATGCGACGGTGAACATGTTCTTCTCCCTGGAAACAAAGACTTGGTCTGCAGGGATACATGCTTTCTCACAGCCATGGACCTTTCGGCTTGCCTATGCCTGCCCCCGATCCCTTTGCTGGCAAGGACGCGCCAGAAGATCGGGTCAAGACAATTTTGATTGCACCCATGTGGCCCAAGAGGAACTGATGCTGTCTGATACTTCAGAGCCACAATCTCCTCTTCCAGGGCCCTCTGTTTCACCCAGATCGTCAGAACCTCAAATTAGTGGCATGGTTACTGAAACCAAGGGGCTCGTAAGAGAGTGTAATCTGCAATTACAAAAATCTTGTATCCAACGCTGTTTATGGTAAATTGTGGAAAACCTTTTCCTCCAGGTGTGCCCCAAACACCTTGGACACCTTCAACCCTAACATCTCTAAAATGGTAGACTTCCTCCAGAGAGAGGTCTATAAATGGTCTTAAACCAAGCACTTTGAAAGTACCGATCTCTGCCTTAAAGAGGACCTGTCACTCCCATCCCCCCCACATGAAGCTAAGGGCAGCTCTGAATGCAGAATGTCTGCTGCATTCAGGCAAGAGGTCCCCATGTCTGATGGCGCCTGGTACCCCGAGATAATAGTAGTAAAACTTACAATCTGGAGCCAAGTAGGCTGTCCCTGGTGCGGCAGCCTGTGTCTCTGTGCCGCCTCCCTGCTGCTAATCACGTCCTCCTCGCTCTGTCTCTACTCCCTGTGCTGGTGACGCAGGCAGAGCGAGGTAATGCTTATCCCCGCCCCTGGCCGGCTGTCCCGCCTCCTGCTGTGATGTCAGAGCATTTCCCCGCCCAGCTTCATAGCATAACATGCAGCTGGGCGGGGAAATGATTTGATGTCACAGCAGGAGGCGGGACAGTCAGCCAGAGGCTGAGATAACATTACCTACTGCATCACCAGCACAGACGAGCGAGGAGGACGTGATTGGCAGCAGGGAGGCGGCACAGAGACGCAGGCTGCCATACCAGGGACAGCCTACTTGACTCCAGCTTGTAAGTTTTACTAAACTATTATCTCTGGGTACCGGGCGCCATCAGACATGGGGGACATGCTGCATGCAGTGCTGCCCTTAGCTCAACATGTATGGTTGGTGACAGGTCCTCTTTAAGTAAGTGCTACATTTGATCACAGACTAGCCGATCATAGGTGGGTTAGACGTTTCATGTTTTCCACCTCTAGGCTCCATACTACCCTTTGGTCATTAGTCCTAACCTGGGATCTCCATATTTTCATCAAGGGTCTGTCTAAACCTCCATATGAGCCTCTATCATACAAAACGTCCTTTCTCGTTGCCATTACTACAGCTAGGCGGGTGGGAGAGCTACAAGCCCTTTCCATGTGGGAACCCTATATGGAAAATCTAGAAGATAGAATTATCCTTAGACTAGACCCTTCATTCTTACTGAACGTTGTTTCTTCCTTTCATAGATCTCAAGAGATCATTTTACCGTCATATCCTCCATTACTTTCATGTCTGCCAGCGACCTGCGGCAATAGAATCCCTCATGTTTCTGGGATATCCATTGTCCATCGTGTGATTGTGAAGGCTTTCTTGGCCATTTCTGATATTGTTGGGTTTCTTTTGGATTGTTCACTGCTATCCAACTAGAACAAATGGGGTTGGTGCCTAGGTGGCATCTGCTGTGTTGGTTTCTATATTGTGATATCCACCAGCTGTGAATGATTAGAAGTGCCACCTTTGTTTTCCTGCATGCAGTCTTTAGAGAACACCGGACACATTTTAGTGGATTTTTTTCTTCTGTTAATGCATGTATTTCTTCCTAAAATAATACTTTTACACAGGTTTCATTATGACCTTTGCACCATATGTCTGGCTTCAGATTGCATTAAAGGGAATCTGTCAGCATGTTTTTGCTGTGTAAAGACAGCATGAGGTGAAGGTTAAAACACAGAATACTGCAATGTCACATATTAGGCTGTGTGCCGTTTATATACATTATGAAGGTCACACTGTCCCCTCGTCCTCTGATAAGCAGCTCACTGTCACTACACAATGTGCATACAGAGCCTGGTGTGGGTGGGGTTATCATTCTCAGCTCTGCTACATTCTACATCTAAAAACTCACAACTGCTGCACCCATTAAAGTAACTGATACATTGGTGGAATCGGGGTCTCTTCCTACATTGCTCTCAGATGAGATAACAAAAACCTGGTGATAAATTCCATTTAAGGGTCGCTCACATGCCCATTAATCATCTGATAGAACAGATCCAGCAGCGAACAGTTGACATGAAAAGTTATGCAGACACATAACTGATTTCAGCTAGATCCTTGTATTGTTTTTTTTTTTTTTTGTTTTTTTTTTTGTTTTTTTTAACATTGAAGTACATGGAAAACAGGATTTGTTAATTAGCCATCTGTTTTTGTTTAATTTGTAAAGAATCTGTCTTTTGCTTACTGGACCAGTTTCAAATAGAAGATAAATAGCAATCAGTTAATGAGAACCTGTCACCCCCCCCCCCCCCTGGTGCTTTCAAAATTGACAGCACCACTAAATGCAGCATGTCTGCTGCATTCAGATAAGGGGTCCCCTATGTCTCTAGCCCCCTTGTAAGCTTTAAAAAATACTTTAGACACCTTACAGTTAAGAAGTCCCCTGGGTCGACTGTGATTAAGAGGTCCTTGCTGCTGGCACAGTCCTCCCTGCCTTCTTGTGTATTCCACCCCCTCTATGTGTCCGCCGCCACCTCCTCCTCTGGGTCTGCCCTCCTCTTCTGTTCCTGCTCCTTGTGACATCAGGCACACAGCGCTTGGGGTGAGTGGGGCCCGGCGGCTGTAAGGTGCAGGCGCAGACATGACACTGAGCAGAAGAGGAGGGCAGACACATAGAGGGGGCAGAACACACAAGTAGGAGGCGGGAGGATTGTGCCAGCGGCGAGGACCTTTTAATCAGATCCAATCCACGAGACCTCTTAACTGTAAAGGTACCATTACACACAGAGATATCTGTGCAGACATTGCTTGCAACCTACTGGTTGCAGTGAAAGCATGGAAACATTGTTACATTTGTACAAGGCAACAAAATGTAACAATGTGTCCATGATTTCACTGCAACCAGTGAGTTGCAAGCAATGTCTGCACTGATATCTCTCTGTGTAACGGTACCTTTAGGTTTGCAAAGTGTTTTTTTTCGGGGTTCAGGGAGAGGGGCTAGAGCCATAGTACACAGCGTCCCTGAATGCAGCATACATGCTGCATTCAGTGGTGCTGTCACTTTTGAAAGCACCAGGGGGTGGCAGGTTCTCTTTACCAGATCTGTTTTTTTTATAGACTCCAATGTTGAAAAAAAAAAAAAATAAAAAATAATAATAATAATAATAATCTGATCCAACTGAAATGAGTTAAGAATGGACTAAAAGGTTGTCTGCACAACTTTTTTCCAATAGATTGCTATTGGATCCAATCTAATGGCCGATTACTGGACATGTGGACTCAGCCTATCAGATAATATGTCAGGGAGTATGTCTCCGTTATTTATAACTTTTATCTTCCTCCTTCTGTGTTCCCTTCATCTGATTCACAACTTTCCAGTGGTCACATAAAGCGCTGCAGAATATGTTGGCGCTATACAAATAAAGTTTTATTATTTATTATATAAGCTTTAACTCAGCTGAAAGGAGGCGTACAGAAGAAGGAAAATAAGTTATAAACTTCTGTCAGAATATGCTACCTAAATAAATCCTAGTCAACTCACTCTGAAGATAGCAACACAGCCTATAAAAGGAAAGTGGTGCAAAAGTGTTAATGAAACCCAGTTCGACACTTTACTGTCAGGACATGCTCGCTGGCAGATTGTTAAGCCCCCTATTCCCGTTATGAGATCCTGTTGCGTGACAGGTTTTGTGACGTAACAGCGACCTCACCAGTGATGTCGCTATGTGTGACACGTAGCAGTGACCGGGCCCCCGCCATGACATCGCCGATCGTGTCGGAATGGCCTGGACCATTTTTTGATCGTTGCGTTCCTGCTGGCCAGCATGCATCGGTGTGTTTTTGACGCCTTAACAACGACCTTGTTGGCGACTCAGATCTCAGCCACGTAGGTCTGAGTCGTCAGACTAGCTGCTGTGTGACAGGGTCCCAACAACCGTCAAGGTTGTTATACGAGTTGCCGTATGGTTGCTGCGTCGTTGAGTAGATCTGACTGTTTGACATCTCACCAGCGACCACATAGCAACGTTCCAGCGATCCTTACCAGGTCGTATCGTTGTCGGAATTGCTGGAACGTCGCCAAGTGTAACAGCACCCTTAACTCAATGTCTATAAAGAGCTGTGGATTTAATGGTGTTAAATAAACAAAAAGAATAAACTCAGCCTCTGTGCTGTACTGTCCATTGTTGGCAGCAGGATATCAAAGGAAAACACTGCAAAATTATAATGACCCAATTGTTCAAAATATATATTTTTTTTCCTTTTATTTTTAATGTTCTATAAAATAGTTGGCAGCTAGCAGAATGGTAAGGTCACTTTTGGACACCAAACCGCTTTTGAAGCCTGGATTGAATAAAAGAAGTTCCATAAGATGTAGCGTGTGCAGCACGGGCCATCCTGACGTGGCTGTGTGTTGTGTTTAGTGTCTTTACCGTTTATTAAGCGGGATCTGCCTAAGTGCTTTGTGCATATACCCTGTTATTATGGATCAAGGGGGATTGTGAACTAAAGACAGTCCAATATTTGCCCTCACTTGTGCTAAATATACAACCTGTAGCAAAAATTTTGGAATCATTGTTATTTAGTTTTGTAGAAAAAAAGCAGATCACAGCCATGGCACAAAACTAAAGTCATTTCAAATGGCAACTATCTGCCTTGAAGAAACAGTAAAAGTCAATGTCGTGGCCTGCAAATAATCCAGATCTCAATCCAATTGAAAATCTTTGGTGCAAGTTGAAAAAAATGGTCCATGACAAGGCTCCAACCTGCAAAGCTGATCTGGCAACAGCAATCAGAGAAAGTTGGAGCCAGATTGATGAGTACTGTTTGTCACTCATTAAGTCCATGCCTCAGAGACTGCAAGCCGTTATAAAAGCCAGAGGTGGTGCCACAAAATACTCGTGATGTATTGGAGTGTAGTTTTGTTTGTTTGTCATGATTCCATCATTTTTACCTCAGAATTGAGTGATTCCATATTTTTTCTCCCAGCTTGGTCTACAAAAGTAACCGTTACTGGCTAGCACGTTTTTTTCTTTCAAGATTTCTTTTAGTGTTTCTTCCAGGCAGAGAGTTGCCATTTGAAATGACTTTAGTTTTGTGCCATGTCTGTGATCTGCTTTTTTTTCTTCAAAATTAATCAACTGAATGGACATCCTCCGAGCCCGGGGATTCCATAATTTTTGCCAGGGGTTGCAGAAGGGCCTGCTCCATAGTCAGGAGCTCCTTTGTGTAGTGCAAAGGTTCGTCCCGTCTGTGCGGCTCATGTGCCATAGTCCGTCCCATCACTGAGGGTCATGTGCCGTAGTCCATCCCATCCGTGCGGCTCATGTGCCGTATGTCCGTCCATCCGTGCGGCTCATGTGCCGTAGTCCGTCCCATCCGTGCGGCTCATGTGCCGTAGTCCGTCTCATCCAGGTTGATAATGTGTGAGGCCGGAGTTTGGGTGCTGTGTTCGGGCACTGTCACTTCTCGTAGTGACTCCTGCTGCATTGTGTTCATGAATCCAGCTCATGCTAGGAAGCATCTATTTATTACGTGGAGGAAAGCATGGCTTTATTTTTTCCATGTTTTATTTGATCAGATTTAGACTTCATTTGAATGTCAGTGATTTTTGTTTTATTTATTGTTATTTTTTTTTTTGCTGGTTCTCGGTCCACTAAAAAATACTGGCATGGACAGCTCCATAAGATATGTTATGTCAGAACTTCAAGGCTGTTTGTCTTAATGTTTGTATAGAATTTGAGAGATCTAGTATAGACTGACACTAAAGGGGGTGTCACACGCGTCAATGTCGTCAGCGAGATGATCGCTGACGACATTGACGGCTGATTGCTGGTGAGCTGTCACACAGACAGACTCACCAGCGATCAATTGACCAGTGACATCATGGAAACGATTTAAATATCGTTTCCACGATGTCCTGCTCCCGCTGCCAGCCTGCTGGAAGCAGGAGCAGGCTGGTCTCCAAGGTAAACTGCGGGTAACTAGGCAGCGCGCGCTGCCTAGATACCCGACGTGTACCTTAGTTACCAGCCTCCTCCGCTCACTCCTCCTCCTGAGCGGAGGAGGCTGGTAACTAAGGTACACGTCGGGTATCTAGGCAGCGCGCGCTGCCTAGTTACCCGCAGTGTACCTTGGATACCAGCTCCCAGCGCTTGTGAGAGGCGCTGGGAGCTGGAATATCGCTAGTCCCGGAGTCACACGCAGCGATGCTGCGTGTCCACCGGGCGACAATCGCCAGGTTTCTGAGCTGGTTCTGAAACCTGGCGATCATCAACCAGCGATTTATCGCTGGTTGATGCAGTATGTCACACGCGTCAATATCGCTGCAACGTCACGTTCAGCCGATATCGTGCAGGCGATATTGACGCGTGTGACACCCCTTAACACCCATGGAAAATCAGGAGCAATACCAGTGCATAATAATGCAGATTACTATACTGTCCCGACTCATGGTAGTGGCTGCCATTTGTAGCTGTCATATAGCATTTTTACCTATAATTCAGGCCACGGACTGTATCTTGCTGTTATTATTATTATTTATATAGCACCATTAATTCCATGGCGCTGTACATGAGAAGGGGTTATATACAAAATTATAGATATAGTTTACAGTAAATAAATTAACAATGACAGACTGGTACAGAGGGGATAGGACCCTGTCCTCACAGGCTTACACTTTACAGGATAATGGGGAGGAGACAGTAGGTCCGAGGGTGCAGCAGATTCGGTGGTTATGATACTACAACTCCCAGCATAGCTCTTTGAATTGCTGCAGGTTGAACACCCCTTCTGTACTATAATAGATAGGTCATATTAAGTAGATAAGTCTGTTCTTCATCTTTATATATCCCTCTTCTAATATAGAGCTCCTCTACAGCGCCACCTCTGGTAAATGTCCTGTGGATGATTTGTATCCATAAGACGTTCCTTCAGCATTTGTATTCAGGGTTGAGATATGCTCTGCTGTAAACAGGCAGCGTTGATGTCTGGATTGAGTTTTTCCTCTTTGTCCTTGCGTTCTACATTTACATAAATATATTAGATAATATTATGTGATGGATTGTGCTCGTCCTACAGGCGACTTATGGATTCCCCAATGAGCCAGCGGCCTGTGCAAAAAGACGGCCCAGTTGTTGCAGCTTTTTCAATAAGTTGTAGGTATACGGTCTTACTTCTTAAATAAGATTAGCAGATATATTCCACCCACACAAATAAGATGAAGGTGGGTCACCCCTCAGTCCCCTTATGGTAGGAATTGGGTGTCTTCACTTTCGTCATGCCTCATCTTTCCTTGGGAAGTGAGCACTGCCATAGGGGACTGATCCGTAGAAAAGTTCATCCACATTTTGATGGGAACCTGTCTCTAGGTTTCTGCTTCTCCATATGAGGGAAATGGGACAATGCCCCTGTTTGCTGTAATGTTTTTCTTACTGGGCTCCCTGCTGTATTTTTGTCTTATCAGTTCTAGTCCCTGGATAACCAAAGAATCAAGATCGTCAGGAGGCCTCAATACACATTAAAGAAACTGTTTCATTAACTTTTTTTTTCTTCATTAAATCTGTGCATATATGTATGTAGTGTGAGTGTATTAATATACTCACCTACCAGATCTCTCCAGGACCCAGCGCCGTTCTGTTTCTCAGTAACATCATCATTTTGCAGACTCTGGGTCTTGCCTGTGCTCTGTGTAACCCGGAAGTGGCTTTTACTATATAAGTCTCTGGAGCGTCAGAACGAGGTGCCATAGACTTAAATTTGTACAAGAGACCTCCGACTAACACAAACATACAGTTGTCCAGAGTCTGAAGTGTGATGACACAACAAAAAAGAGCATTCACAGCACCCCGTGGCTATATAGGGTCATGATCTACATCCCCTCATTGAGATGCACGTCCACCTCCAGGGAGACCCTCCTGGAAGTCGTCACATCAACATACATGGAGAACAACAGCGCTGTATATTTGGGAAATGGAATAAAGTAGTTTGGAAAAGGACCAACTGGTGAGGCGCTGTCTTTCTCTAGATATGTTGAAGTGTGGTGATGTCACTGAAAAGATGAGCAGAATAGTGCTGGATAGCAGAAAGAGCAGCGGTAGGTGAGTATATTTAATACATCAATGCTGCACTTCATGTACATATACACAGACTTAATTTAAAAAAAACTTAATTGGAGGTCTCCATTAAACTGTCTGTTAATCCTGCCTAATATATATGGGGGATTTATTTCTCTTCTCAGAAGGTGGCTATGGTGCTGCTGTGCAGAAAACAGTTCAGGGATTCCAGCGCTGCACAAACCCTACAACCCGAGCCTTAGGAACCTTGCCCTAGTAAAATGGGGAAATGGTTTCCCGGTGATTTAAATTGCTTTGTTTGTGATACCAAAAGCTGAAAAAGTGTGGGTATTTGGTCCACATATAGAGGCATATGGATTATACATCATTGTATCAATTTAACCAACAACGACAAAAAAATGTGTAATAGCATCCATTTAAAGTGGAAGAAAACCCAAATGTTTCATTGCAAATTGTGACCGTGTTAGGCTGGTTTCACATTAGCATTGCGGCGGGCGAACGCGAGCTGACCGCAAGCACCGCCCATCCCCATTGTTTAACATGGGGACGCATGGTGTATGCGGTCGGGTGCGGGTGGGCGTGCGTTCCCATTGCCCTCCATGTGCGATTTGTACGCATGCATAGGCTTGTGTACAAAACAAACATTCCCGGCCGCACAGAATCTGCAACATGTATGCAACATGTTGCAGATTCGGTGCAGATGCAAATGTATGATTTGCATGCAAGCCTCTGCATGCGTACAAATCGCACATGGAGGGCAATGGGAACGCACGGCCCCATTAATTACAGTTACATGCATGCAAACATAGGGTCAAATCCGTGTACATAGGCAGTTAGGGGAGACAGGCACAACTACTGCCAAGGTCCACTATTATCACCACAATGGGTACAATTACAAACAGTGGGCAGATCACAAATGCATATTACAGGAACAACATTACAGGCAATTACAAAGTGCATAAACAGGGTTACATGTTACATATAGCAAAATACCAATTAAAGTGCGTCATACATCAGCTCCATCAGCTAAGTTAATAGTAACAGCACCCCATCTTAAAAATAACAATAGCCTGTCAAAGCCCTTCCAATATAGACCAGTAGTGAATACACCACAGTTTATTAAGCAAATTCCATACCCATATGTGGTAATAGGAGGCACGTATGTGTCAGGAGAGGTCTGACACGTGTTTCCCTTCTTCAGGGAGCTGTGGTGAATGTGAGGGGAAAAGGTTTCCGGTTTAGTTTGGACCTCATTAAATTAGCAGCCAATTGTGGCACATGTGTACCTCCCGACCGCTAAACAGCGGAGATTGCGGTGCGGCCACAAGCGGCGTCCCAGAAGGAGGAAATTCTCCATCGACGTCACATGATTCCGGGACGCCGCCCATCGATGGCCGCGTCACAACCACATGATCGCGGCATCCGGCGCACGCACACTGGCCAGTACGGAGCAATACATTTTGACAGCCGCTTGCCTTCCACACCGATGAGGGGGATTGATCCTTCATAGCACCGACGAAAAGAACAGCAATCGACCATTAATAGAGCCCAGGAGCGGCCATAACAAAAAGGAAAGAGGATATACTTGACCTAAAAAGACAATTGGATATGGAGGAATTTACTAATAACAATGAATGCAGGCCAGTAATCAAAGTCAATAATACATATAATGTGAATAGGGCTCCACAATAAAAACGTAGTTGCTGTCACATCAATGCTTCATTTCTAGAAGGTCCATAAATTCCTAAAGCCAAAAGAACAGGTGACTACAAAGTGAACATAAAAACACACACCATGTTAAAATGCAAGTGAGAGAAATTAAACCAAGCAAAGCTCAAATCATTGTATCTCTTTATAGCAGTATATAATGGATCGAGGTGTGTGTCATTGGGAGGCGAGTAATCTGCATTATGTCAGGCCCATAGGAGCCTTCCAGGGATCCAGCCTCTTGTGGGATTCAGCTTCTCTCCTTGTTATACATCTTATAATAGACTATTATTTATATACTCCTCATCATTGATGACTGGAGGAGCTCTCCAGGCCGGAGCTGGAGCACCGTCTAGGCCTTACAGCCTGTGTGCTCGTCATTATTACAAACCAGCAGAGACAATCATTTAGAAGCAGAACTGGTTTTCTAATCTCTGGTAAAGATCTAGATCTTTCCATCATTTGTTCCGCTGTTCTTACAATACAGTGTATTTATAGCCGTCTATTAAATTTGACTGCACTTGTCTCCCATTTCTGTACAATCTGATGACAGCAGTTATAGTCAGATGCTATAATGAAGTATTGGAAGAATTTTCTGATTCTGTAAATAAGAATAAAAATGTATTTGTTTTTCAGGTGCTTGTATTAAAGCCGTTCTCTGGAGCTATAACTCTTTACTAGATTTATTATCATTATTGGCATTTTTCATTATGTATTTTGTCCACTGTTCTTGACTTAGCCCCACGTGTGCCGAGTGCTCTGTAGCCTCACGTGTGCCGAGTGCACATTCCCTTCTCCTGCCTCTCTGTGCTGCCTCCTGCTGTGCTAGCTCTGCCCTCCTCCTCTCTGTCACTCATCCTGCTGCACACAGCATGCAGATCATTTGTCCTTGGTGTCCGTGCCAGATTCCTGCCCTGCTGTCTGAACAAAGCATAGACAGCACAGCAGGAGGGGGCACAGAGACAGAGGGGGAGGGAATGGCTAACTCCAGCCACAGGGACAGCCCTCATGGCTTCTAACAGTGAGTTTTCGTAAGGCTATATCTCGAGGTAGACAGCTTTCAGACACATAGGGGATCACTTCCCTGAATGCAGCAGACATGCTGCATTCAGTGCTGCATTTAGATTGCCATGCAGCAGGGGAGTGACAGGTCCTCTTTAAAGGTAACCTGTCAGCTAGTTTATGCCCCCCCCCCCAGCTATCACTATCTGTACCTGTAGCTATATAATACTAGTCTAATCATCCCTGTCTGAGCTCATAGTGTAATGGTAAAAATGAAAAAAAAAAACATTTACACACTCACATTTTCTTATGTGAACAAGGCAGTCAGTCTCCAGCTTGGAGGAGGTAGACTGTCTGGCAGGTTAATAGTTAACTCACCATTAACTTGGATGTATAAAGGACCTGTCATGTCCTGATCATGTGACCATAGTGGGCACATCAGATCTCCCAGCATGTTTCGACATTCGGCTGAAATGTTAACTATTAACCTGCCAGAAAGACCACAGTCTCCAAGATGTAGACTGTGCCTCATGTACATGAGAAAATGTAAGGGTGCTTTCACATTGCGATTTTTATGGGTTTTACTACGGACAGCCACGAATCCGATTTGGCCCCCATGTTATCCCTATGGGCATCGGATTTGGCCTAATTGCCATCTGATTTGTGTCGGATCCGATTGTGTCCGATTTTTTGCTGTACCCAGAATCAGAGACTGCTCCGATTTTGGGCACAGCGGACCAAATCGGACCCAATCAGATCCGACCCGATCCGCGGCCTTTAACATGGGGGCCTATGGATCACTGGTCCAAGAGATGATAGGATCGTTTCTCGGACCCAATATTAGTGTACTGAGCATGCTCAGTACACTAAAACTGGTCTGTACCGTCTAATTTCACTTCCGCAATGTATTTACATACATTGTGAAAGTGAAATTAAGTAAAAGAAGGGTTAAAAATAAAAACAATTTATGCTTACCTCTCCGGCGTGTCCCCCGATGCCTCCATGTAGCACCCGACAGCAGGACCTGGCTGGGCGGAGCAAGCCGATCAGCTGATTGGTCACGTGATCGGTTTAATCTCCGCGCCCGCCAAAACTGATCGACAGGCGGGAGATTTAAACAGCTCAGCTGATGCCGGTCATGTGACCGATGACGCTGATCGGCTTGCTTTGCCTGGTCAGGTCCTTAAGCCCCAGGTGCTAGATGGAGGCATCACAGGACACGCCGGAGAGGTGAGCATGATTTTTTTTTTAACCCTTCTTTTACTTTTTCACTTTTGGACACAAATAGCATCTGGAGGTCACCTCCGATGCTTTCCTTTCCTGTCCGTGGGGTTCCGCAAAGAGTAGGATCCCACAGGCGGGAAAAAAATGCAATGTGAAAGCAGCCTTATAAGTGTATAAATGTTTTTTTTCTCACTTTTCACATTACACTCTGAGCTCAGACAGGGATGATTACAATAGTACTCTGAAGCTCCAGGTACAGTCAGTAATAGCTGGGGGGGCATAAACCACCTGACAGGTTCCCTTTAAAGTGATAGACAGAGGAATGGATTGTGTAATGTATATTTTCCTCCATGCTTCTGCCTATGGGCTATCAAAGGGAAGTTGCTGGCATCTATTGTTCTCTGTTTAGTTATATGGGAGACTTCATAGCTAGTCTACACTCAATAGCTCAGTCAATTGTAAATTAAAGAAAGCCTTTAGAGGGGAACTTGGTGAGAAAAGTGGCTTTATATCCGCCAGAAAGTGTTATGCCAGGCTACAGCTTGTTCTAAAAAGTTACTAGAAAGTGTAGTTCACCTGTAGTTTGATCCACTGCTACGTTCATGGTTGTTCAAGGCTGAGCCTCATCATGACACTCATCTTTCACTTACAGTCTGCAGAACCTTTTATGCCAAAGTACTATATTAGGTGATCAAGGCATAAAACATATTAATCTGCAGACTTCAGCGTCTCCCTTTTGATTGATTTTTTTTTTTTTTTTTAAATGTCTCCATTCTGGTAGTAACGACAGATCTACAACACAATCTGGAAGATGAATGCAATTTTATTACTTTGCACAACATATTTTTACATAATTATGCTAGAAAAGTAACATCACCTATCAATTATCAGGGAGTAGCAGATTGTATTGCAGCTAAGTGAAAAAGTTACTATTTATCGTATATACTCGTGTATAAGCCGACCCGTGTATAAGCCGACCCCCCCTACTTTTGCCCCCAAAAACTGTGAAAACGTATTGACTCGCGTATAAAGCCGAGGGTGGACCCCAGCACAGGTATACAACCCCCAGCAGTGTGGTATACAGGCCCTCCCAGTGGTATACAGGCCCCAGTAGTATGGTATACAGCCACCAGGACAGGTATACAGGCCCCAGCAGTATGGTATACAGCAGGCCCCCAGTAGTATACAGCAGGCCCCCAGTAGTATACAGCAGGCCCCCAGTAGTATACAGCAGGCCCCCAGTAGTATACAGCAGGCCCCCAGTAGTATACAGCAGGCCCCCAGTAGTATATAGCAGGCCCCCAGTAGTATATAGCAGGCCCCCAGTAGTATACAGCAGGCCCCCAGTAGTATACAGCAGGCCCCCAGTAGTATACAGCAGGCCCCAAGTAGTATACAGCAGGCCCCCAGTAGTATACAGCAGGCCCCCAGTAGTATACAGCAGGCCCCCAGTAGTATACAGCAGGCCCCCAGTAGTATACAGCAGGCCCCCAGTACTCGCCCCCCACACTGTGCAGAGCCCCCCCCGCTGCATTACTCGCCCCCCATACTGTGCAGAGCCCCCCGCTGCATTACTCACCCCCCCATACTGTGCAGAGCCCCCCCACTGCATTACTCGCCCCCCCCATACTGTGCAGAGCCCCCCCGCTGCATTACTCGCCCCCCATACTGTGCAGAGCCCCCCCCCCCGCTGCATTACTCACCCCCCATACTGTGCAGAGCCCCCCCCCACTGCATTACTCGCCCCCCCATACTGTGCATAGCCCCCCCGCTGCATTACTCACCCCCCCCATACTGTGCAGAGCCCCCCCCCCGCTGCATTATCTTACCCTCCACCGTCTTCATCACCGCGGGCCCTCACGCCCATCCTCGCGCGCTGCGTTCCTGGTCTCATGTGACCCGGCGGTCGCAGTGGGATGACGTCATCGCGCCGGGTCACATGAGACCCGGAACACACGACGATGGACGTGAGGGCCCGCGGTGATGAAGACGGTGGAGGGTAAGATAATGCAGCGGGGGGGGGGCTGCTTTTATACTACCACTGGGGGCTGTATGCACGGCTCCCCCTGCCGCTGTGATGGGCGGGGGGAGCCGTGCATATCTAATGAGCGGCACCACGTGACGGGCCGCTCAGTCAGCAGCCTCCCCCCGCCTCCCCAGCACCCAGGACACAGCCCCCACACACCACATACCGTATTGACCCGTGTATAAGCCGAGGGGGGGCTTTTCAGCCCAATTTTTGGGCTGAAAAACTCAGCTTATACACGAGTATATACGGTAATAATCTTCCATTGTGAGTGTGATTTGTTTCTAAGTGTGATTTTGATTTTGTGTGTGACTTGTAATTTAGTGCAGAGGTATTTGGCAATCCTGCATCAAATACCTGTGATCATTGATGAGTGCATTTCTACTTCTTTAAAGAGGACCTGTCCACCCCCTGGTGCTTTCCAAAGTGAAAGCACCACTGAATGCAGGGGGTCGGCTGCATTCAGGGAAGGTGTGTACCACGTCTCTAGCCCCCTGTTCCCCGAAAAAACACGTTGGAAAGTTGGGTCTTAGGGTGCTTTCACATTGTGTTTTTTGAGGATCTGTGGCTGCCCATTGTAAAACGGACAGCCACGGATCTGATTTAGCCCCCATGTTATCCGATGCATTGTGAGCCTAATCACGTGATTATCAGAGAAGGCGGGCAATACAAATAGGAGGCGGCAAAGCACCAGGAGTGAAGATGCCCAGCGGGGCGTCCTAGGACAGAGCGAGGAGGGGAGAATGGAGCCTGGAGCCCGCCTATCCAGTCTCCTAGATGGAGACTGTATGTAAGTTGAAAGTAATTTTTTCATAATCGTTATAGGGCCCTATTGGTTAGGGAGCAGCTAGGAAGGTGCAGGGACAGGTTAGCAGAGGGAGGTAGGGCAACCTGACAGGTTCCCTTTAAAACACATCATGTGTGATAATATATGTGAGGTAAATGAAAATGTTGAGACCCTATGGGTAGAGATAAGGATAGGGAGAAAGCATAATAAAATATTGATAAAGGTTTGTTGTAAGTCTCCAAAAATAATGGAAGCAGCAGAGAATATCCTCATAAAGCAAATAGATGAAGCAGGGACTTAAGAAGAAGTCCTTATTATAGGGGACTTCAACTACCCTGAAATACTTTGGGGAGCAGAAACATGCAGATCCAGCAAAGGTGATAGGTTTTTGACAATTATGAGATACTATTACCTTTCACAACTAATTCAGGACCCAACAAGAAGGTGGGCACTGCTGGACCTAATATTAACCAACAGGCAGGACCGCATATTAAATATACAGGTTGGGGGTCACTTGTGTAATAGTGATCACAAAATAATAAGTTTTCATGCATCCTTTAATAAGATGTATAGTAGTGGGGCTACAAGGACACTAAACTTCAGGAAGGTGCATTTCCAACGGCTAAGGATGATATTAGTGCAGTAAACTGGCACGGTGTCCAGAGACATAAAAATACACAAAGCAAATGGGAGACGTTTATTAGCATCCTGAATACAACCTGTGTACAATGTATACCGTATGGGAATAAACAAGCTGGAAATAGGAGGAAACCACTATGGGTAAATAGAGCTGCAAGGGTGTGTAGTAAGTGACAAAAAGAAAGCATTTAGAGAATTAAAGCAAGTAGGTAGTGATGAGACATTGAATAATTATAGAGAATTCAGTGAAAAGCAAATCAAGGCAGTAAAGATTTGAGACAGACACTCATTGCCAGAGAAAGTAAAAAGAATCCCAAAATATTCAACTACATAAACAGTATGAAACTGAAATATGTTAGTGTTGGCCCCTTCAAAAATAGTCTGGGTGAAATGGAAGAGGATGAGGGAAAAGTCAATCTGCCAAATGCCTTTTTGTGTATATATAGTAATTATACAAGAAAATACCTTGACAGACAACATGATCAGTGACCACATAAATTCTCCATTAATTGTCACCTTAACCCAACAGGAAATACGGTGTCATCTCAAAATCACTAAAGTTGACAAATCACTGGCCCCGAGTGGGATACACCCCCAAGTACTGCAGGAGTAAAGTACAGTCATGGGCAGACCATTATTTTTAATCTTCATAGATTCCATAATAACAGGGTCTGTATCACAGGACTGGCACATAGCAAATGTGGTGCCAATATTTGAAAGGGAACAACTTTTGTGCCTTGAAATTGTAGGCTGGAAAGTTTAACCTCCTACTGTGGGTAAAATCATTGAAGGTTTCTTAAGAGATGCTCTACTGGAGTATCAAGAAGAATACCTTCATGACCCAGTATCAACATGGGTTTACGAGGGATCGTTCCTGTCAAACTAATCTGATCAGCTTCTATGAAGCTGTAAGTTCCAGACTGAACCATGGAAATGCAGTGGACGTTGTGTATATTGACTTTTCAACGGTGTTTGATACGGTTGTAACACGAAATCAAATGAGAATAATGGGCTCAGTGATGGGAAACAAAGGGTGGTTATTAATGGAACACACTCAGACTGGGTCACACTTAACAGTGGGGTACCACAGGGGTCAATATTGGGCCCGTTTCTTCTAAGCATATTTATTGTTGACCATGGAGAAAGGCATACAGATTCAGATTTTAATATTTACAGATGATACTATGCAGGATGATCAATACAGAGGAGGACAATTTTATATTACAGGAGGATTTATATAAGCTGGAGTTGAACTTTAATGGGTATAAATGTAAGGTCATGCACTTGGGCAGAGGAAATAACATGTATAGTGCCTACAAGTAGTCTTCAAACCCCTGCAGATTTAGCTGGTTTAATAAGATGCCAATACGTTAGAGCCTTCAAACTGCAAACGAGAGTAGGATTTATTAACAGAAGCATAAATCTTACAAACCAAAAAGTTATGTTGCTCAGTTGAATTTTTATAAATTTTAACCATAAAAGTGTGGGTCAATTATTATTCAACCCCTATGTTTAATATTTTGTGGGATAACCTTTGTTTGCAATTACAGCTAATAATTGTCTTTTATAAGACCTGATCAGGCCGGCACATGTCTCTGGAGTTATCTTGGCCCACTCCTCCATGCAGATCTTCTCCAAGTTCTCTAGGCTCTTTGGGTGTCTCATGTGGACTTTAATCTTGAGCTCCTTCAACAAGTTTTCAATTGGGTTAAGGTCAGGAGACTGACTAGGCCACTCCAACACCTTGATTTTTTCCCTCTTGAACCAGGCCTTGGTTTTCTTGGCTGTGTGCTTTGGGTCGTTGTCTTGTTGGAAGATGAAATTACGACCCATCTTAAGATCCTTGATGGAGGAGGGGAGGTTCTTGGCCAAAATCTCCAGGTAGGCCGTGCTATCCATCTTCCCATGGATGCAGACCAGATGGCCAGGCCCCTTGGCTGAGAAACAGCCCCACAGCATGATGCTGCCACCACCATGCTTGACTGTAGGGATGATATTCTTGGGGTCATATGCAGTGCCATCCAGTCTCCAAACGTCACGTGTGTGGTTGGCACCAAAGATCTCGATCTTGGTCTCATCAGACCATAGAACCTTGAACCAGTCTGTCTCAGAGTCCTCCAAGTGATCATGAGCAAACTGTAGACGAGCCTTGACATGACGCTTTGAAAGTAAAGGTACCTTACGGGCTCGTCTGGAACGGAGACCATTGCGGTGGAGTACGTTACTTATGGTATTGACTGAAACCAATGTCCCCACTGCCATGAGATCTTCCCGGAGCTCCTTCCTTGCTCTCCTTGGGTTAGCCTTGACTCTTTGGACAAGCCTGGCCTCGGCACGGGAGGAAACTTTCAAAGGCTGTCCAGGCCGTGGAAGGCTAACAGTAGTTCCATAAGACTTCCACTTCCGGATGATGCTCCCAACAGTGGAGACAGGTAGGCCCAACTCCTTGGAAAGGGTTTTGTACCCCTTGCCAGCCTTGTGACCCTCCACGATCTTGTCTCTGATGGCCTTGGAATGCTCTTTTGTCTTTCCCATGTTGACTATGTATGAGTGCTGTTCACAAGTTTGGGGAGGGTCTTAAATAGTCAGAAAAGGCTGGCAAAAGAGATAATTAATCCACACATGTGAAGCTCATTTGTTATTTGTGCCTGAACTACTTCTTAATACTTTAGGGGGACCAATCAGAATTCTGGTGGTTTGAGGGGTTGAATAATAAATGACCCTCTGAATTAACTTTAACGCTTTAAAAAAAAAAAAAAAAAAAAAAAAAAATTTTGTGGCACTGTATTTCCCACTTCCAGGCTGATCTACAGTCCAAATGTCACAATGCCAAGTTAATTCTGCATGTGTCAACCAGCTAAATCTGCAGGGGGTTGAAGACTACTTGTAGGCACTGTATATCTATGTACTTAATTGTAAAACCCTGGGTAAAGCTGTAACTGAAAAAGACTTAGTTGTATGACTGGACGACAAACACTCATGGTGGGTTTACACGTCCCAATATCGGCCCGATATCGGAGCCAACGATGCGGGAGCGCGCTTTTTGAGCGCGCTTTTCCCGCCATCGCATCGCCGGTTTAGACAGCCCGATATCGGGATACAACGTCCCGACGATGTGTACGCCCCCCCAACCCAGGAACGACCAGTTAACATGGGAGTGAATGGGTGACGTGGGCGTACACATCGTAGTTGGGCTGTCACACGGGACGATGCGGCTACAACGGCCATCCGATATCGGGCGGTTGAATAGCACGCTCATTCAACCCCGATATCGTTTTGGGATCGTTCCAGCATCGCAGTGTACGTTCAAACCGTACAACGCGCGAACGATATCGGGTCCAACTCCCGAACCACGTGACTTTTGGTCGGAGTTGGGTCGGAGTTGGACGCCGATATCGCGACGTGTAAACCCACCATCACATTTAGTGCTCAGTGTCAGGCAGCTGCTGAAAAGGCTAATGAAATAATGGGATGCTTTTTTAAAGAGGCATAGATGCTCATGAGACGGGCATAGTTTTACCTCTATACAAGTCACGAGTGCGACCACACTTAGAATACTGTGTACAGTTCTGGTCTCCGGTGTATAAGAAAGACATGTATGATTCCAATAAAGTCCAGCTCACCCAGGCTTCCTCCAATCAACTCTCGCAAAGCACGGAAATAGGTCCCGATTTGACCCGAGAAATCCAAAATAAAGACATAAATCCAGCTCTTCAATGTGAAAATTGGTTTACCGTACTTTAAAATTTTTAAGTGAATACATAGAAAAAAAACCCTGAAGAAATGGGAAATGTACGGTGTGGATGGCGGGTCCCTCATCTTATATCACGAGCTGGTAATGACCTTAAATATTAATCCCTAATGTGCAGACTTATATCATTACTAACCAATGTGACGCTATGTAACTTTCACTGGTCAGTTAGGAGTCAGTTTACCTGCAAGTTTATGCAATACATGCGCTCGCACTTTATTCTAGGTTTTGTATCTGTATTCATGCAGTCAAACAAAGAGGTTTATATATCTATAGTCTTACAACAGTCTGTCTTGACTATATGGATTAACCCTTACAATCACTGTGAATTAGCTGTATGAGCCTTTTTGACCTATGTGAGTCTTTCTAGTTGTTCTATGTCCCATTGTGTTACGTATTAAGTTGCACTTAGGTGCAGATGTACTTTTAGTGTGTTTTTCCAGGTTCTATTACTATCAGAGAGACCTGTTGCCACGTACGCATATCGATTCTTACACAGATCACCTAACAAACTCCCTTGTATCCTTGATTGTTATTTTATGCTCTGTATTATGTTTGTGGATATGTCTAATAAAACTGTTATCCCTGTTTGCAAATCAACTATGTGATCTCGTATGTTCTACATACATAGAAAATCTGCATGATTTGCGTGACTACGTCATGCATCATAGTCACGCAAATCATGCATATTTTCTATGTATGCACTTAAATATTTTTAAGTAAATTAATTTTCATGTTGAAGAACCGGATTTATATTTTCATTTTGGATAAGAAAGACATAGCTGAACTAGAGTGTATGCAGAGAAGAGCGACCAAGGTTATTAGAAAACTAGGGGGTCTACAATACCAAGACAGGTTATTTAGTTTGGAAAAACGAAGGTTAGGAGAGCTCTTATTATAATATACACATATATCAGGGGACAGCACAAAGACCTTTCTAATGATCTTTTACACCTAGGCCTGAGATGGGGACAAGGGGGCATCCTCTACATCTTAGGTAGAGATGAGCCACCACCCTAGTGTTCATGTTCGATTCGATTCGTCGAACACCATGGAACACTGAATAGACAGCTATGTGGGACTGTTTCACTTCCGCAATGTATTTACATACATTGCGGAAGTGAAATTAAGTAAAATAAAGTGTTAAAAATTAAAAAAAAAAATGTATGCTCACCTTTCCGGCGGTCCACCGATGGCTCCAGCAAGGTCCTGTTGCTGATAGGACCTGTGGTGACGTCAGTTATCGCGGGAACTCCGGTCACATGACTGGAGTTCCTGTGATAACTCACGTCACCATGGGTCCTATCAGCAAGAGGATCTTACCGGAAAGGTTAAAATAGACATTTTTATGTTTTGGACACTTTCTTTATGTAAAAGAAAGTGTCCAAAATATAAAAATGTCTATTTTAACCTTTCCAGCAAAGGTCCTCTTGCTGATAGGACCTGTGGTGACGTCAGTTATCGAGGGAACTCCGCAACTTGCTACTATTCCGAGTTCAAACCAGATTTCCCTGGATTGCCCCGGTCCGGTGCAATCCGGCACCATAGAGTCCCATGTTATGGGGCGCCGGATTGCACCCAACCGGTACAATCTGGGAGAATCTGGTTTGAACTCTGGGGCAATCCAGAAGAATCCAGTTTGATCCAGTTTTCTCTTTTGGACACCTTCCCGCCGGGATTTTCAAATGAACAGCTGACTCAGGTCAGCTATTCAATTGAAGTAGTAGTGCTGTCAGGTTTGTGTGAGTTCATGCTTCCCTGCTCTGCTACATCTCTGGTGGAGGTTCTCTAACAGAGATGTAGCATAGCCCGGCTCTGCGCATGCGCTTATTGAAGTCTGGCCGATCACGTGATCGACCCCATAATGCACTAGGGCCGATCACGTGACCGGCCCCATAATGCACCGCGCCGGATGTGACGTCCGACCGGTGCATCCAATGTCACAGAGGGCGGGAGATTCCAAATGGTGGGGCAGAGAGGAAAAAGAATAATGCCGCCCAGTGGGGCGTGCACTACACAATGGAGGAGTGGTGAATGGAGCGTAGGCCTGCCTTCCCAGTCCCCCAACCTCGGGGACTGCTGTAAGTTTAAACTTATTTTTGAGATGTTTCATATGGCCACTTTAGATGAGAGAGGGATACATAGGGAGCAGCTAGGAAGGTGTAGGGAAAGCTAGTGATAGTGTAGGCACTTAGATTCAGGTGACAGGTTCCCTTTAAACAGATGAGTTTTGAAGTTCCATCTGAAAGTTCCCAGTGTGGTGGATATTGAGACATGTTGTTGCACAGAATGGATGAGGGATACTCGGGAGAGGCTTACAGGTGATTTGGTGAGGAACGTCTAAGTGTGTAGGAGAGAAGGATGAGGTCTTTGGAGAAGCGGAGATTTACATGTTGGATGATATTGGGAGATTAGTTCGGAGATATACAGAAAAAACATTATGGGCAGCTTTGTACGTCAGTGTTTGTAGTAATCCATATGTGGGATTTGTAGGAGCCCAGTTCCTGGGAACCCAGCGTTTATCACGCCACCATGGCAGACCACACACACTCAAGCACTTGGGTTTCCTTTGTATAAGTTTTGTGTTGTAACAATTTACAAGTTTTACACGGAATATAAAAGCCTTTCGTACAAATATCTTACCACTCCAGAGCTGTAATATAACATTGCCCACCCATTCTTCTGTGTGTATTTCTGGATATTTTATCCCTGGATGTACGTCCTGTTTTTATGATCCTTCTGGCCTCATACCCGTCATGTACTGGCCGGCTTAGCCTGTTGCTATGAGGCCTGGAAATTGTATAAACTTCACATGTTGTAATTGGAAGTTTAAATTTCAGAGCAGAAATTATAAAATGAAACTGATTACTGCAATGGACTGTGGACACTGGATCCACACGTGGGATAGTGACATTGATCTAATGCTTTTTCATGGGAAATTTACGACAATAGGAAACCTGCGATGGCTTTTCACCTCTTGCAGAACACGGTCACTGGAGTGTTACACCCCATTCACTTGTATTACCTGTGAAATGCCAGCAGAAGACATTTTACAAGTGAAGTTTATCCTGTGCCTCATGGCGCATCAAGGTCTATTCTCTAATGAAGACTACAGAATTTACAACATTGAGTCCATGAAGTGTGTAGCAAAATGTGCCAATGTGCTTCTCGCTCTGCACTCCAGATGTTCCTTATGGAAAATGTTAATTCTGTCCAGCTGAGCCATTTTCTACATTTTTACCACTGGGACTTTATACATCTCTTGTAGGCAACATAGATGGACTGAAAGCAGGTGAAGCCAGGATTAGCGACTCAGCACTGCCATCGCCTCAGTAATCAAGTCAGGAAATATAGATTTTTAAGCAGCTTTTCTACCGTAAATGCTTGATTTTCTTACGTTCTGCACAGCCTTCTGCTTGGGTGCAGCTAGTGTAACAACTGTGCTGCAGATTTGGTTGCAAACAAAGCAAGAATAGCCACAAGTGCATAATCGATGCATGGTTTATGATGGGAAATAATGCCCTTTATTAAGGTGTGCAGAATTATTGGGCAGCTTATCTTCCTCAGGCAAAATAAGCCAAAACAGATTCAACTGATTCTAAAAAGTCAAATATTGTTACATGTCCTACAGCAGGACTCGGCACTCTTAAAATTATTAAAATATTGAGATCTGATCACAGGAACCCCAAAGGTTTTGTTGCAAATGGTCAGCAGGGTCAAAGATATGAAAAGAATCAAACGTGAAGCGACCAGCAACTCCCTATCCTCCATTGCTCACATTCCAGGCTTGCACCCTCCCTGGAGTGCCCAGTTTGTAGGAGACACTTTCTTCAAGCAGTGATACAGGAAAAAGTCTGCATCCTTCAAGAAACTCATGACAATGCTATATGTTCCAGAGGTGGCCAATTAATTTCCCAAGTGGGCTACATGAAAGACCATGACTTCTGTGGAGGCTAAACCAATAGGCTGAAATTAATTATGCCGTTTTCAATAGTGCCCGGTACATGCGTGAATCGAGATTTCTGCTTAATGAAGAGGTCATTGAGCGGAAATCTCAATCTGCGCGTGTGTCGGCACCATTTTATTGGAATACCTGCAGACTCACACTGCGCACGCGCCGCTCACCACAATGATGATGCGGGATTTCAAGAAGGAGGAAACATAAGTAGAAGATACAGAGGATGGGCAGAGAAGAAGATCCTACCCCAAATCCCACCCCGATGCACAGAAGACATCATCAGAAGAAAACTTTTGAGGAAGTTTATTCAACAACCACAGATGGCATTCCTTCACTGCAGATCTACCATTAAATCAGCATCACAGCACCATTATGGCCATGGCTTTACTCAATAGTGATCCGTCCTGCTAATAGTTTCCTTTTACCTTGTAGATTAAAGCAATATCTGCAGGTTAATAGCACTTTTTAGCATGTCAGGTTTCCTTTATCAAGCCTTGCCACATAACTTGGGATAAAAAGGAAAATGAAAAACTATTTGCATTCACATTTCAAGGTGTGTGCCACTCATCAGTGCAAAGCAGGAGAACGAATATGGCAGGGTAAGAAGCTTCTACCCAGAACATTACCCTTTTGACACCCTACTTGTTGAAAGTGCGATATCGGCGTAAGGCGACCTGTAGGCCATGATATGCTCCTCTGGGGATTTAAGTATACAAATGGCTTCTCTTAAGAGGAAGTGTACTTGAACACTAAATGCCACCTGTAAAAGTGTTAATAGTTTGTTTCTTAATTAACCAAATGTAAAGTGAATGAACAAGAGAGAAATCTAAATGAAATTAATATATGGTGAGACTACCCTTTACTTTTAAAGCAGCATTACTTCTTCTAGGTTTACTTGCACACATTTGTTTTAGTTAAAGGGAACCTGTCACCTAATCTAGCCCTCCTATCCTATGAATACCTGTCCCTGCAGCCTAAAACTACTATAATACCCATCCCAGTCTGACATTTTATGGATGTGTACAAGTTGAATAAATCATTTAGTACACTTACATTTTATTTGTCAGCTGGGCGTTCCCCTGGGGGTCTTTGTCGGGTAGGCAGGGTCTCGTGGTCCGTGCTGCCCCCGCCTCAGTGCTAAATTGACACCCTGATGGGCGTAATGCTGGTGGCAGAGCGCGGACATGTTTGTATTTCCCCGCCTCTGGCCGTATCATTGTGACGCAGCGGGTTATGTGATGCCCTTATCGCATCACTAGCGGTGACGTAGGGCTGTGTGCGCTCAGTGCACTGGCCGCTTTCAGCGCATGCGCAGATGGCATGCTGAAGTCAGCCTGTGCGCGTCATACAGCCTGCGCCGGTCAACCGGAAGTGACACTGCCCGGCATTACGTGACCCGCATCACAGTGATGTGGGCAGTAGGCGGGTAAATTTAAACATGTCCTTGCTCAGGATCAAGAATTACACCCATTAGGGCGTAGGTTTAGCACGGAGGCGGGGGAGCGCGCCCAAGGAGACCCTGCCTACCCATCACAGACCCCCAGGGGAACGCCCAGCCGCCAGAGAAAATGTAAGTTTATAAAAAGAATTATGCAGCTTGTAGGCAGCAATAAAATACCAGACAGGGATGCTTAGTATAGCACTTTTAGGCTACAGGGACAGGTATTCATAGGGTACAAGGGCTAGATTAGGTGACAGGTTCCCTTTAAGTAAGTTCTAAAAAATACTCTAAAGGTACCGTTACACACAGCTATAAGTGCAGACATTGTTTGCAGTGAAATCATGGACACATTGTTCCATTTTGCTGCCGTGTATGAAATGGAACAATGTGTCCATGATTTCACTGCGACCAGTGAGTTACAAGCCATGTCTGCACAGATATCTGTGTGTAACGCGGTACCTTCAAGCTCTGTGATGTAGGATGTTTGGACCATTGGCCCCCTAGTGTGACTGGGATTACTGGTCATAATAATGACCCATAAATGCCTATTGTTTTCCAAGGAAATCAAGGAGTTTTTATTTTCTTTGGAAAATAAGACTTTTTCTTTCTGTAGATAGTCGTAGTTTACAGCTTTTTCCCTGTCCTCTGCCATATGGATTCACTTAAAGCCTGTCCGATCTAGTTACTATAATTATCATGCCTTACCTAGTCATTTTCTTGTAATTCTTTACATTTGGTATTGACCGATACATCAGGAAAATGATCCATATTCTATTCATAGTCGTCATCATTATCTTCATCTCTATCATCTGCAGGGATCCACAAACCTCCCACTGAGCCAATGATTAGATTGCGGAATTGTGAAGACATCCCACATATTGTTCCATTGCTTCTGGTCATATATTTAGTTCTTGTAATCAGGGCTGTGGAGTCGGAGTCTGTGTCCATTTGGTGGAGTCGGAGTCAGGGAAATTGAGGAGTCGGAGGTTTGGCTTACCGACTCCACAGTCCTGGTGGAATTTGTAGATCTCTAACTTTGGCATGGTCTCTACCTAACTCCGAATTACCTACTAGTGGGATCTTACTGTCAAACCATGTGTTCAACTGCTTCTGACCATGTGATTGGTGTTTTTCTCAAATGTCTTCAGATTTTTTATTCTAAAGTTGCTTTTATATGATTTCTTTAAATGGTATACTTCTATATTGTTTCTGAAGGTGACCTTTATATGTTAAATGAATTTCTGCCAAACCTGCTGACTTGGGGAGGTTCAGACAACCATCTGATGTGCATGGAGGATGAACCGATTGTCCTTCGTTTAGAGGTTAGGGGATTGGGCATGTTGGATTCCAGCATGCCCCATCATTTGTTCTTAAGTCTGATAACCTATAGCCAGTGGATGGTGGCTTATTTTCCTTACTGAAAAGAGCACACATTCATACTGCCAAGTCCATGTGTGTGGAAGGTAGGAGGGAATAATTGTCTTTTCTGGTCATCATAATGGGAGACCCAGACAATGGGGTTTAGGGCTCTGCCCTCCGGAGGTCACACTAGGTACTACAAGTTTGTAGACACCGCCTCCTCCGCTTATAAACCCCCACCGTAGGAGACATCCTCAGTTTTAAACTTAGTGTGCTCGGAGGATCACGCTTTGCTTGCACTTCACTGCATTCTCACAACTTACGTGATGGCGTCTGAAGACAAGGTAAAATGGTCCTATCGGGACCTGTGACAGCCTCCCCGCTCACCCTTAGTGGCACACGCTGGTGGAGGTACCGGAGGGCCTAGAGCCTGGACACTTCGTGTTCTCCCGGTACGCTGTCACGCTCCTTTCCATCCCTCTCTGGGGGGCTCTGGAGAGTGGGAGATAGGAGCCTTGCACAGCTCCGCTCCGTCCGAGGCCTCCCTAAATGGTGCTTACAGACCGGACTGGAGCCAGCCCAGTCTGAGGCCTCCCTAAATGGTGCTTACACTCCAGACTGGTGCTGCACCCCCGTCCGAGGCCTCCCTAAATGGTGCTTACAGACCGGACAGGCACTGAGGCCCGTGCGTCTCCTGTGTGCCTGGGGGTAGTGTCGGACACTTTATGTGTCCTGACACTCAGACCGCGCGTACCCTCGGGTCCGCGGTTCTGTCGGTGTGCCCTGTGCTGGGGTCACCCTGGCTGACCGCCCTGTGTATCACAGGGGCTGCGGCTGTGGACTGCAGGTGTTTGTATATACTGACAGTCTGTGTGTGTATGTTGTATTCACACTTTCCCGCGCTGCGGGCTCTAGTCACCTCCATTAATGAGGCTGCCTGGAGGATGGGAAGCAGCCCTTGCGGTGACGTCACCGATGGGCGTGTGTGTGTGCTTCCCGCGTGTTCTCGGCGCCGCCCACGACTTTGCTCTCGGCGGCCATCTTCTCCCTCACTTCCCGGCTGGGATCTATCGGCAGCACGTGTCGGCACTTCAGGGGAGACCGGAACTCGCGGAGGTCACACACACACACCGCTTCCTCCTACCGCTTTACTGCGGTCGGTAAGCCACCGGGTTTCCCGGTTTGTTTTGTGAACGGCAAATTGGCTTATATTCTCCCCACTGTGGCGATGTCTTCAGTTGGGAAGCATGCTGCTAAGGCGGCGGTGGTCACCATTACCTGTGCTACATGCAACGGGACACTGGTGGAGGGGTCCTGCAATAACTGTGGACGCCCAGAGACCCGGACTGCCACTACTGAGTCTGCAAATCCGGGATTATACCCTGAGGTTCAGGTGATCCCAGGGCCATGGGAAATGCAGAATAGGATCAATGAATCCCTGCTGTCCCAGATGTCCTCCATGTCGCAATCCCTGGAGGCACTTCATAGGAGACTGGAAAACCCAGCTACTCCTCCCAGTTACCCCCGGGTGTCTCTTACTTCTACTGTGAGACCCTCTAAGCGAGCTCGTCGTGAGGAGTCACCCGAGCTCCAGGCTCTCTCTGAGGAGGAGCGTTCCTCTGATGGTGAGGAAGATGATGGGGGTTCTACTCTCGGGTCTGTGTCTGAACCTCCAGATGGGGTGGAGGATCTGGTGTCCTCCATCAATGAGACATTACGTCTTGTCACTCCTCCTGAGGAGGTGACTGTACACCCCAAGGAGGTCTATCAATGGCTGCGGCCGGAGGCTAGACCAAGTGGATCCTTCATGGACCACACTAATTTTGGAAGGGTGATTAGAGCACCCAGGTTACATCCTGGGCGGCGTTATGTCCGTAAACCCAAGGACAATCGCTTTCCCTTTCCCCAGGAGGTGCTTCAGGAATGGTCGCAGTCTCCAAAGGTGGACGCTTCCATGACCAGGATTGCTGCACGCTCCTTGTTTTCTGCCTCTGATAGCTCTTCATTGAAGGATGCTACTGATAGACAGGTCGAGCAACTCGCCAAGTCTTCCTATGAGGCTGTGGGGTCTTCCTTTGCCCCTAATTTTGCCGCGGTCTGGACCCTACAAGCGATTACCACCTGCTTGGATGGTATCACTGAACTAGCTAGGTCCAGTCCAGAGGTCCTGGCGCTTACCGACAGAGCAAGGGCTTATGCGGATTACGCCAGGACGGCAACTTTGGAAACTGCCACTCGCTCTGCTGTGGCCTCTGCCAATGCAATTGCGATCCGCAGGCTGTTGTGGCTGCATCTTTGGGACTCAGATACCACATCTAAGAAGATTTTGCAGAATCTTCCATTCGCTGGTGACAGGCTTTTTGGCACCGAGCTGGACAAATTGATAAAGGATTCTGCTGAGTCTAAGATCCCGCAGAATAAGCCTAAGCCACGGTACACCGTGAAAAGGAACCCTAAGCAGTGGTCCTTTCGCTCCAGCTCACAGTCATCAACGACGTCCGCTCGCTCGGACCGAGGGGGCAAGCCTGCTACTCAGTGGCGTTCCAAGAGTCGTCAGAAGAAGCCGGCGGGGGCAGCGGCTGCCACCCCCAAGCCCGCCTCGACATGACTCGCTCTCTCGTCCTGCCTCCCCACAGGTGGGGGGACGCCTGTCTCGATTTCAGGACAGGTGGCTCCTTCACGTTCAAGACCAGTGGGTTCGAGACGTAGTCTCACGAGGTTACAGGATAGAGCTGACGTCAAAACCGATACCCCGATTCCATCGGTCGGTTCCATCTCCAGAAAAGGCTCAGGCTTTTCACCTGGTGTTGGAGGGACTCCGCAGAGACGGAGTGGTGGTCCCAGTGCCCACGGAAGAGCGGTTCAGGGGTTTTTACTCCAACCTCTTTATTGTCCCAAAGAAGGACGGCTCTTTTCGCCCGGTTTTGGACCTCAAGTTGTTCAACCGTCACGTGTTGGTTCGGAAGTTCCGCATGGAATCCCTGCGCTCCGTGATCGCGGCTGTGTCGCAGGGAGACTTCCTGGCGTCCATCGATATCAGGGACGCTTACCTTCACGTGCCCATTGCACCAGCTCATCAGCGCTGGTTGAGATTCGCAGTGGGGGAAGAGCACTTCCAATTTGTGGCACTGCCATTCGGGCTAGCCTCGGCACCGCGGGTGTTCACAAAGGTGATGGCCTCCATGATCGCTCTCCTGCATGTGCAAGGACACGCCGTCATACCCTATTTGGACGACCTGCTGGTCAGGGCGCCATCGGAAGACCTTTGTCGGGTGAGCCTGGAGGTGACCATGAAGTCTCTGGAACAGTTCGGGTGGCTTCTCAACATTCAAAAGTCGACCCTGGTTCCGACCCAGTCATTGACGTATCTGGGCATGGACTTCCACACGGACTCAGCCCTGGTGTCCCTACCTCAAGCCAAACAGCTAGCGATCCATTCAGGAGTGCAGAATGTCCTCCTGTCACCACAATCATCTCTACGGGTATTGATGAGACTGGTGGGACGCATGGTAGCGGCGATAGAGGCTGTGCCGTTCGCACAGTTTCGCCTCCGTCCTCTCCAGCTGGAGATTCTTCGCAGATGGGACAAGAGGACGATCTCGCTGAATCGGCTGGTGACGCTGTCACAACCGACCAGGGACTCCCTACAGTGGTGGCTCCAGCCACGTCACCTGTCACGAGGCCGGTCCTTCCTAAAACCGTCATGGTTAGTGGTGACCACAGACGCCAGTCTGAAGGGCTGGGGTGCGGTGTTCTTGCACCACAGGGCTCAAGGCCTCTGGACTCAGTCGGAGTCGGCATTGCAGATCAACGTGCTGGAGATCAAGGCGGTCTATCTGGCGCTCCTGGCGTTTCAGAAATTCCTGTCAGGACACCCCATTCGGGTGCAGTCCGACAATGCGACGGCCGTCGCCTACATAAATCATCAGGGAGGGACCAGAAGTGCTCAGGCCCTCGCCGAAGTCCACCGCATTCTAGCTTGGGTGGAGGAAAACGGCTGCCTGATCTCCGCAGTTCACATCCCAGGGGTCGAGAACTGGGAGGCCGACTACCTGAGCCGACAGGGGATGGACGCCGGAGAGTGGTCTCTACATCCAGATGTCTTCCGGGACATCTGCGGCAGATGGGGCACTCCGGACGTGGATCTGATGGCCTCACGGCTGAATCATCAGGTGCCCCAATACATGGCAAGATCGTGGGATCCTCAGTCTCTGGGGGCGGATGCCCTGATCCTGAGTTGGTCCAGCTTCCAGCTGCCATATGTGTTCCCGCCTCTGGCTCTGATTCCCAGGGTCCTGTGGAAAATCAGGATGGAATGCAGAGTAGCCATTCTAGTGGCTCCAGATTGGCCCAGGAGGTCCTGGTACCCGGACCTGTGGCAACTGTCAGGCGGACACCGGTGGGCTCTTCCAGAACGCGCAGATCTACTCGCGCAAGGCCCATTCTTCCACCTCAATTCCAGGGCCCTCAGATTGACTGCATGGCTCTTGAGGCCTGGCTGCTGACATCCAGAGGCTTCTCTCCTACAGTGGTTGCCACTATGAATAGGGCTAGGAAACCTGTTTCCAGGAAGATATACCACAGAACGTGGAAAATCTTTTTCTCCTGGTGTGCCTCTGGTGGACGCTCACCGTGGCCATTGTCCATCCCGACATTGTTGGCCTTCCTACAGTCGGGGTTGGAGTTGGGATTATCCCTTGGCTCTCTGAAAGGTCAAGTATCAGCACTTTCAGTGCTGTTTGACAGGCGCTTGGCGCTCCTCCCGAAGGTCCGTCAATTTCTGCAGGGGGTATCTCGGGTGGTTCCGCCTTACAGGCGACCTCTGGACCCTTGGGACCTCAACATGGTCCTGGCGGCTCTGCAGAAACCGCTGTTTGAGCCACTGAGAGACATCTCTCTCTCTCGTCTGTCCCAGAAAGTGGTCTTTCTGGTGGCAATTACGTCTCTGAGAAGGGTCTCAGAATTGGCTGCACTTTCGTGCAAGTCACCCTTTCTGGTGGTTCACCAAGACAAGGTGGTGTTGCGCCCACGGCCAGAATTCTTGCCGAAGGTGGTTTCAACATTTCACCTAAACCAGGAGATTGTTCTCCCATCATTTTGCCCCGCTCCCGTTCATCAGGTTGAGCGCGA
>JARQOC010000010.1:24243212-24465712 GCA_033576535.1 Allobates femoralis
GTTCCACTTTTTTGCACTCATGAACTCCTGGGTAGCTTTGGCTGTATGCTTGGGGTCATTGTCCATCTGTACTATGAAGCGCCGTCCAATCAACTTTGCAGCATTTGGCTGAATCTGGGCTGAAAGTATATCCCGGTACACTTCAGAATTCATCCGGCTACTCTTGTCTGCTGTTATGTCATCAATAAACACAAGTGACCCAGTGCCATTGAAAGCCATGCATGCCCATGCCATCACGTTGCCTCCACCATGTTTTACAGAGGATGTGGTGTGCCTTGGATCATGTGCCGTTCCCTTTCTTCTCCAAACTTTTTTCTTCCCATCATTCTGGTACAGGTTGATCTTTGTCTCATCTGTCCATAGAATACTTTTCCAGAACTGAGCTGGCTTCTTGAGGTGTTTTTCAGCAAATTTAACTCTGGCCTGTCTATTTTTGGAATTGATGAATAGTTTGCATCTAGATGTGAACCCTTTGTATTTACTGTCATGGAGTCTTCTCTTTACTGTTGACTTAGAGACAGATACACCTACTTCACTGAGAGTGTTCTGGACTTCAGTTGATGTTGTGAACGGTTCTTCTTCACCAAATAAAGTATGCGGCGATCATCCACCACTGTTGTCATCCGTGGACGCCCAGGCCTTTTACAGTTCCCAAGCTCACCAGTCAATTCCTTTTTCTCAGAATGTACCCAACTGTTGATTTTGCTACTCCAAGCATGTCTGCTATCTCTCTGATGGATTTTTTCTTTTTTTTCAGCCTCAGGATGTTCTGCTTCACCTCAATTGAGAGTTCCTTTGACCGCATGTTGTCTGGTCACAGCAACAGCTTCCAAATGCAAAACCACACACCTGGAATCCACCCCTGACCTTTTAACTACTTCATTGATTACAGGTTAACGAGGGAGACGCCTTCAGAGTTAATTGCAGCCCTTAGAGTCCATTGTCCAATTACTTTTGGTCCCTTGAAAAAGAGGAGGCTATGCATTACAGAGCTATGATTCCTAAACCCTTTCTCCGATTTGGATGTGGAAACTCTCATATTGCAGCTGGGAGTGTGCACTTTCAGCCCATATTATATATATAATTGTATTTCTGAACATGTTTTTGTAAACTGCTAAAATAACAAAACTTGTGTCACTGTCCAAATATTTCTGGCCCTAACTGTATATGCCAGTATATGTCATAACCTTTCCAAACCAGCACTGTATCTGATTTTGTTGCATAGCCCCATTTATGTTAAAGGGTCTTTGTAGTAATTCTTACACATTGTCACCTCCGACCTGCTTCCATAGTGGGTCTGTGTTGTAACTAGCGCCTAAAGAGGGGACCTGTCACTTAAACATGTACATTATGTAAATTCACCTGTTTTCCGGAATCTGGTGATGTTTTATTTTGTTCCTGTGATATGACTCCTTATTCCCTGTATGTAAATCTGGTCTTGTTAGCCAATTGGGTGTGGACCTCAAATTTTTTTAGTGAATATTGTTTTTTGAGGACCATGTCTGATTGGCTAAAAAGATATAGGGAGCATTGGATTATTATTCAGGACTGAAGAAGAGGAGTAATAAAAAATTAACCACCAAATTCAGCAGAACAGTGGCATTTACATTAAATGAATAAAGAACATTTTTGCCACGTAAGGCCACATTCACATGTATTTGGTGACTTTTTTTACCTCAGGATTTGTAGCCAAAATTAGCAGTGGGTGATAAATACAGAAGTGGTGACATGTTTCTATTATACTTTTCCTCCAATTGTTCAACTCCTGGTTTTGGCTATAAATATTGAACGTCTGCACCTGGCCGTACATATACTGAGGTAATAACTCACCAAATACTGAATGTGTGCACGAGGCCTTACATATACTGAGGTAAAAAACTCACCAAATACTGAATGTGTGCATGAGGCCTTACATATACTGAGGTAAAAACTCACCAAATACTGAATGTGTGCACGAGGCCTTACAAATACTGAGGTAAAACTCACCAAATACTGAGCATGTGCACATGGCCATACAATACTGAGGTAAAAAACTCACCAAATACTGAATGTGTGCACGAGGCCTTACAAATACTGAGGTAAAAAAACTCACCAAATACTGAGCATGTGCACATGGCCATACAATACTGAGGTAAAAAACTCACCATATACTGAATGTGTGCATGAGGCCTTACACATACGGAGGTAAAAAACTCACTAAATACTCAACATGTGCACATGGGCTAACGTTTTCTCCCCATTAGAAATTAGTAGGTGTCATCAAACTCAGAATACCACAAGAAATATATCTATTTTCATAGACTGGTGGAGTGTGAAGTGACCTCCTGCATCATCTGGTCCAACCCCCTACTCAAAGCAGGAATCACTAAGGTACATTTCACATCAGTGTTTTTGCTGATGAGTGTCAGATCCGGCAGATTTACCGCATCTGCCACCTAACGGCTGCACTTGCGACCCAGATTCGGCACTTGCGGCTGCGAAAAAAAAAAAGCTGCTTTTTTTTTTTTGCGGCTGCAAGTGCAAGATCTGCCGCATCCGGCAGAACCGCACTTGCCGCACTGGACTGCAAGCCCCATAGACAATGCATGGGGCTCGCCGTAACCGGCCCGCAAGTCGGCCGTTGGGCGGCCGATCCGGCAGGTGCGGCAGTATCTGCCGGATCGGCCGCAAACATCAGCGAAACACTGCTGTGAAAGGGGCCTAAAACATCATCCTGACAGGTGTTTGAAGACACCATATCCAGCCTCTGTTTGAAGACTTCCATTGAGGGAGAACTCACCACTAGTGATGAGCAAGCAGTAAGATATTGGGATTCGGATAGCTCTAAACAAATACTTTGAAATGTTTATTCGGATCCGAGTGAGTTCCCCATTGATTTGGATTGGACGAGTAACGAGTAATGAAACAGTTCAAAGTATTCGGTTACAGCTATCTGAATCCGAATATTTCACTACTCGCTTCACCACCTCTCGTGGCCGCCTGTTCCACTCATTGATCACCCTCACAGTCAAAACGTTTTATCTAATATCTAATCTGTGTCATCCAATACAACATTGTCATCTATCCCAAATAATATTTAGTTTGTTTATAATATAATATGCAAAAAAAAATAATGAAAATGGCATAAAGATCAGTGTGTGAACTCTGTATTACAGGATGAACCCAATTAAAGGGTAGTAAATCATGCGTATTACAGCTGCTAGGACACAAAAGCAAGAATATGGGATCAAATCTCATATATAAGCAAATGAAAAAGACTAAATACAAATTGTCTTTATGTGAGGACGCAAGAAAAATGAGTCCTACCTGGCATCAGTAGCCCGGACTCCTTGACCTTGTGTAGTAACCCTAGGTAGCTATATTTTCCAGTATTTGCACCAGAGTTGATGTCTTCGAGCCTCCCATTGTTGGAGTCTGAGGTCAGCATGGCCTGAGTTGCCTGAACCATAGCCACACAAAGCACGACAGTATTAAACATCATATTTAAAGATGTCTATAGAAACGGAAAAAAATAGATACAATCTAGATCAGATTAATGTAAATTGCGGTAGAATAATGGTGTAAAACTTCCTATTTTCTATTTTCTTTGTTTCAACTATCTTGTCCATGTTAACGCAACTAATAATAAAAAAAAGTTGAACACTACAAGCGCAGAAGGAACCGTTCTTACTGTCCCTCAGTGGGAGATAGACGAGGAATGGAGAAAAAAGAAGAAAGCTATTTCTAGATATAACAAGGCAGGTGGGAAGCTTTTCTCTTTATGGAGACTGACACACCAATCTGACATGCCACAATGCTCCTCTGGATAATAAAATATGCACTTTTTCTCTTCAGAGAGGGAGTAGACTTGAATTCTAGTGCAACCTATTAGAAGTAGCAATCATAAAAGTCAAAAGCCAGATCAGATCTCATACTTTGTACTGACGAGGGGCAATACCATGAAACACCATGTCTGCAAATTGAGGTTCTGATCAAGTATAAATCCTTAGTCATATGACTATAGTAGTATCAAGGTGGAGGGAGAAAGGGTCCAAATTGGGCTGCCAGAATGATGAGAGTGATCCCAGATCATGGATAAATGATTTATTAGTTAACGCGTTTTGAAGCAATCAGCTACTTCTTCAGGAGAAATCAATGATGATTTGTCCTGAAGAAGCTGATTGCGTCAAATCCATTTATCCATGATCTGGGATCACTCTCATCATTCTGGCATCCCAATTTGGACCCTTTTTCACTCCATCCTGATACTACTCTCGCATGTGGGTCTGCAGCATCCAGTTTAGGATGTTATAGTGGTTGTGTCTCACACAACCATTCAAGGTGAGCCTATCCAAGTTGAGGAAGTGACCATTGACCAACTGATCCATTAAAGAAAAGGTTCCTAAATCCTGCTTCTCCTGCCTGTCAATGTCAAAGTGCCCGCAGAACCTTTTCCCTTCTCTGAACTACACCCCCGGGTGAGCGGAGCAGTGGTGTTGGTGATAGGACCTATGTGAGAGGAAAAAACAAGAGGACCTGCGCTGATGTCGGCACCCCATGACGAGTCACGTGACCGGCCGGAGTCCGTACCCGGAAGCGAGAACGATGTCGGGTTCACGAGACACACCGGAGGCCTCTTCACCGTGGTTATGTTGGCCGTATAACCACACAAGGTGAGTTTTATATCCAACATTAGGTCCCCACTAGACCACCGGGTAAAACACCAGGAGCGCCCCCTCCTCTCTCTCTCTTTTATTATGCACTTCTTGTCCTTCCAGTTATACTCTTTATTCCTCTGAACAGACTCGTTAAAGGGTCGATATTGACTTTTAGGATTGCTACTTCCAATAGGTGGTGCTAGATTTCATCTGCTTCCTCCCGGAATTTTTTTTTTTTTGGTTATTTGCTTGTTTCAAAGGGACTCTGTCAGCATAGAATGATTAGCCATTCTTATTTGAGAATTACTGATCAAACCATGTAGAGGTGCTTGGGACATCATGTTGTGGCGAAACATTTATGTGCAGCTCCCCACCTGCTTGATTTTTATCTATTTCCATCCTTCTTTTGGTCTATGAAGCCAGAGCTGCCAATCAAAATAGAGGACGGGCATAGATAGAAGGGCAACATATAGGTGGGAACGTGCATTGAAACATTTGGCCACATTGAGAAAACATAGTTGAAAAATCATGGCTGGGGACTATAAGGAGAGACTAGTTCGGCACAATCCCCAGCCGGCAGGTCTCTCTCTATGTGACCATATGGGAGAGACCTGTTAACCACCTGGGGTGGTATAAGGTCTGGCGGTTCTGTACCCGAGCGGCCCCTCACACTTTTGGGCATACACTGGTTCTTTGAAGGGTCACCCATCGCCCTTCACTGGCCTTGAAGGATGAGGTTTCGCCTCCGAATGGCAGAGCTAGTGCAAGTGCTTACTCTGGGAGAATTACTGTAGGTGTTGCTGGGAGGCAAGACGCCACTGTTCCCAGCGATCATGCTGTGCAGGGGTCCTGGAGCGCTGGGTCCCCTAGTGTTAGCTGTTGCCAGTGCATACAGAGTGCTGTATCTGCTGCTTTACCTAAATGCTGGGAGGTTGCTTCTATTACACCCTCCTCTCCTCCTCCTGTACTTCTCGGGGCTGAGGGTAGAGATTGGGCATTACCTCAACGATGTCAGGTGATCTCTGAAAGGCCGATTTAAAGGGGAACTCTGGAGAGAGAAAACTTTTTAGTACTGTCCCTGTCCTCCTACATGATGAAGCAGAGCCATACACTACAGTTCTAGGATCTATAGATATCTTATAAATCAATAAAATCATATCTGCTCCTCAGCACTCACTGCTCCCTCAGGGGACAGAGAAATTCAGCCTCATGCTGCAGCAGTGACAGGAGGTGTGTTGGGGGGTGTGGACCTGTGGACTCCATTATTATCCTTCAATCCAAACCCCTCACACTTCTTTATAGGCAGAGGGTGTGCCGCCGGCCCCATGGTCACAGTATATACTTGTTGTTTTGTGATTTTTTTTGTTCTGGATGGATGGATGAATGAATAATAAATAGTAAGGATGGAGGATGGATGGATGGATGGATGGATGGATGGATGGATTGATGAATACATAGGATGGATGGGTGGGTGGATGAATACATAGGTGGATGGGTGGGTGGATGAATACATAGGTGGATGGATGGATGAATGCATAGGATGGATGAATATATAGGATACATGGATGAATGGGTGGATGGATGAATACATAGGTTGGATAGATGAATACATAAGATGGATGGATGGATGAATACATAGGATGGATGGATGAATACATAAGATGGATGGATGGATGAATACATAGGATGGATGAATACATAAGATATATAATATACAGATTTATAGATGATAGATATTTTTAAGCCCATATATGTTTGGTGCACAGCATAAGGAACAGCATAATAATGGAACTTTGGGATTTATACCATGTGTAACAGATGCTGCACAGACGTCTGGATGCTTAGCTGTGAGGATTCATAGTGCTATAGTTTCAGTCGACACAAATGTTCTAAGTTGCTATGGGGCACAGGAGACCATGGCACTGATGAATAAATCAATGAAGTGATTTGCCTGTGCTCCTAGGCTGATACATGGCAGTATACATCATGCGCCATTATACAGAAAAAGATCACATCGTGTATTTATATCTGCTTGATGACATGATTGCTATTTGAAGCGAAAACAGCCCTGTTACATTACATAGGATGGTATATTGGGGGCTGGATTGTAATGTGCGCATGGGGCCCGTGGCCATGGCACCTGACACACACCCTGCCCATACAGAAGTGTGAGGGGGTGGGTGTGTAAGATGATCTTGGAGCCCCCAGGGTCCTCGTACCCGACATACCTCCCATCACAGCTGCTGCATGAAGCTGATTTTCTCGAACCCCTGAGGGAGGGGTGAGAGTTGAAAAGCAAATATGATTTTATAAATTTATAAGTGATCTATAAATTCTAGAACTGCAGAGGACAGCTCAGCTTCATCATATAGGAGGACACAGGGCCGGCGTTAGGGGGGGGGCAGACTGGGCAGTTGCCTAGGGCCCCCACTCTCTTAGGGGCCCCCAAAGGAGCTGAACTGAAAATAGCAATAAAACTGAAAAAAATGTAAAAATACACATATTTGGTATCGCTGCGTTCGTAAGAATCTAAGCTATCAATATATGAAGTAAATTAATCCAATTGGTAAATGGCGTAATGGGAAAAAAATAAAAACGCCAGAATTATGTTTTTTAGGCCACCACGTTGTTACAATAAAATGCAATAAAAGGCGATCAAAATGTTGTATCTGACTCAAAATGGTATCAGTAAAAATGTCAGCTCAGGGCACATAAAGTAAGCCCTCACATATCTATGTATCTTCAAAAATTAAAACATCATGGGTCTCGGAAAATAAAAAAAAAAATATTTTTTTTTTTTACAAATTTCTGTTTTGTTTTTTTTATGATTGAAATAAAAATGACGTTCAGTATGTTCTTATTCTGACCTAGATAATCAACTTATGAAGTCACTCTTACCATATAACTACGGCCTGTTCCACATCTAAGGTTGGTGTGCGTTTTGCTAAATTTGCCTTTCTAGCCGTTTTTACCGCTAAAAACGCATTAAAAACGCTAGCGTTTTTCCCCCATTGATTTCAATGGGAACGCATGCATTTTTACGAACGCAGCACAAAACGTCTTCCCCGATGTTTTGGGCAGCGTTTTTGCATGTGTTTCCATTAAAATCAATGGGAACAAAAATGCATGCGTTTTGATGCGTTTTTGCGGTAAAAACGCATGGAAATGCAAATTGAGCAAAATGCAGCAAAGCGTTAGATGTGAAAGGGGCCTGAGCATTTAGGGCCCACTTTAACCTTTTGCCTAGGGCCCCACTTTGCCTAAAACCGGCCCTGGGAGGACAGAGACAGTACTTAAAAGCTTTCTGTCCCCAGAGTTCCCCCTTACACACGACATATCCTCTGTGTGGTGTTGATTATTACAATTGTGTTTGAGTGGCAGAGGTTAGAGGTTTTTGTGCTTTTCTGGTGGGTTCCTTGCTCTGGGATCTGGTCTTGGCTTTGTCCCTGTTTTCTTTGCTTGGTATTGTACTGCACTGCTCCTTTTGGTTCACTGATGTGTTTGATCCCACTGTGGCTAGTGTGCCCAATCATCAGCTAGAGCGCTGCTCGCCATCTGGGAAGGGCTCTGCCAAAGTCCCTCCTTCAAGGGTGTGAAGGCAGGTGAAACGTACTTCAGCACTTAAGGGTGTGCGGTAGGGTGGCGGCTGGCGCTAAGTGTGTACTTGCTAGCCTGTAGTCCAGTTATTCCACCACTTCCCTAACATTACAAGTGGCATAGGAAGACGTCAGATTGGGGTCATGGAGGACTACTCGGGTCTCTCCCTATAGTCCCCAACCTATTTCTAACTATGTTTTCTCTGAAACATCCCAACATTTCACAGTAAAAGCTTGGATTTAATAATAGGTTCCTGCCAGTGATACAATGGATTCGTCCACAGAGTGGAGGCTTCTCTTCCGTTCTGCTCTGCACAAGGGGAGGGACTGCTGACGTCATACTGATTGAGAGCTCCCCACTACCTAACTGGGGAGTCTGGCTGTCAATAAGCGTGACAACTGCTGTTACCCTTGTCATCAGAGCAGAGAAGCCGCCACTTTATCCAAGTGACATCAGCGGAAGCTGCAGAATTGTTAGCAGGAATGTGTCAGTGGCGAGCGGGACCGGGCATAACAGACAGGGAGGTAGCAACAACCTGTCTGTTAGCGCTTACACATATGTTTTTTTCTTGTTATAAAATCCTGGATATACCCATTCATTTTACACATGCATTTTATTTTATTTTTTACAGATGGAAAGAGGCAATGAAAGTTTATAATGAGGAAATTCAACCAACTGCCCCACGAAATGTCATACTGAGTTCTTTGTATATTAAAGACATTTTCTAGTTTCATATAGTATGTCCATATGGCACTTTAAAAGACTAGTCCATCCATAGCTTTACATGGCCAGTCCATTCCACTGTCAAACAAATCAGCTTTTGACTTAACGGTAAACAAATCTAACAAGCTATTTGTAGATCTGCATCCTCTGTCACTCCAGCTCTTTTCACCAAGCAGTGCCGCCTCCTCCTTGCTTGGCTGATGGCTCTCTTCCTTGAAGTAACACAGCTTACAGGCTGTCAGTGAAGCAGGAGGAGGCAGTACTGGTTGGGGAATAGAGCTGGAATGACAGAAGTTTCACATCTACAAGTAATAGATTTGCATGATCAATTCAGATGTTACTTTCTTATGGTGGGTTTACACACACCAATCATTGTATCCAATATCTGAACCAATCTCTGGTTGCAGTGAAATCATGGACACATAGTTCCATTTTGTGGCTGTGTACAACATGGAGCAATCTGTCCATGATTTCACTGCAACCAGAGATTGGTTCAGATATTGGATACAATGATTGGTGTGTGTAAACCCACCATTAGTGACAGAGGAATGGGCTGGCCTTTATAGGTATTGCTGGACTTGTCTTTGAAAGAGCTACTTGTGTATTTAAGTAGTTTGGGGGTATGAAATAATGTTGACACATTCCCCTTAACCATTGTGAAACTTTGTAATATTCTTCATATTTCAGTTCCTGTTTTGATAAAATGTGCTTTTAATCAGTTAAGTGCATGGAAATGTTCCCTTATACAGCCTGATTCTGTTCATCTGACACATGGCTCATTACGCTATGGCTGCATCTAGACTATTGTCTTAAAGGGGTTGTCCGATCTAAAATAATAATTTTGCAGTCCCTCTATGTGACTGCTGAATTCTCAATCCTCCCAGCACCCGCACTGTGCTCTGCGAGGATTCACTGTTTTGTTTGTCAGGTTTTTCGCCATTCTCGGCAGGAGCGGCAGTTTTGCTGCATCTGCCGCCTAACGGAACACTTGTGGCAAGACTGCGTTCGACCTAATGCATTCCCTAGGACACTTGCGGACATGTGCGGCACTTGCAGTTTTGCTGCAATCCGACCAATCCGGCACTTGCTGCAACAGAAGAAAATGCTGCTAGCAGTGTTTTTTTTAACTCGCTGCAACAAGTGCCGCACATGTTCACATGTCCCATAGGGAATTAATTAGGCTCAATGCAGTGTTTGCCGCAAGTGATCCGTTAGACGGCAGATGTAGCTAAATGCCGGATCTGCCGAGAAATGCTGATGTGAAAGCAGCCTTAGCCAGGAATGGACCGCAATTATGCGATGTGCTTGTTCCCAGCAACAACAAAACTAGTGGGTGCAGCCTCGCTCAATATAAGTGCATGGAGCTGCATAGGCGCACCCAAGGGGGGGGGGACCTACGTGTCTGGACCCCCCCCTTTGGACAGCCCTGAGAAGTGGTGCAGTACACAAGCAGCTGGGCCCCTATGTCAGGAGACAGGAACAATTACACAGCACCTAAGGGCCCACAAAAGAGGCTGCTTTTAGGGGGCTTTGCTCCCCCAAACCCCCCCACCCGGGGCTTTGCCCCTCGGAACCCCGCTGGGGGGTGACACCCCCCTTTCAGGGCCGGCGTGTGTTTCTTGGACCCCCTACCTTGGGAAATTTCTGGGTGCGCCACTGTGGAGTGGGCACGTCAGACTAGTGGGCATGGTCGTCTAGTGGGTGCAGCCTTGTTCCATATCAAGAAATGAATCAGATAGCGCATAATTCTGATTATTCTTAATGCCGTTTGCTGGATGATGTGCACTGATTAATAGAATGTTGAGAATTAGTGAAGACTGACATATTATGCAACAGTTTGCAAGGGCAATGTGACCTGTAGTCCTAAATACTGATCACCTTTTATTCCTCATCGAAGACCTATGATCTAAGTGTATTTGGAGGAAGCCTATTATTTTCTAAGCAGATAAGCCAGACTCATGTGATATTGCACTGGACATTCCCCATTTGGGCTGTCCACCTCTGGACATTCAGCTTTGATGTGATCTGCAGTCATAAAAGCTCATAGAAGATAAAATAGTTACAAGTGTAATAGCAACCAACTGACACATTGCCAGTTCACTCATTCGGCACACTGCCCGAGATACTGCAACATTCACACCATTAATGGCAAATAGTGCAACATTTTTATTGAAAGCCAACTGGAAAAATGTATTTCTAGCACCAATTATATGAATGTAAATAAAAAAAAAATGTCCCCCCCCAAAGGTGGACAGCTCATCTAAGGTATCATTTCCAATAATCACAGGGTGGCGTGCCTAGTACTACCTTTACAACGCCATACCTTATATTTTCTATTATAGAAAGAGAAGATTACATTATGGATTAGCAAAAAAGAAGTTGTAGTAAGATAGTAACTTACGTGCAAGTTGATGGGGAGTCGCCAGGTTACGCCAACAGATGATGGTACGCATAAGCAAAAGACATTTATATAGCTCCGGACTATTGTGGTGACGTGTATGTGGACAACAACAAGGAGGAGGACTCTTCTTAATGTCAAACTGCGGAGTAGATTAAGGAGTCATTTATAAACTCCACTCAGAACTCATAATATTCATTACTTGTCATTTATGGTAAAAGCTCCTGTAGTAACTCATTTATCAATGATTACATCTACTGTCACTGTCAATTCACCACATACTATCTCAGCGTTTCATTAGTTTGTTTTGACTTTGTGATGGCTAGGGACACCAGGACAGATTCATTGGGCAGGGACTATAGTGCTTAAAGGGAATCTACCACCAGGTATTTGCTACCCAATCTGAGAGTAGAATAATGTCAGAAATCTCTGATTCCAGTGATGTGTTTCTTACTTGGCTGCTTTTTGCAGTTTTGGTAAAATCACTGTTTTATCTGATTCAGATCTACCAGTTCTTTGTATAACGCCGCCCACACCTCTGATTGACAGCTTTCTGTGTATACTGTGCATAGGAGGAAAGCTGCCAATCTTTGTTGAGGTCGGGTTATAGAGTACTTATGAGTATGAAGAACTATATAGCAGCAGATTTACTACTCCTCTAGTCATATCATCCCTTCCAGGACTCCATCTTACACAGCATTACTCAGCATTGAGGTTACTAAGGAATGGGCAATGTTGAGGTCCGTAGATGTTGATGCACCCCAGGGCTGTGCGGCACTCGGAGCCGGGCTTTGGAGCTTCTGGATAGAGGAGTCACAAGGGTCGAGACCCCAGTACTTGGTACCTGTAACATATTTCACAGGTCATGGCTTCGGGGATGTGTTGTGTCTCCAGAGTCAGCATTCACTACATCTTTGCCTTACTGTGCAGGTGATATCCTTGAGGGACAGGGGGTTATGGAAGTGAACACTGGAAGGTCAGGGCATTCTTTCTGCAGGTGTTATCCTGCCTACTCCGCTCTTGAGGGTTCGGAGACCCCTTGGCTAAAGGGGGTACTGTCACGATAGTCTTTCTTACTTTGGAAATTTGTGACTGGTTTGGGACCTCTGACTCATTCCTTTATTGAGATTTTATTTGCAACGTTTTCGTTCCTTTCAGTTCAGGAGTTAATGTCATTTCTGCTTCTAGCAGACTCCTTAGTTTCCTTACCTAGTGTGGCTGCTCTGTGATCACTCCCATCCCCTTTACATGATCACATGGTTCCAGCATCCTTTGCTGGTGATTGAACCCATTCTTTGCCAAGCTTGCTGAGGAGAAGGAAGTTCTTTGGAGAGCTAACTACTGCTAAGCTGTCTGCTGTCAAGGAGCATGGCAGCAGACATAAAGTTGCCTTGTTGTTACCTGCTTGTCTCCCCTTCCCTCTTGTCTTGTTTATTGCAGTGGTTGGGACTAGTGCTTCCGCCGGCCATTTCCTTATTTTTGGCTAACATCAGGGCCATCGAGGGACTAGGTATCCTGCTCAGTGACGGGTTGAAAGAACCCGTATAAGGACGGTAGAGATATTAGGACACAGCCGCAGGTGAGTGCAGGAGATCACCTCTTCCTTGTTTCCTATGTGCAGGGCCCTCTGCTGTATTTCCCCTCTGGTGTTTCTCCATCTGTAGTTTCATGTTGTGCACCTGACATTGTTGGCCTGTGCGTCCACTGTCATGCACAGTAGCTGGACACCCCTTAGTGCCGCATGACACTCTATTATAGGTTGATAGTTTTTATATTACTTTTCTAATAGTCATGGCAATAAATTGGTTTGTAATCAGCCATTTCCACCGTAAACAAGTAAGCGGAGCGGATTTCATTACAACCCTATTTATGCTCCACTGAAATATCCGGTTCCATACTATTCATTGCTCAGTAATTAGAAGAATAATGAAAATTCTGCTGCTGGAAATAAGGGAAAATGGTTTATATATGTAAACAGCACGTCAGCTATGTCCTGTTATGTGTTTACAAGTGTATGGTTGTAAGTGGGAGATGGTCTCATTATTAACCCCTTTATAACATGTAGTCTGAGTTTAATGGCCAGACTCCATTTGGCAATTTTTAACATCTTCTGGTTTATTAGTTGCTGTAAGTTCATTTTGTTAATTTTTTTTTAATTAATAGCGCTGATTAGACATGAGCGGATCATCTGCGAAGGATCAAATTTGAGTCAAATTTCCTAAAATCCATGGTTTCAAGATAATTCAAATAATCGGTAATTAAATTAATGAGATTTTGAAAAAATGGGGGTGCTCTCACATGCAGTATACACTGTGTTCCAAATTATTATGCAAATTGGTTTTAAGTGTCATAGGGTTTTTTTTTTTCAATGAAGCCCATTGATGGTATTGTGTCTCATGGCCACTTTACACACACCAACTTATCTGTCCAACTTCTGAACAACTTACTGGTTGCAGTGAAATCATGGAGACATTGTTCCATTTGTACACAGTCACACAATGGAGCAATGTGTCCATGATTTCACTGCAACCAGTAAGTTGGTCAGAAGTTGGACAGATAAGTTGGTGTGTGTAAAGTGGCCTTCAGGGTTCTTTGGATCATTGAAATCAATCTCAGATATCTGTGATAATTAGTTTGCCCGGTGAGCCAATAAAAGGAAAACTGGGTGTTCCCCCATATTACGCAGGCCACAGTTTTCAAGTAACATAGGAAAGAAAAAGGATGTCTCTGCTGCCGAAAAGCAACAAATAGTGCAATGCCTTGGACAAGGGATGAAAACATTTGATATTGCACGAAAATGTAAGCGTGATCATCGTATTGTGAAGAGATGTGTGGCTGATTCTGAGCACAGATGTGTTCGTGCAGATAAAGGCAGAATGAGGAAGGTTTCTGCCAGGGAAGTTCATCAGATTAAGAGAGCAGCTGCTAAAAAGACCTTACAAACCAGCAAGCAGATATGTGAAGCTGCTGGTGCCTCTGGAATCCCTCGAACCTCAAGGTGTAGGATCCTTCAAAGACTTGCTGTGGTGCATAAACCTACTATTCGGCCACCCCTAAACAGTGCTCACAAGCAGAAACGGTTGCAGTTTGCCCAGACATACATGAAGACTAATTTTCAAACAGTCTTGTTTACTGATGAGTGCCGAGCAACCCTGCATGGCCCAGATGAATAGAGTAGTGGATGGTTGGTGATGCCACCATGTCCCAACAAGGCTGCGATGTCAGCAAGGAGGTGGAGGAGTCATGTTTTGGGCTGGAATCATTGGGAAACAGCTGTTGGCCCCTTTAAGGTTCCTGAAGGTGTGAAAATGACCTCTGCAACGTATATAGAGTTTCCAACTGAGAACTTTCTTCCATGGTACAAAAAGCAAAAATGTGCCTCCAGGAGCAAAATTATCTTCATGCTTGACAATGCACCATCTCATGCTGCAAAGAATACCTCTATGTCATTGGCTGCTATGGCATAAAAGGAGATAAACTCATGGTGTGGCCACCATCTTCCCCTGACCTCAACCCTATAGAGAACCTTAGGAGTATAATTACGGTAAGCAAAAGATCTATGAGGGTGGGAGGCAGTTCACATCAAAACAGCAGCTCTGGGAGGCTATTCTGACATCATGCAAAGAAATACAAGCAGAAACTCTCCAGAAACTCACAATATCAATGGATGCAAAAATTGTGAAGGTGATATCAAAGAATGGTTAACATGTAACTTGGCCTGTTAGGATGTTTTGGAGTTAAATAGCTTTTTATTTCAGTGAATGTGACCTGTTAATGCTGCAAATTCAACAAATCAGCATTTTCAGTTCTTTCAAACATAACAAATGTTTACAAACTCTCCTGTGCCTAATAATTTGGAACAGTGTTTTTAGAGTTTTTTTAATTTTGAAAATTATACTGTTATCATAGGGAGATTTCTTCAATAAAATTTGATGTATACTCTAACGGGTGATGTCTTTTATTACACTGATTGTCATTTGCACCGACCATTTAGGAAAATCAGAGAAAAAGAACATTTGCATAATTTGGAACACAGTGTAAACATAGGGGTCAGTCAATGAATGCAGTAACAAGGTTGTGACATAAAGTGTACTTAGTCACGACAAAACAAACTGAGACGTGACACAGTAACTGCTTATTTGGATAGGGGCTACAGAATGGTCAGGTAATGCAAGGTCAGTTCCAAGAGACGTTGCAGTATGCAAGAATACAGGGATGTGGTCATGTAACAGTCCTAGGTCAGGTATACCAGGAAGGTGAGACTGATGATCCGGGGAATAAACAAAGGCTAAAACAAGTAATGGTTCAAGGGTCAATAAAACAGAGAAAGATAACAAGTCTAGGGAGCAGGCAAAGAGAAAACCAGTCCGGGTCAGGTAACAGAGTTCAGGATAAACAAAGCAGACCACACAGCACTTTATGCAAAGTATATGATTGGCATCAAACTGGAGAAAGCTGCACAAATAAGAATCAGGGTAATTACTGAAAGTAGAAACACCTAAGTGAGTCAACCCTTCCCAGAACCAGCATGGAGAATAACTCAGAACGTAATCGGGCTGACAGCCAGGTACTGGAAGCAGCAACATGCAAAAAAGTTAAAGCAATGCTGTGTGGAGCTCATAACACTATGATTTTATGCTTGTACTGTGTGTACGAATTGGAGCACTCAGAGATCGCAGGATAGGGAAAGATAAAGGCCTAATGATCACAGGGAGGGATGGATCCATAGCACCAAAACAGGCTTTTTATAAGGGAACTGCTTCTAAAGTGATCCCTGCCTATGGCCGGGTGGCACTAGCTATTTAAGGTACCCTCCCCTGTAGGAAGGCGCCTCTGCAATGTTATTTCCTAACACAAAAGAAAAAAGCATGTGCATGTTATGACCAAATACCTTGCAATAAATAGCTAAAAACTAGTGCTTTTAAAAACACAGGGTACTTGGTACATACCTTTTTTGCAAAAAACGTATTAAGCCATCCCACCTCGTCAAGGTGACTCATTTCGGGACAGTCCCTACTCTATTATGACCTTCCACTGTACTCCACTGACCTCATTGGAAGCAGGATGCAGAGCGTGACCGAGTCAGAGCAAACGTTTGTGAACATGCCTGTAGAGCATGTTCCTACAGATCATCAAATAGACTGAAACAAGAAAAAAGTATGTGTAGATTATGGCTAAATACCTTGCAATAAATTAATAAAAACTAGAGCTGTTAAAAACGCGGAGTACTTGGTACATACATTTTTTGCAAAAAAGGTATTACCTTAAGCCATCCCACTTCGTCAAGGTGACCGTTTTGGGACGGTCCCTACTCTAACTGTATTATGACCTGCCACTGTGTCCACTGACCTCATTGGAAACAGGATGCAGAGTGGGACTGGATCCCAAAATGGATTCACAGAAGTGGGATGCAATATAACTGCTCTGCTCTGCTCAGTAAAGGGAAGGGTGGGGCTCTCCCTAACTTTTCAGAAGACAAGTAACTAAATGGAAATACAGAAAAACCTGTGTCACAGCAATCTTTTGTGAACATGTCTGTAGAGCATGTTCACACTGACCACTAAATAGATTGAAACAAGAAAAATGTATGTGTGCCACATCTGCAGTCTGGTCACCACAAGGGGTACTGCACCCATTCCACGGGCGTGGCATCCCTGTTCTCAGGGAAATGGGTTGGTAAGTCTGAGATACCTATCAGGCACCCAACACACCCGGTCCCAGGGACGGTGGGCGGACCTGGTAGCGGGAGGGCTCAATCAGGGGATGGAGGGAAGGAATGTGTGATGTGGGAAGTTAGTGAGTAGTTGAAGAGAGACTGGAAAAGGAAGGAGTGAAGAGCGACAGAGAGTGAGGACCTAGAGGACTTGAGCAGCGTGGAGCTCATTCTGGGTCATGGAACAACTGACAGCGAGTGAGGTAGAGGGAGCCCTAGGGGCACAGGCAGAGGCAGAGAGAACCACCCGTACGCCAGAATCCAAGTTTGACCGGAGTTGGATGGAAGGGCTGGTTAGGAACCAGGGGATCGGCCCTGAAGGTGCCGAAGAGAATCCATATTCTAACCACAGAACCGGAGACCACAAGATTTAGAGGAGCTGTGGCCGTCACCCGACACATCCACCGAGAAGGTAAACGTACTAGTGTCAGGAGACTTGGCACCAGTCGCCCGACAGTACCCGTGGCTGCCGGATTGGGACTCTGTGTTCGGAGGCGCGAGCAGGAGAGAGACGGACAGTTAGCGCTGGTAGAGCAATCCGTGAAAGTAAGGAACATAAAGAGGTGTTTTGGACGAGGAATCCCGGTTCTTTGAGAACTATCTGGACTGAGACTTGGCAAGGGACAGTACCCGGTAGCATTGCTAAAGTCAACTGTAAGTAAACCGGGCATAGAATTCAGGAGCTGTGTTTGAGACTGTTTATTTCCCCGCCTGCGGAGCCACTGACTGATAAACCAAGCAGACCACAGAGAACCAGCCCCAGTAGGGCACATCTATCTCACTCACCTGGAAAAATCCTGCGGTCTGCTACCACTGCGGACTGTACCGATTGCCCTCGGGAACCACTCCACCCGTGGGGAGCGATACCACCTTAGCTGCCAATCCATCGTCCCCAGAGGTCCCGCATCGGCCATCAATAGCTGAACATCACGGGTTGCGTCACGACAACCAACCCCAAAATCAAAGTCTTTGAACTTATATTTGACATCCAGCCCTGGGGTGCATTATATGTGCAGATTATGACCAATAAATAAATGAAAACTAGTGCTGTTAAAAACACAGGGTACTTGATACATACGTTTTTTGCAAAAAATCTGCATCTACTTTTTTCTTGTTGTTTCCATTTGTCGGTCAGTGTGAACATGCTCTACAGGCGTGTTTACTAATGTTTGTTCTGACTCAGGTATTTCTGTATTTGCAATGTTATTTCCTAGTCTGTCCATTTTGTGCTAGTAACTTTGTCAGGTCCCTGATCCAGATTCTATCCTGTATTTCAGGACCTGAGTTGCCTGTGTACCTGGACCATTCCTGTGATCCTGCATGATCCTGAACCAGCCGTTTGCACATGAATCAGTGGTCGTGTCTGCACCTGAATCTGAATCTATAGAATCAGTACCAACCATCCTATCTGCACCTGAACCCAAACCAGTCCTGTCTGTACCAGTGGTCCTGTCTGCAGGTGAGTCCGAACCTGCTCTGTCTGTACCAGCCTTTGTCTCCGACTCCGTTTTGCATGTTGTAGACCAGACTGTTGCCAGTTTGGACTTTGCCTTTGGCTCTGACTTTGTCTCATATGTTACTGGTCCAGACTCCAGAACTTGGCTCCTACTCCATCTCGCCTGCTGCTGTTTGGCTAAGCTACTGCAGATCCCAGGACTGCACGGGAGTGCTACCTAGTAAATGGGACTGGAAGAGAAACAAGTGCAATAGGATTTTATTAGGGTGGTAACAGACAACAATGGAATAGCGTGCTTACCTGGTTGGGGTTGTAAATTCACACGTACGGAAAAATGTGAGACTTGGCTGCTGTGGGACAGCAGTGGAGAAATCAGTATAACAGGAAGGAATGGTTTTTTATCAGAACATAAAAGAAATGTGTAGATTCAATAAACTACTGTTTTAGCCATTCTGGTTTCCTCCATTGGCAGCACCGATTTAACTCTTTCCTTCCTGTTATATTGGAATGGTACCGGGCGGCTACGTGCAGTACAAATCTAGACGTGCCATCAAAGGGTCTAGAGAAGACCAGGTAGCCACTCGGTCACCCCCTCCATGGTAATCCCAGACTCCCTGGTCCAGCGGGTCCATATCCCTGTCTCGGCTGTATCGGTCACGGTCTCATCAGTCGTACAAAAACCTTTGTAATTTCCTAATAATGTTGTGGTTAGCAAATCTTTTTTTACTCCTGGATGAGAAGCCGTAACTTCTTAACGCTCATAACAGTTCAACTGTTTTGTCTTTAGAAAAAAATAGGAGAATTTTTGGGTAGCTTAATAAAAATTCTTTTTAAATGCTTAATCATTTTGTGGTTAGCAAACTAGTTGCAGACTCCTCATAAAGGGACTCCTCATTTGTTAACTTTCAGTTCACAGGCCGCTATTGTTTACATTCAAAACAGTTCACCTGTTCTGCTCCCAAATTTAGGGAATATTTTTTGGATGGATTATGATAAAGCTATTGCTTCTTCATTAAGCAAAGTGCAAAGCTCTTAATTTTAACCCTGCAGCCGGCAGGACCCCCCTTAGGGTGCAGGGGGATCGGGTCCCATCCGGCCGCCGGCATCCTCCTGTGCCCCGCAGGAATACTTACCCGGCTTGCGCTCCCACAACGTCCTCTCCGGCTGCAGCAGCTAATCGGTATCTCTCCCCCGCCTCCTCACTTCCTGGTTGCGGGGGGTATGCGCATAGGGTGCACGCGCTCCTCTCTCAGTAAATTTAAAGGGTCTGTACACCCATTTTCTGAAACCACCCCTCAGCCAATCGTTGAGAAGCCGGTGGGTACTTAAGGCTCTCCTAATTTCCTATGGGAGGTGCCTGGGCAACCTCAATGTTAGTGTAGTTGCCAGCTCTGGTCCTTAAGCAGCGCTTGCTATTTACTTACTTTGACATTCTAACCTGCCTTATCTTTGCTTTCAGTGCTTGATCCCTCCTCCTGCCTAGCACACCTGCTGATCTGTACTGCACCCGCTGAACCCTGGCAGCTTCTTAGATCCCTCCAGCGACATAGGGCCCCTTCCTTGCGTCCTCCCCGGTTCCTTGGTTTCTGTGCCCCATTCCACCCGGTATCTCTATTTCCTTGGGTCAGACCCACGGGTTTGCTGGTTCTTTGGATCCTCCCTGGCTGTACCGAGACAATCCCTGTACTGGGGTTCCGCTCCTTGAAGCTCCCTTGGGAGAAACCCTGTGCTTTGGCCCTGTGGACTTCCCTTGCAGGTTTATTCTTGCCTTTTTGTTTAATAAACTCTGTTCCTTTATCTGATGATCTTGTCCGACTTGTTTCTGGTATCAGCCTCCACGGTATCTTCCAAGTCTAGTGGGTTTACTATTCAGCTCCGCCTGTGGTGGCGTGACATTTATATTCCCCAGATATGGATAATTGCATCCAACTGTGTGAAAATTACATGGCATCTTCTGTTTGCACTGCTTCTCTTTAATCAACAGCAATGCAAGTGTCTACCGCCTCCCAAAGGCATAATTTTTAGACCTTTTTACTCAATTTAGGTAATCTAAAAAATCAGAGACTGCAGTGTGTTATTAAATAAAATGTAGGATACCTTTGGTTACTATTTATTTCCCCCTAACTAGATATTTTTAATTTATTTGGACATTAAAAAAAATGCCCTTGAAATACAGAGCTAAAAATGTGTTCAATGGACTTTGGCCAGGTCCTTTCTATGTCTTGTAGAAATGACTTCGAGGTGATCTATGGGAATCCAGTTTGGCGGAGAAATAGAATGACAATTTGTCGATTTAGCGACTAAACACATTCAGGATAGAAGCTTGGGAGAAAGAGTTAAAGCTTCCTATACATACTGAATCTTTAAGAAAAACATTTGACAATGTGTATACTAATATGTCTTGTATCTCCCTCATTGAAACCCATTATAAAGTATTTTCACGATAGTGCCTTACCCCCTTGAAACTTCATTTAATACACGACCACCACTCACCTCTTTGCTGGCAAAATTGCAACCGTTTAGGAAATCTGACCCATATATTCTGGGACTGTAAACATCTTAAGCCTTTCTGGAAAAAGGTTCAATCCCTATTAGAGACATAACTGGAATTGACATTCACCTCTCCCAGACTCTTTGGTGAAGCTTATGTGGTGCGCCACTAAGCAGGCGTCACAGATGGGTACTGCACCCGTAAAAGAGGTGCAGATACTCCAGCTGCAGGTGGATCATAGAATAGTGGGTGGGACCCATTAACCAGCACCCCACACTAGGTCATACGGTGGGAGGTCACCCGGGAGGGAATAAAACCACCTCTAGGGGGAACAAGGAGGTTTTTTGCCAAGGAGGTTTTTGCCTCCAGGTCTTTGACCGAGGAGTTGAGGAGTGAAAGGAAGCAGAAGGGTCTCTCAGCTGAAGGACCAGAGAAAGAGCTTAAAGAAAGATCCCAGGAGCAGACAGCCTGAAGGGAAGAGAAACTTGAGGGGGTTTATCCCAGTCAGCTTACCGGGCACCGGAGCCCACACCTGTGGGATACTTTAGGACCACAGAAAATCCGAAGACCCGTGGAGTCTATACTTTTCCCGGGCACCTGAGTGACCGACAGAGGGCACCAGGCACCGCTTGATGGTTCAGCGGTCAGCCAACAGAGGGTTATCCGACGGGAGCAAAGGAGAGAGACAGAAGGAGGTCAGGTTGGCTTTAAGGAACCAGACTTCACCACCACTGGGAAGCAGGAAAGACACAGACGAGGATAGAGCACAACGGCACACACCAAGGGTCCATCATACCACCTAAGATCTGCCTGCAGCCACCCGTTCAGCTACCTGTCCTCACACCATCAGGAATACTGTACTGTAACTTTTGTATGCAACCACTACAATTGCCAGTAAAGTACCCGGAGGAACAGTGACTTCTAGACACAGTTTGCTTTCTTTCCATGAACTTGTTTCCTTGCAGGAACGCTGCCCCGGAGGCCCCAGTCCTACCTGTGGAGGACTATACCCTCCTAGCCGCGATACCATCGACCTCCGGTGGACTGTGGTGGTGCTGGTGCAAATCACCAGAAACTACAGGTGGCGTCAAAACAACAAACTGTATATAATCCCCTGTAAATATAACCCCCTTTTCAAAGACAGGCCCAGGACACGGGATCAGGCGCGGCTGCCATTCCCCGTGACACAGTTAACCCCTTCGAGGCCTGATACCCAAGTACCCCAAAGCATGGGCTCAACATATCTTTTCTGGTGTCACAAACAGGATATCATGCCCGGTACCACCGGGTACTGTGCGCCTTGAACTTGGATTTGTGCTTAAAACTAACTTTTTCCGCCATAGCTTGGCACCAAAAATGGGTTCCCGTCATTACTGCAGGAGGACCCAAGATGGCGCCGTAGCCATGTACTAAACACCATGTGCAGGCCCGGGGGTGTGCCTCAGCCCCTAGAAGAAGGAGGGCCAAGACAGAGGCGCCAAAAAGTGTGGCCGCCCCGACTGCCATCAATCAGGGTGGCGGCCCACGGGAAGTTCCCAGGAAGTGTCCGCCCATAAGAAGACAAACCGGAAGAGAAGGACAGAAACAACAGGACTCCTTTGTACCCGGCAGCATGGCGGCACCCTGGTGGAGAGACATTGTGCGCAAGCTTGAGGAGCAAACTCGAGCCGCGCAGGGCGACCCGGCAGCGGCATCCCTCTTAACCTTGGAGGGGGATGCCGACTACTGGAGGGATGCTTTCGGACGGCTCCGCCAGGAGATGGAGGAGGCCCTGACTTGGGTGTGCCGGCGGTGGAGCGCGGAGCGACCATTCACACTGTCCTCCATGAGAGCGGACCGCGAAGCGCGGGAGGCGGCAGTAACCAAACGCGCAGTTGTAAAGTATTGTGCCTCTCTGCCACCCGTTGCACCACCCATCCAGACCCGGGACACAGGAGTTCAACCTGAGCCCCCGACTTCACCACCGTCGTTGGCCAGCAGTTTTTTCCGCCTGGAGGCAGCGCGGACATCCCCCACCGCACCAGAAGTTGAGACCGAGGAGGAATATAACGATGACTCTGATGACGAGGAAACGGAGGACGTGTTGGGAGCCTCGGGAGGGAGCACCCCAGAATCTGCATGGTGGACTGTGTGACAGCGGCAGCAGCGAGGATCCCCCGCCATATTGAGCTCCGTGGAGACACGAGTTGTACTGCGAGTTCCAACCGGCAACTCACCACCTCCACAGTATCGGTCACTACAGTGTTCCCGACCAGCTTTAGACGAGAGAGACCAAGTGGTGAGGCAAAGAAGAAGAGAGGAGTGGTACCAACGTGAACAGGCAACAAGGCGACTCCGAGAGAAAGCAAGAGCCCAGCCCCCGCTTCCACTAGAACTCTGCCGCTTATGAACTGTCGTTTCCGTTTATCAGGAAGATGGTTGGGGATTTTTTTCACATGGATTCATGCATTTTGATATAAAATGAAAGGGCATTTGGGGATATCACATCTTCCAACAGACTCCAGTTAGAGGACAATGAACTTTTGACACTTTTTATGCGAACTGTCTCGCACCGATTTATGGCTTTCTACACTTACCGAAGAATCTTCAGGTGTCCACAGGCCACTAATCATAGAGCAATAATACAAGGGTTCCTCTTAACTTGTAATTTTGACTTTACCTTCCCAGCTCCTCTCCCCCTCTATAGCCTGACTCTGCTTTATGTCACCTGTCGTATTTACTACGTTATCTAACCCTGTTTATGTATATATGTATGTGTCTTCTGAATTTGTGTCATTATCAGCCTGATGAAGGGGCCATAGTGTCCCGAAAAATTGCTTCACTTAGCGTCTTTTCAGTTAGCCATTAAAAGGTATCAACCACTGAGGACTCTCAGATTGCAATATTATTCTACTAATAGGAATTGATTCCCTACCAAAGAAACTCAGATAATAAATATCAGAAATAATGGGGCAACTGGAAGGTAGGTTTTCCATCTCCAGTCCTTCAGAATGAATCTTACACACCTTGTTGACACTAGCCTTACACGACAATCAAACTATAATCATTAACTAAGACTACTCAGATAAATTATATAAACTTGAGCTAACTACCCACACTAACCCTTCGCCCCTCAATCTTCCCTTCTTCCTTCCTCCCTCTCTATGTTTGTTAATTAATACTTGTTCTACATATTAGAACCCTTACCTGTATTAGAATACATTCAGAATACATTCAAACTAAATTGATATTAGACATAATACACTCTTTTACTATTATGTCTTACCTTATGTTATACTTATAAGAAGAATTCTGTACAAATGATGCTCTATTAATGTTGTGTTATTCATATTCTCCAGTATTAAAACTCAATAAAAATTATATGAATACAGACAACGTGTTTCAACCTTTAAGGTCTTCGTCTCCTCATAAGGAGCAGGATGCTGTGTGTGACTGGGGCCAAAATCGGAATCACAGAAATGGGATGCATTATATAGCTTCAGCTCAGTAAAGGAAGGGTGTGGCTCCCCCTAACTTGCCAGGAGACAAGTAACCAAATGAAATACGGAAAAACCTGAGCCAAAGCGAACTTGTGTGAACATGCCTGTATAGCATGTTCACAATAAACATCAAATTGAATGAAACAACCAAAAAAGCATGTGCATATTATGACCAGATACCTTGCAATAAATAAATAAAAACAAGTGCTGTTAAAAACACAGGGAACATGGTAAATACCTATTTTGAAATAAACGTATTTAAGCCATCCCACCTCGTCAAGGAGACCCTAATATAACTGTATTTTGACCTGCTACTGTGCCAACTTGCCTCATAAGAAGCAGGATGCTGTGTGTGACTGGGGCCCAAAACAGAATCACAGAAATGAGATGCATTACATAGCTTCAGCTCAGTAAAGGAAGGGTGTGGCTCCCCCTAACTTGTCAGGAGAAAAGTAGATACAGCCTGCAACCTCTTTATTATCACGTTAACGATGGTCATGTGACTTAAAGCATCGGCAATTAAGGGTACTTCTTTCATTTCATTAAATTGGTGAAAGGCATTTGTGTTGTGAGTTGTCTTTTCAAAAAACATTTTTTTTATTCTGGTTATTTGTATCCTTACTGATTTGGTTAGTAATGTAGTAATGTCAGGTATCTTATTGACGCCTAGATATTACTAACCTCTGGGCTTGATGCCAGCAGACATTACACAGCTGGCATCAACCCCAGGTGTGGTGCATCTAATGGAAGCGCCACTTCTGGGGAGTTTGGGAACTGCTATTCTTAGGCTGGGGAGGAACCAAGAACAATGGATCTTCCCACCATGAGAAGAGCAAACCCTGGCCATTGGCTTCACGTTGGCTGTTGATCCAATTTGAGGGAAACCGAAGTTTTTTTTTTTAAAACAGCATGGGGTAACCTCTGTTTTTTATTACCAGCCAAAGCAAAGCTGCCAGCTGTGGTCAGCAGGCTGCAGCTGTCTGCTTTACTCTAGCTGGCAATTAAAAATAAGGTGGACCCCACATCATTTTTGTAAATTAATTATTTTGTTTTTGCTATATACAAAGCAAAAGGCAGTAAAGGGTGCAAGTTTAGCTTGATATCTCTCTAACTAGCTTTCTATTTGCAATGTCTGTATACTCTCTTACTTCCTCCCCTGCCCAGGAGCTGTGGTATATCCAACCTGTTCCTGCATGGGACACATACACTACACAGAAGCACATTTATAAGAATATCTCAGGACAGGAACATTTTTTTAACACCTTTAACATCTTAGGGACTTACTGTATTTTTGTTCTAAGATCTATATCACAATAGATACAAGATAATAATATAAAAATTAAGCAAAAAAAGGCCTATATATTACGAAATAAAAATGCACAAATTCCAAATCAGTAAAAACCGAGCCTTCAAACCAGCAAGTATGACCGAGAATATGTCTGGTCTTGAATTGGTTAATGATGTGTTACATTTCAGAGAAACCCGGATCAGTTTGTTCTGATATGTTTGTTAGAAGCCATAAGAACCAATCTTCTGACGAATACAGTTTTTAGGAAATATCATAAATTAAGACTATTGTAGCAGTAGGAACTAGGTGTAATCGGTTGCTTGGTCACTGAATGGCTTCCTTTCTGCCGGACTTACTTCAGTCAGCGCCAGTAACCGAAGAGAAGCACTTTCTATGATTGAATCTATTAGCCGAGTAAAGCTTCGAATACCCCTCCAGGCATCGCATGCACTTGTTCAATTACCTTTGTTCCTTAGTATGGACGTCATAGATTTTTTTCTTTGTATTTTCCAGGTATTCGAGGGCCTCTCTACACTAATTGTTTTTTGGAAGTGAAAAAAACACTTGAGAACATTTTAATGAATTAATCCCTAACATTGACATCTAACGTCTTTGTAAAATACACATACCATAGTGAACAGGAAGGTCACTTTTTATCCTCTTGGTTTTATTGGCTCAATAAAATACTTGTTGTTTATCACAAATTGATCATTGCCTATATTTCCACATGCTTTTAGAAATAGAATATATTACTGCATTTAAAGCATGTGTCAATTCAAGGCCCATTGGGGTAAATGTGGCCTGCATTGCCATTTTATGTGACCTTGAAGGCCTGGTCGCAGAAGGACTGGCTCTCTACTTTCCCCTTTTCTTTACAGAAATGTGGGGAGCCAGTCTTTCTTCATCCACCATCCGTGAGTTGTTAAGAGGTGCACACCATAGCTCAGAATCCAATGTGGCACCCGTGCTAGGTCGGGCCCCTCAGCAAGGCGTTGGCTGTGACCTATGGTGGTTACTAATGTGAAACATGCTAGTTCCGGATGTTCAGCAAGGCGCTGGCTGTATTCTATGGTAGTTACCAATGTGAACTGTGCTGGTTCCGGTCCCCCCACAAGGCGATGGCTGTGTCTTATGGTAGTTATCAGTATGAACTGTGCTAGTTCAGGCCCCTCTACAAGACGATAGCTGTGTCCTATGGTAGTTAGCAATGTTAACCGTACTGCTTACGGCCCTCCACAAGGCGTTGGCTGTGTCCTATGGTAGTTACCAATGTGAAACGTACTGGTTCTGCCCTCCACAAGGTGTTGGCTTGGCTGTGATCTATGGTAGTTACCAATGTGAATTGTGCCAATTCCGGTCCCTTCACAAGGTGATTGCTGTGCCCTATGGTAGTTACCAATATGAACCGTGCTAGTTCCGGACCCTCCACAAGGCGTCAGCTGTGTCCTATGGTAGTTATCAATGTTGACCGTGCTAGTTCCCGACTCTCTGCAAGGCGTTGGCTATGTTCTAGGGTAGTTACCAATGGGAAACAAGCTGGTTTTGGCCCTCCACAGGGCATTGACTGTGTCCCTTGGAAGTTACCATTGTGAACTGTGCTGATTTTGGGCACTCTGCAAGGCGTTGGCTGTGTCCCATGGTAGTTACCAATGTGAACCATGCTGGTTCCGGCCCCTCTGCAAGGCAATAGCTGTGTCCTATGGTAGTTACCAATGTGAACCGTGCTGGTTCCGGCCCTCTGTAAGGCATTGGCTGTGTCCTATGGTAGTTACCAATGTGAACCGTGCTCATTCCAGACCCTCCAAAAGGTTTTGGCTGTGTCCTATGGTAGTTACTTTACATACAGTTTTACAATTACAAACAGCCCTTTCAAGGTAACCACGTTATTAAAGTGACCCTCCTTGAAAATGACACCCTTGATTTACAGTTTATATTAGATGTGTTTGTCTTTATTATATATTTCCAATAAATATTTTTGGATGATTGATGATTTCCATTGTACCAGCAAACAGTGACATTGTCTCCTGTACTATGTATATTTTTAATATGAAAACAAGAAGTTTTAAAGCTCACCCATCTGGGAATTAAGGAAGCTGGAATAACTGTGAACCAGAAGGTCCTGGGATCAGCTGGTGCAGCTCAACTTAATGACAACAATGCCCTTTACGTAGAGGCAATAGGCCTTTTTTGTCACGCAGAATTAGCATAAGTACTATGTAATTAATATGTCACCCCTACAAATTGAATTGATTCATTGGCTGTCTCATATATATAAATGTTACCGAAGCTATTCATGGTGTACTCAGGGGTGCATCAGGCATCCCTGCCGCCTGAGCCTTGTAGTGAGTAGCGGGGGTGGTGGTGTGGGGGGTGCTGTCGCTTCCCAGCCCCGCCGCCCTCCAGCAGCTCAATTGAGTAGCGGGGGGCGGGGGTAAGGTATTGGGGGTGCTGTCGCTTCCTAGCACCGCCGCCCACCAGCATTTGTGGTGAGTAGCGGGTGGGGTGGGGGGATGGGGGTGTGCTGTCGCTGCACATCACCGCCGCCCCCCAGCAGTTTTGCGCCGCGCTTCTTACCTACAGAAGCTGCCGGCGCCGGGCATGCAGGAGGACGGTGTGTGGTGTTGGCGCCGCCCCCTTCTCCACTGTCGCTCCCCAGCCTGCTGCCGCTTAATCCACAGGGCTCACACTGTCCTATGGACGGTGCGGCCCTGGGTGTACTATGATTAAGAGTACATAATGAACTGGAAACGAGTTCGTTTTTAAGTTTGTCCTCCTTTTTTCTGTTTGTTTTTATGGCTTGATTCAAAATATATAACAGGAGATATATACAGCTACTGGATAGCAATGCTGGATTTTTGCCTTCATTGTATAGTTTTAATGGTTGATGTCTTTATGTGGCATAGCGCAGCAGATCCACACATTTCATACAGTTGAAAAAAAAAAAGGTATATTGATATATTCCAGCCCAATTAAGACCAAAAAGGAGACTCTCTGACCTTCATCAGGTGTAAAAGGACTAATGAATATTTATGCAACATTTCCTTGGTGCATGTGCAAAACGGACCCTGCTTTAAGAGTGTGAATTCAGCCTTACCTTGCTCTTAATTAAAGCTATAGAAAAGCAGCAATGGAGCATATTCCACAGGATTGAAACTAAAGATGAGGAGGCCATCAACAGTGTAGATAATAATGTTATGATTGTGTAATCAACTCACATGGGAGAGATAGAAAAAATGGTGTCAACCCTGGAACATGCTGCAAACACATTGTATCCAGCGCTGCTCCAGGTGTGGAAAAGATCCAAAGATTTCAACAACTATAAGTTAATGCTTAAAGCTACAGCGCTGCCCTTCAGCTCTCCAAGCAAGCTCACTTCAACATCTTTATCACCTGACGAGCCAACAATCCTAAACGACTCCTTGACTCTTCATTTTCTCCTCGGTCCAAGAGTACAGCCTCCAACCATTAACCTCAGTGCAGATGAGCTACCAATTATTCTAAAGAAAAAACTGACCATATAAGACAGTAAATTTCCTCCCAGACCCATAATATTGTGCATTCTCTTAACTCCAGCACTTCATTTAGCTCATTGTTGGTCATCGATGCGGTCGCAGAAGAAATTACCAGGCTCCTTGTATTGTCTCGCCCTACCACCTGCACCGGTGAGCCTCTTACCCAGGGCCGCCATTAGGGGGTTACAGCCCTTACTGCAGTAAGGGGCCCGGGCCTGACTGCAGGGGGTGTGGCTATTGGATAGGGGCAGGGGGGGCCCGGCCATGTCGGTGGTGGGCGTGGCCATTTAGAGCAAGGTGGCCCCTGAGATGCGTGACGGTGGCCCCCCCCAGTCTGGTAATATTGCTAATCATATCGGCAGCACTGCCGATATGATTAGCGATGCTTACCTCACATCTCCTTCAATTCCTCTCCACGGTTGTCAACACCTAACTAAAATATTAATACTCTCTTTTGTCTGGTATCTCTCCATCCTCCTTCAAACCCCACAGCATACACTTATATCACTAAAAACCACATCACCTGAACAAAACTGTCCTAAGTATAACTACAGACCTGTCTCTAATCTCTCCATCTCTAAACTCCTGGAACGCCTGACCCACTCTCGTATGACCCGCTATCTCTGAGACTACTCTCTTCTTGACTCTCTACAATCTGGTTTCCACTACTTATACTCTACTAAAACTGCCCTTACTAAAGTCTCTACAGATCTACTAACATCTTAATCTAATGGTCACTACTTCCTGCTGATTCTCCTGGATCTGTCTGCTGGATTCAACAGTGTTGCTCACCAGCTGCTCCTCACTATGTTCTGCTTTTTTTAGCCCCAAGGACACCGCTCTCTCCCGGGTCTCCTCTTACCTCTCTGACCATTCCTGCACTGTCTTTTCGCCGGCTCCTCTTCTTCTCCACTTCCCTTCACTATCAGAGTTCCTCAGGGTTCAGTCCTAGGTCCCCCTCTTGTCTCTATACACTGCCCTATTGGACAAACCATTATCAGATTCAGTCTTCAGGACCATCTTTATGCTGATGACCCCCAGTTATACACCTCCTAACACCACCCTGCCTTACTGAAAAACACCAGTGATTGTCTGTCTGCTGTCACTGACATCATGTCCTCTTTACCTTAAACGGAATTTGTCAAAAAACGGAACTTCTCGTGTCTCTTTACTCTACTAAACTTCATAAACACAATATTGCAATTTGTGTGTCTGTTTCTGCCAATACTCCTCAGCCGCAGGCTCGCTGTCCCTGGGTTATATTTAACTCAGATCTCTCCTTCATGCCCTACATCCAGTCACTCGCTCGCTCATGTCACCTACATGTCAAAAACATCTCTAGAACTCAACCTTTTCTTACAGGTGACAATGTGAAATCTCTTATTGTCGTGCTTATTCATTCTGGTCTGGATTAATGCCATTCTCTACTAACCGGTCACCCTCTTACTAAACTCTCCAATCCATCCTGAATGCAGCAGCCAGGATCATATTCTCCTCCAACCACTTCACCGATGCCTCTATCCTGTTCCAGTCATTGCACTGGTTTCCCATTGTCTACAGAGTACAATATAAACTTATCACTCTCCCGCACAAAGCCTTCCACAGTTCTGCACCACCCTACATCTCCTCCCTCATCTCTGTCTATCACACTACCCGTGCCCTTCGTTCCACTAATGATCTAAGAAAGACATTTTCAATAAACTGAACCTCCCATCCCATCTCCAAGACTTCTCATGAGCTGTACAAATTCTCTGGAACACAATACCAAGAATAATTTGATTAATTTCCAATACCCACTGTGTTAAGAGGACCCTATAAACACCTTTCTTTAGACTGGCCCATATCACCTCACTTATCTAACTGTTCCTATTCTGCCCTTACAATATTTGTTTTCCAAATCTGGTACCTCGTATCATCTGTTTACACCCTCTATGCACTTAAAAGCACTTTATCTGCCCTTGCCTTATCAGCAGCGGGAACGGCGTGCGCTGCACACCAGATCGGAAGGCATATTAGCCCCCCAGTCCTGTGTGCTGATTCGGTCCGCGGCTGTCTGAGTCATCCAGGCAGACGCCGCAGTGTGAAGCTGGCCTTAGTCATTTGGGCGTTGGCCGCACTGCTGGCAGTATTGTGCAAGGGGCCATTACCGCCAGTGGGCGTCGTATTTTGCACATCCATCTCTTGGGAGTGCAAATATGGCTGCCGCTGGCACGTGATATCGGGACATTACGACGCCGAAAGTGGATGACAGATGGGATAAGGTAATTATGTAGATAGATAAAACGCCATTTCACAATGCTCTACATACATATGCCATTATGCCTGTCCCCATTTTTGTTCCATATCTAAATTGTCTATCAGTACGAGTATCTTTGGAATGTAGGAGGAAAGCGGAGAACTCAGAGGAAACTCATGAAAACACAAGCAAAACATACAGGAGCAGAATTATGGTCTTGTAAAATTAGCATTGCCACAGACAGTTGTAGATCAAGATTGAGCCCATGTTGTCCTGGAAGTTTATAGCAGGGCCGGCTCCAGGTTTTTGTGGGCCCCGGGCAACACAATTCCAGTGGGCCCCTTTAACACATACCACGATTCATAAATATAATATAGAAGCTGCTGGCTGTGTATATATAATATAGAGGCTCCTGGGTGGGCTCTATATATAATATTGAGGCTGTGCCAGGCTGCATATATAATAGAGGCTTCTGGGCCGTATATATAATATGGAGACTGCGGAGCTGTATAAATAGTATAGAGGCTGCTGCTGGGCTATATATTTAATATAGAGACTTCGAGTTGTATATATTTGAAGGCTGTGCAGGGCTGTATATACATAATAAAAAGGCTCTGAGCTATGTATATTATTTAGAGGCTGCTACTGGGCTGTATATATTATTTGGAGGCTTTGTTGGGCTGTATATATTATTTGGATGCTGTGGCAGTCCAGCAGCAGCCTCCAATATATACAGCCCAATGCCAAGCACAGCATCCAAATAATAAATATAGCCAAGCACAGCCTCCATATTATATATGCAGCACAGCCTACAAATATTATATACAGCACAGCCTCCAAATACTATATACAGCACAGCAGCAGTCTCCATATTATATATACAGCACAACAAAGCCTCCAAATAATATAAATAAGGCAGCCTCAAAATAATATATACAGCAAAGCACAGGCTCCATATTATATATACATCACAGCACAGTCTCTAAATAATATATACAGAGTTCATTTTATTTGTACATTATGGCCTCCAAATGACATATACAGCACAGCACACAGCAGGGTTACAACACTGTGACATCCTACAGCCCCAGATGACAACAGGGCCCAATTCTGAGTACCCCATGGCCCTGGTGGCGACTCATTAACAGCTTCCAGCAGAAAGCTGAAGGTATTAGTAGGGTGTGATGCTTTCCAATAGGCTCAAGCTAGGAGATAATAACTTCAGCTGGACAGCACATACATCCACTTTGTCAGACTATGAATTACTGCAGGTTTCAGACACTGTAATCTCAGTGGATGAGTAAAGCCTGCACTCTCCAGAGTTTCTGGCACAGACTTCTCCTCTATTACTAGCACTAGCCAGAGTAAATATGGCGGTGCCTAGTGACAGAAGCAGATGTCGCAGGAGCAGGCACTGGTGAGGCTGTGACAGTTTGGCCATGCCGATGGTGTACTGAACAACTGTTCTTGGTTTGTGTTGTCATTTTGTGTTGACAAACCCTTTTCTACAGTGTTAAGGTCCCATAATCTTGCATGTTGACTACATTTGTTTTAGTAATTTAATGGGATCCTGTCACCTCCAAAAAACCACCTAAGCTACAAAATCATGTCCCTGCAGCATCCTATCACTATTCTCACACTCCTTTTGTCTCCTAAAAGCATCCTGTCAAAGTAGATAAAAACTATTTTATACTCACTCATTAGGCATTATAATTAGTAAGGGCTATATTCTTTAGCCCTCAGGGCGTGTTGTTTTGCAGGCTCCAGGATCCAGCCTCTCTCTGTCTGTGCTGCTGTGATGTGGAGCTGAAGGCAGGACTAATGATTTGCATTCTGTGATTGATAGAGAGGGGGAGGGCAAAGCCTGCACAAGTAAAGCAGCACAGAGAGAGAGAGGGGGTGGATCCTCGAGGCTGCAAAACAAACATGCCCTAGGGACTAAAGAATATAGCCCCTACTAATTATAATGCCTAATGAGTGAGTATAAAATCTTTTTTATCTACTTTGGCAGGATCCTTTTAGGAGACAATAGGAGTGTGACATTAGTGATAGGATGCTGCAGGGACATGTTTTTGTAGGTGACAGGATCCCTTCAATACTTTGGTGAATGAATCAGGAGCCAAGCACACACTTCCCTATCGTACTGTATTACATTTATTCAACGTGGAATCTTTCAAGTTTCCTTTCTTTTTTTTTTGTCCACACGTTTCACTATGCACAGATGGAAAACTGGTATATTTTCTTCACAGAGGCTGATGGAGATTATTAATATGAACATCCAGTTCTTATGGACTCTGTGTCTATAGTATAGGACGATGTCTGTCCATCCCTTTGGTTGGAGCCTGAAGAGTAAAATAAGCAGAGGAGCTCGCTGTGAGGGCTAGTTGAATGATTGGTTGCTCAACTGACCAGACTGTGCGCAGCCCATCTAAGTAATATACAGTACAATACTATCATGGCTTCCCCGGCCACTGTACTCACACCAAATGGAGAGAGGATATAAAAAGTAGAGGACAGAAGAGTGCTGTGGATCCCGGTGCTGACGTTGAGGGAGGAGTAGGTTTTACTATGAGGGTACCTTTACACGCTGCAACTTTTGGCGGCAATCGGAGGCAACCTAACGTGCGCGTGCACATTTTTCATGGTTGTCTATGAAAGCCGAAGACGCCTGTACATGCTGCAAATTAGCCCTCAACCTAAGGCGACGTGTCTCCCCGGATGTTCCCACACCAATAGTGGGAAACATCCGGTTGACTCCTGACGCCGCTTCACACGCCGCAATCCCCAAAGGAATGTGGGCGTACCTGTTCAGCGCGGCGAGAACATAGGCATGCCAAATTGTTTAACACCGCGCCCCAAACACGCTGATTAGACAACGCAATAGCGTTATGATTGGCCAGCCTGCGCAGGAAGGCTGGCTAATACCTGACGCCATTGCCATTGTGTAGTGTGAATGGACAGCTGTTCAAATATGGCGCCCTGTGAAGGGACAGCCAATGGAAACACAGTAGCCACCACCAATCATAGCGGACGGGGTGCGGTCTCCAGCACGCTGTGGCACGCCTCCAGGAAATCACTGGGCGACGCTGATTCCATCCCTATCGCCCCTTCACACGCCAAAACCAGGGTAATTCACCTTCATGGTTGCCTCTGGTTTTCGAGCAGTGCTCTGAAATCGCAACCGGGCGCAACTTTCAAAAACACCACCGGTTCCCCAAATACATGCCGCAATTACGTAGCAATTTCACGGTGACGGGGTTCCGGATTGCCTCTCAGTTTTCTCACCCCAGTTGCGGTGTGTAAAGGTACCCTGAAACACTTTGCAATAAATTGGAACTTTTTTACTCTGGATTAATCTCTGTTAACAGCAGAGTCTCCTGGAGTCTGGATTTCTCAAATTCTTATTTTTGTTAATATGGCGATTTTGTAAAAGACTGGAGGAAATGTAGACTGCAATCGATTTTATTCAGAGATGAAACATTGAATAGCAATACAATGAGTACTCTTATTTAGTTGGCAACAAGAGTTTGGTCAATAAAGTCTCTGAGTTCAGTGACCCGAGCATACACTCCAGGAGATGATGGAGAGCAGTTACCGCTTCCCCAGGATACTATTCCAACCAAAGTCCAGCTTCCATCCTTCTGACATACAAGAGGGCCGCCAGAGTCACCCTGAAAGTCATAAAAATGGCAAATTCAGTAACTCAATGACAGCATTTTTTGCCTTTCAAGTAGCTTTGCAGATGCTGAAACATATGTTGCCCCTAAACGATCCTGCAATTCCTTGATCTAAACCAGGAGATTCCAAGTTTTGTCAATAGGTGAGCTGCCCTAGTGTAGAGCCTGAGATACCTGTTGGGGACCAGGGACAGACACAGGAGGATGCTGCTGCTGCAGTCTTTTTGACTACTCTTTTTTTAGATGAATTCTGTGATAATAATATATAACCATGGTCCCAAAAAAGATGGGATGAAGTGACAACATCCCTGAGTCACCGATGCGGCCAGACCACATGCCTCCTTCCCCCATGCATGGCCACCCACTTACTCGTCTGCAGTTTCTGCTCTCAGGGCACTCCTCCGGAGTACACTTAGGGTGTGTGCCCACACGTCATCCCTGCTCTTAAAGGGCCAGTGCACTGGAAATGCCTCATGGCTGAGGGGCAATAGGTATTTAAGGTATCATTTCACTAGGAGAGGTGCCTGATCATCATGTTTAGTTAGTTACTATCTGCTGCAAGCTAGTTGCCAGGTTATTTTCCTCCCTTGCTGTCTTCTATGCCTGCCTTCCCATACCTGCCAGTAAATGCCATGTTCTCTATACTGCCTTCATCGATAAATCATTGAATTCTTGTTTTCTTTATATTTTACATAACCTCCCAATTTTTGGGAACTGGGTCTGTAGATGGCTTCTATCCTTTACGCGACTTGCATAGTGTCATTGTTTCTTAGCTCAGCAGTTGTTAAAACATAGGCTGTTACATCTGGACTCCTCCGCTCAACAAAAGTCTTCAGTAGAGTATTAGTTATCAGGCAATGTATGAAACTCATGTCAAGTAATAGCATAGGTATAAAATATAGATCCCGGCACAATGCATCACCCAATAAAGTTAAAACGTTGGCTACTGGTGCACTATGGGTAGGAAGATTCCTACAATGCTGTACCTTGAAGTAGAACCGTAGTGTCAGGCCGGGTGGATTGGATGTTGGTAGGCGTAGGGGCAGACCACCAGTGGTCAGGGGTGTTAATCCTTTTCATGCCTCTGCACTCAAGTGAGTCTCTCACACCTCCGGGCATTCTCTAGCTCTCTGACAGGTCACCCGTCACCCCTAAGTGTTCATGAGGTGTGAGGCATCACCTCCGGAGGGTGCAGCTTGTTTTGTTACTTGCTTCGCCCATGTACTTCTCTCTTCTGGTATTGTTGGGTGACAGGACACCGCCGTTCTCAGCAATGGTGCTGTACAGGGTTCACAGGACACTGGGTCCCCTGGTGTCAGCTGTTGCCAGGAGATATGGGACGCTATGTCTCCTGGCTCAGTCATATGGTGGGAGATTCCTTTTAGTGATGTGTCGGTTGCGACCGATCTGACACCAAGAGCTGGCTCCATGCTGTCAATGACGGAAGTTGGCACACAAGTGAGAGCCACAACATTTTTTTACTGGCTCTCACTTTGCCTAAAATTCTGGTGTTTGGGGGATGAAACCACGTCCACCTGAACTAAATACCACCCACGCCACCACTTAATAGGTCTGTTGCAGTTGGGCAGGGTTTGGGAGTCAGGTGGATGGTGTTTTGTCCTTATCAAGTGATCAATGTCATGTTAAATATGTGTTCGCCTGGGGAGAACATAAATTTAATAGGGAGCTGTTTATGATCCAAAAAGATCCGTCTCTTTTTGGTGAGTGAAGCCATGAGATCCGGATCACCAAAAATAGTTGGACTGTCCATCACTAATTCCTTCCTTTCCACCCTCGTTCTCTGCCTCTCTGGGCTGATGGTGGAGACTGGGTGTAGCCTCAGCATTGTGCAGTGCTGATTATTTTCAGTTTTGCTTGGGTGGAAAGGTTAGTACTTTTTGTGTGTTTTTTTCTGGTTTGCTCTCATACTTTTGTTTTTGGCTTTGTCCCTAGCCTTTCTATACATACAGTTAGAACCAGAAATATTTGGACAGTGACACAATTTTGGCGAGTTGGGCTCTCATTGCCACCACATTGGATTTGAAATGAAACCTCTACAACAGAATTCAAGTGCAGATTGTAACGTTTAATTTGAAGGGTTGAACAAAAATATCTGATAGAAAATGTAGGAATTGTACACATTTCTTTACAAACACTCCACATTTTAGGAGGTCAAAAGTAATTGGACAAATAAACATAACCCAAACAAAATATTTTTATTTTCAATATTTTGTTGCGAATCCTTTGGAGGCAATCACTGCCTTAAGTCTGGAACCCATGGACATCACCAAACGCTGGGTTTCCTCCTTCTTAATGCTTTGCCAGGCCTTTACAGCCGCAGCCTTCAGGTCTTGCTTGTTTGTGGGTCTTTCCGTCTTAAGTCTGGATTTGAGCAAGTGAAATGCATGCTCAATTGGGTTAAGATCTGGTGATTGACTTGGCCATTGCAGAATGTTCCACTTTTTTGCACTCATGAACTCCTGGGTAGCTTTGGCTGTATGCTTGGGGTCATTGTCCATCTGTACTATGAAGCGCCGTCCAATCAACTTTGCAGCATTTGGCTGAATCTGGGCTGAAAGTATATCCTGGTACACTTCAGAATTCATCCGGCTACTCTTGTCTGCTGTTATGTCATCAATAAACACAAGTGACCCAGTGCCATTGAAAGCCATGCATGCCCATGCCATCACGTTGCCTCCACCATGTTTTACAGAGGATGTGGTGTGCCTTGGATCATGTGCCGTTCCCTTTCTTCTCCAAACTTTTTTCTTCCCATCATTCTGGTACAGGTTGATCTTTGTCTCATCTGTCCATAGAATACTTTTCCAGAACTGAGCTGGCTTCTTGAGGTGTTTTTCAGCAAATTTAACTCTGGCCTGTCTATTTTTGGAATTGATGAATGGTTTGCATCTAGATGTGAACCCTTTGTATTTACTGTCATGGAGTCTTCTCTTTACTGTTGACTTAGAGACAGATACACCTACTTCACTGAGAGTGTTCTGGACTTCAGTTGATGTTGTGAATGGGTTCTTCTTCACCAAATAAAGTAAGCGGCGATCATCCACCACTGTTGTCATCCGTGGACGCCCAGGCCTTTTAGAGTTCCCAAGCTCACCAGTCAATTCCTTTTTTCTCAGAATGTACCCAACTGTTGATTTTGCTACTCCAAGCATGTCTGCTATCTCTCTGATGGATTTTTTCTTTTTTTTCAGCCTCAGGATGTTCTGCTTCACCTCAATTGAGAGTTCCTTTGACCGCATGTTGTCTGGTCACAGCAACAGCTTCCAAATGCAAAACCACACACCTGGAATCCACCCCTGACCTTTTAACTACTTCATTGATTACAGGTTAACGAGGGAGACGCCTTCAGAGTTAATTGCAGCCCTTAGAGTCCATTGTCCAATTACTTTTGGTCCCTTGAAAAAGAGGAGGCTATGCATTACAGAGCTATGATTCCTAAACCCTTTCTCCGATTTGGATGTGGAAACTCTCATATTGCAGCTGGGAGTGTGCACTTTCAGCCCATATTATATATATAATTGTATTTCTGAACATGTTTTTGTAAACAGCTAAAATAACAAAACTTGTGTCACTGTCCAAATATTTCTGGCCCTAACTGTATATACTTTATATAGCTGGGATCTGCACTGCTCTTTCTGGTTGCACTGGTGTGTATGATCCAACTGCGGCCTGTGAGCCCAGCCACCAGGCACCCCGCTATTTGTCACCTGGGAAGGGCGCTGCTAAAGCTCCCCCTTCCAGGGTCGTAAGGCAGGGGAACAGTATCCCATCCTTTAAGGGTGTGCATTAGCGTGACAGCTAGCACAAAGTGTATCTGGCATACTGTGTTTGCTGGTCACAGTCCGGTCATCCCATCATTACCCTAGCATTACACATAGACCATGAGTGACTGGCTGAGTGGAAACCTTTGTATCATTTTATGTTTACCATGCAGGAAGATGCTCCATCGGCTCCAGCGCAGATCATGACATCGTGGATTTTGTTACCCCAATATTTCTTGCATTCGGTGTTGGTGAGGAGAGGCAGCGCTACCTGTTGCAGCCTGGCAGGGGTTTGGCTTGCTGAAATAAGATATAAAGTTAGAATATTTTACATTATTGACATGTACCAGTAAATTTTTATTGAAGTGATGATTTATCTTGGGTATATGTTGCACAATTTATCGTGACTGTCTTGGATCATCCATTCATGGTCATCCATACCTGTGGAGTCGGTCAGCCCCCATCCAGTGGTGACACACTTCAGACCACCTTCATAGTTGTCAGCAGCCATTGCCACACAAACAGGGGACACTGCAGCTTGGATATTAACGGGGGAAGCTAATTTGATCAGCGTAATGTCATTTTTTATAGTGAAAGTGCTATAGTTCGGGTGCTTGAAGACCTTGAAGAAATTTCAGACAAAGGCATTATATAATGATCTGTGTATACTCTACTTACCTATATGCTGAAGTGCAGAATACAGATTATAATCAGCCATATTAGGCCTTGTCTTATACAGAACACATCTAGATCACATTTATCCTTTGTAGAAACAGCCAAATTAATTTAACATATTCAAGATGTAATGTAATAAAGCATTTCTCCCGCTGCCTCTTTGCACAGTAAACTTTACACGTCAAGATGCTGACATCCCCAAAAGACTTATCCTAAAGAAATAAAAAAGTCCTACATCTTACATGGCAGCCCTATGATATAAGGATGCATACTCATCATCTGGAATAGCAGCGTTTTGGATTTAGCATCTTACCGCTACGTACTAAACGCTGCGTTGTACAGTACCAGCATCGTGGATGAGATTTCTAGAAATCCCATGCTCACTGTGCTTGTCCCCACCGCAGCGTTATTTCAGTTGCGGTGCGGGACTTCCACATCTCCATGTTAATGCTGAGGAGTCGGAAGTAAACACCAGCGAGTGAATGCAGGGAGAAGCTGCCCCGCACCCACCGCAGATCGTGAGTCCAAGGCGGCTGCGATCTCTCTACATTCAGCAGCGGCCTCCCTCAGGTCCGGAGGCGCTGCGTCCAACATACAGTGCCACCGGATCGTGTACACACACCCTAAAAAGTAAAGAATAAAATAGAAACAGCTAATAGCTGACTCAGCCTCTATAAGGACCAATAATAAATTGTGATTATTATTATTATCACTAATAATAATATGAATATTGTATAAATCTCCTTCACTATGCAGCCTACTTTGGAATAATTTTTTCATGTTTGTGTCACTGCACTTAGAGAGCCATTTAGGATACATATAACTCAGGGGCGTAACTAGAACTGGCAGGGCCCCATAGCAAACTTTTGAACGGGGCCCCCTCCAAGACACGCCCCCAATGACACGCCCCTCCAAGACACGCCCCCCCAAATGACACGCCCCTTCAAGACACACCCCCTTACAGGCCCCAGCAGTATATACAGCAGCCCCAGTGGTATACCGCAGCCTCTCCAGTGGTATATACAGGCCCCAGCAGTATTACAGCAGCCTCCGCAGTGGTGGTATATACAGGCCCCAGTGGTGGTATACAGGGCCCCTGGTGGTGGTATATACAGGCCCCTGGTGGTGGTATACAGGGCCCCTGGTGGTGGTATATACAGGCCCCTGGTGGTGGAATATACAGGCCCCTGGTGGTGGTATATACAGAGCCCCTGGTGGTAGTATACAGAGCCCCTGGTGGTGGTATATACAGGCCCCTGGTGGTATTATACAGAGCCCCTGGTGGTGGTATATACAGGCCCCTGGTGGTAGTATACAGAGCCCCTGGTGGTGGTTTATACAGGCCCCTGGTGGTAGTATACAGGGCTCCTGGTGGTGGTATATACAGAGCCCCTGGTGGTAGTATACAGAGCCCCTGGTGGTAGTATATACAGGCCCCTGGTGGTAGTATACAGAGCCCCTGGTGGTGGTATATACAGGCCCCTGGTGGTAGTATACAGGCCCCTGGTGGTGGTATATACAGAGCCCCTGGTGGTAGTATACAGGCCCCTGGTGGTGGTATATACAGAGCCCCTGGTGGTAGTATACAGGCCCCTGGTGGTAGTATACAGGCCCCTGGTGGTAGTATACAGAGCCCCTGGTGGTGGTATATACAGGCCCCTGGTGGTAGTATACAGAGCCCCTGGTGGTGGTATATACAGGCCCCTGGTGGTAGTATACAGGCCCCTGGTGGTGGTAGTATATAGAGCCCCTGGTGGTGGTAGTATACAGAGCCCCTGGTGGTGGTAGTATACAGAGCCCCTGGTGGTAGTATACAGGCCCCTGGTGGTATATACAGAGCCCCTGGTGGTGGTAGTATACAGAGCCCCTGGTGGTAGTATACAGGCCCCTGGTGGTAGTATACAGGCCCCTGGTGGTGGTAGTATACAGAGCCCCTGGTGGTATATACAGAGCCCCTGGTGGTAGTATACAGGCCCCTGGTGGTATATACAGAGCCCCTGGTGGTGGTAGTATACAGAGCCCCTGGTGGTAGTATACAGGCCCCTGGTGGTAGTATACAGGCCCCTGGTGGTGGTAGTATACAGAGCCCCTGGTGGTATATACAGAGCCCCTGGTGGTAGTATACAGGCCCCTGGTGGTGGTAGTATACAGAGCCCCTGGTGGTAGTATACAGGCCCCTGGTGGGTATATACAGGCCCCCCACTCCTCCTCTGCTGCACACGTCACCTGTAAAGGAATACATCATACTTACTTATCTCTGCCGGCTGCCGCCGCTATGCACCGCGCTCCGTCTTCATCCAGCTTCTTCCTGGTTGTGACCGCCGGGCGCAGGAAATGACGTCACAACCAGGAAGAAGCTGGATGAAGACGGAGCGCGGTGCAGAGCGGCGACAGCGGCAGCCGGCAGGGATAAGTAAGTATGATGTATTCCTTTACAGGTGACGTGTGCAGCAGAGGAGGAGTGGGGGACCTGTATATACACACTGGGGGCCTGTAGCTGACCGGATAGCAGCGTAGCGGCGCTGGGTCCGGGCCCCCCACAAGGGCCGGGCCCCAAAGCGACTGCTACGTCTGCTATGCCGGTAGTTACGCCCCTGATATAACTTTTTTGTGGAGGGACATAGAAAAATGAAATTTCTCAACTGTTTTGTGGTTTCAATTTTTCATTTGTATATTAAATGCACATACCTTCAGCCTATTGGAAAACATCACACCCTACTAATACCTTCAGCCTATTGGAAAGTATCACACCCTACTAATACCTTCAGCCTATTGGAAAGCATCACACCCTACCAATACCTTCAGCCTATTGGAAAGTATCTCCCCCTACCAATACCTTCAGCCTATTGGAAAGCATCACACCCTACCAATACCTTCAGCCTATTGGAAAACATCACACCCTACTAATATCTTCAGCCTATTGGAAAGTATCACACCCTACTAATATCTTCAGCCTATTGGAAAGTATCACACCCTACTAATATCTTCAGCCTATTGGAAAACATCACACCCTACCAATACCTTCAGCCTATTGGAAAGCATCACACCCTACTAATACCTTCAGTCTATTGGAAAACATCACACCCTACTAATACCTTCAGCCTATTGGAAAACATCACACCCTACTAATACCTTCAGCCTATTGGAAAGTATCACACCCTACTAATACCTTCAGCCTATTGGAAAGTATCACACCCTACTAATACCTTCAGCCCATTAGAAAGCATCACACCCTACTAATACCTTCAGCCTATTGGAAAGCATCACACCCTACCAATACCTTCAGCCTATTGGAAAGCATCACACCCTACTAATACCTTCAGCCTATTGGAAAGCACCACACCCTACTAATACCTTCAGCCTATTGGAAAGCATCACACCCTACTAATACCTTCAGCCTATTGGAAAGCACCACACCCTACTAATACCTTCAGCCTATTGGAAAGTATCACACCCTACTAATACCTTCAGCCTATTGGAAAGCATCACACCCTACTAATACCTTCAGCCTATTGGAAAGCATCACACCCTACTAATACCTTCAGCCTATAGGAAAGCATCACACCCTACTAATACCTTCAGCCTATTGGAAAACATCACACTCTACCAATACCTTCAGCCTATTGGAAAGCATCACACCCTACCAATACCTTCAGCCTATTGGAAAGCATCACACCCTACCAATACCTTCAGCCTATTGGAAAGCATCACACCCTACTAATACCTTCAGCCTATTGGAAAACATCACACCCTACTAATACCTTAAGCCTATTGGAAAGCATCACACCCTACCAATACCTTCAGCCTATTGGAAAACATCACACCCTACCAATACCTTCAGCCTATTGGAAAGCATCACACCCTACCAATACCTTCAGCCTATTGGAAAGCATCACACCCTACTAATACCTTCAGCCTATTGGAAAACATCACACCCTACTAATACCTTAAGCCTATTGGAAAGCATCACACCCTACCAATACCTTCAGCCTATTGGAAAACATCACACCCTACCAATACCTTCAGCATATTGGAAAACATCACACCCTACTAATACCTTCAGCTTTCTTTTGGAAGCTGCCAGATAAAGTTTGTTGCTTCCCTGGGAAGGTTCTTGCTCTGTATTGGTGTTTTTTTGGAGGCTTCTCCTAGCTCACGATTTTGTACCTTCCTTCCATCTCGGTTTTGACCCAGTTACCTGACTACGCTATTGGATCCTGATTTTGTCCTTGTCCTGACTCCTGGCTTTGACCCAACTTAGCTACTATTCCTGTCTCTGTCCTGTCCATAAGCAGCAATCTCCTGGACCCCTTTGTATATCCAGATCCCTGTCTAGAGTTTAAAGGCTGTCTGGGTTTCTCGCGATTCTGTCTAACGGAGCAGCTTGTGCCTAGTCTGTGATTGCCATTTTGTGCCAGTGGCCTCGACAGACCTCACATTGAGCCAAGACATCACCTGTTTCTAACTTGCATTGTTGGAGTCATGATGTATGATAATAGGGAAATCAAGCATGTTGTGTTTGCCACTTCATAGTGAGTTTTTGTATCCAGAGTCTGGTATTTTCCAGATTTGGGTGGGTGGGGCTAACTACAACTTCATACAGGACCCATGGATAAGAATAGCTTTGTTTCTGAAACAAAAAGTGGATTCTCTTTTCAGTCCTTACGCAATCACTGTAGGAGTGCAATAGAACTTTATTTCTAAATGTTTAATACCCTACAGTAACTTAATAATAAGATAAAGACTTACCTTGGCAATGGTTTTAACCTGAATATTTTCAGCAGATGAATCCTGGTCAAATTCACCCAAAACAACCTTATGTGAAGTCCTGTGGGGGAAGAGACACAAACTTAGCAGTTTGCATGGAACTTTGTGAGTGTTCCTCAGTATCTGGTTGGAAGTGTCGTGGAACTTTGTGAGTGTTCCTCAGTATCTGGTTGGAAGTGTCGTGGAAAAATGTCATGTTAAAGGTAGTTGTGTGGGGGTTCCCTAAGAGAATGTCTTTCTAGACTTCTCTCTTCTGGTAATTAAAAATAAAGTTGGAACTACTGAACCGAACCAACCATATTCCATTTTGGAACCAAAAAAAATGGGACATCATATGTCCAATTTCCATCTCTAAAAACTTTGTTGAAATAGCTGATATCGGACAACCGTTTGTTGTTAATTTTATACCAATGATTGATCGCAATGAGGGATGCTAGACTTTTTTCTGCAGAAAATTTGAGTTTGTTGGTAAATTGTATAATAGCTCTGGCATATCAATGATCGTATAATGTGATATGCAAGAAGATGGTTTAAATCCAAATTAAAAAGGTAGATTTATAAAATGATGTGATTGAACATTTGAGGTGAAAGGGAACTGAATTTTGTGCCGATATATAGGAAATTTGTGTATATATTGTGAGGTAACAACCAGCTTTATTGTAAAATCCAGGGTGTTTTTGCTGGGACTTATTGTTCCACAAATCTGTTACAGTATTAAGGGCTGGATTTTAGAGGTTAGCCAGAAAGAGCTGGGTGGGTCTGGCTAACCCCAAACCTCCCATAGGTGGGGAGAATGCTGTTGTATCACATTTCTGATGTCGGCCAGATCCTGCAAGGTTAGACTTTCTGTGTGCAGCACATGGTGAAGAGACCATGTGTGAGAGTGGAGTCTGGCAGAACTCCTGAGAGTCCAGGAAGTGACCGAAGCTCCTGAGGATCTGGACTAATGTGGCGCCCCACTAAGAGTGCGTCACAAAAGGGTACTGCACCCCTGAATGAAGGTGCCATATCCTTTGTTCTGGTAATGAGTAGAAGAATCCTGAAGCTCCAACACCACACACATACACCTAGTGATAGGTTGACCAATCAGACACCCATTGCTAGGGTAACTGGTCCCGGTTTGAGGAGAGCTAGGTTATATAGTGAGTGGGAGAGCAGCAGTTAGATCAAGCAGGAAGTGAGTGCAGAGAAGTCAGAAGGGAGCTGCACAGAGCCGTGCAGCACAGAGAGGCAAAGTGAAAGCAACAGACGTAGCAGAGTTGGAGAAGCTACAGAGAAGCATTGAGGAAGCTAACTGGGAGGGCACCTCAACCTGGTGACCCAGAAGAGAAAGGGTCCAAGAATAGAACGGGTAACTGAATATCTTTGCCCAGTCCAAATCCGGAGTACCGGCTCCGAGGTGGTCCAGCAGGCTACATCCCTGAACCACAGAACCCGGAGTGGTCGCAAGCTTTACAGGAACACGACCCATCAACTAAACATCTACCACAGCTTATACCAGGGGCACCCACCATTAAAGGCCAGGGCCCGCGGAGCGAATTATCAGCAGTGGAATCCCAACCGAGGGTCGTCAGTGCTCTTATGCGGGTATAGCAGAGCAGCGAAGTGAAGGGACAGATAGTGATAGAGAAGGACACCAGAGGAGCTTCAGAGGGACGCTGCTCATTGCCAGAACCACCCGGTCCACTGCCTTAGCCGACACCATCGCATACCCTGTAAACCGGCATATTACTGGAGTAAAGAACCCGTGCAGAGTGAGCAACGTGTCAGTGCCTTATTCCCTGAACTGTTCTTCACCTGCATTGTCCCACAGTGACTGCGCTGCTGTATTCCTCCGTTCCTACTTCCAACACTCCGGGGGCACCGCGCCTCCTGTAGGGAGCCACACCATCTAGCTGCCGCCCGTCACCCCGGAGGTCTCCGCAGCGCCGGTGTCATCACCGGAACCTACAGGTGGCGTCACGAACAAAAACTTTATTTTCTTTCTTTATTATTTTTATTTTTCCCCTTTTTACATTGACCACCGAGCCCACAGGCTCAGGCACCGCTAACCATGACCTTCAGACTGCGCCTGAGACCTGAGTCCCCTGGCCCGGGTGAGTCACTAACGACAGGTGCTGATACAGAGCAAGTCCAAGGACCTGGTTGGGGATCCCAGTGAGTTCCCTCCTGGATGTTGAGACTGGCTGGAGCCAGTGTGAAGCCTGGTAACCCCAGAGAAATGTGGATTTATATGTGCACTGACTAAGCTCAGTGAATAAACTGTGCGGACATATCAACGGTTGAATCAGACTAGTAGTAATGAACAATTATGTAATGCGTGCGGGCATACCCGATGAAGATTGAGATGGACTGTATGTCATTTTCTCTTATATAATGCCAAAAGGTGGGTGTATGTTTAGGTCACACAAAGCGGTTTATGTGTGATTATAAACCGGAAACTGACTTGTTTAAATAGAAACGGTTGCAGCGTCCTTCAAATCCACTAAGGCCCTTTCACATCAGCATTTTTTTCAAATCGCAGCAGATGCGGTGAAAAAAACGCATCTGCCGCGATTACCGCATACCGGCTGCACTTGCGGCACGGTTGCGGCGCTGTTGCGGTAAACGCCATACAAGGTATAGGCGGACTTGCGGCAGGTGCGGCAAGTGCGGTTTTGGCACTTGCGGCAGGTGCGGCCGCGAAAAAAACCGCGGCTGACAGCATTTTTTTTTCGCGGCCGCACTGTGACGCAACCGTGCCACAAGTGCAGCCGGTATGCGGTAATCGCGGAGATGCGTTTTTTTCACCGCATCTGCCGCGATTTGAAAAAAACGCTGATGTGAAAGGGCCCTAAGAAGCGCAGCATCACAATATTTGTAGACAATCTTTATATTTTGCCATATTAAAACTGTTCATTTGGAAAACACTTACCTAACACTACAGTGAGCAGCAGTTATGACCCATTCCTCACTGATAGATCGCACAGAGTGAAATCAGTATGCCTGTAAGATTAACATGCCGTGATAGTATCGAATTGAGCGAGATCACCCACCCATAAAGATATTGTGACACGAACATATTGTACATGTTAAATAAAAATAAGTTCCACGATAGAGTATGAGCATTACAGCGTCACAGAATATAAGAGTATACAGACATTACAGGGAGATCACAGAATATAAGAGTATAAGACATTACAGCCGGGGATCACAGAATATAAGAGTATACAGACTTACAGCCGGAGATCACAGAATATAAGAGTATACAGACATTACAGCTGGGATCACAGAATATAAGAGTATACAGACATTACAGCGGGATCACAGAATATAAGAGTATACAGACATTACAGCCGGAGATCACAGAATATAAGAGTATACAGACATTACAGCCGGGGATCACAGAATATAAGAGTATACAGACATTACAGCCAGGGATCACAGAATATAAGAGTATACAGACATTACAAGCATGGGGATCACAGAATATAAGAGTATACAGACATTACAGCGGGGATCACAGAATATAAGAGTATACAGACATTACAGCTGGGGATCACAGAATATAAGAGTATACAGACATTACAGCCGGGATCACAGAATATAAGAGTATACAGACATTACAGCTGGGATCACAGAATATAAGAGTATACAGAATTACAGCTGGGATCACAGAATATAAGAGTATACAGACATTACAGCGAGGGATCACAGAATATAAGAGTATACAGATATTACAGCCGGGGATCACAGAATATAAGAGTATACAGAATTACAGCCGGGATCACAGAATATAAGAGTATACAGACATTACAGCCGGAGATCACAGAATATAAGAGTATACAGACATTACAGCCGGGGATCACAGAATATAAGAGTATACAGACATTACAGCGGGGATCACAGAATATAAGAGTATACAGACATTACAGCCGGGATCACAGAATATAAGAGTATACAGACATTACAGCCGGGGATCACAGAATATAAGAGTATACAGGACATTACAGCCGGGGATCACAGAATATAAGAGTATACAGACATTACAGCTGGGGATCACAGAATATAAGAGTATACAGACATTACAGCTGGGGATCACAGAATATAAGAGTATACAGACATTACAGCGGGGATCACAGAATATAAGAGTATACAGACATTACAGCTGGGGGTCACAGAATATAAGAGTATACAGACATTACAGCTGGGGATCACAGAATACAAGAGTATACAGACATTACAGCCGGGGATCACAGAATATAAGAGTATACAGACATTACAGCTGGGGATCACAGAATACAAGAGTATACAGACATTACAGCTGGGGATCACAGAATACAAGAGTATACAGCCATTAGTCACAGCGGGGGCACCGGTCACTGCTAGTGTCAAACATGGCGAGATCGCTGGTGAGGTCGCTGTTGCATCACAAAACCTGTAAAGGGCTTTAGAAATTGCATTGTGTCTGTATGCATTGCATAAAGTGACTGCAAATGTTTTATTTCAGCCTGGAAATCCCTTATAAAAAGAACCTTTCTCTCTATTTTTTTTTAAATAAACTTAGTCCTTCCTGTAATTTCCACTGTTCCATTAATTCTGGATCAGTTTTTCTTTATTTTCTGTGTCCTTCTATTCACAAGTTATGCCCCCTGGGATTAAGGTGCAAATGTTCCCTTGAATCAACAGAGCATAAACCACAGAATGTCTATGATGGTGTTTACTTCATTATTACGGTGGATATTACTTTGTAACACAGAATCACAGAAGAAATAAACTGTCCCAGAATCAGTGGAGCAGTGACCATTGTTAGCGGTGCTCAGATCACTGATCCAGTGAACGGTCATCTTTTATTTTTTCATTTTGAATAAGAACTGATCCTATTTGAGCCGATCACATATTGTCTTTATGGAAGGAGTTTATAGGTTTTGGTATTACCTGAAGAGAGACCTGCCATGGCCAGGATCCTGGAATAGCTTCCTCCCCGTTCACAATCCTAGAATATCCAGTAAGGACTGGATGGATGGCCGGCCTTCCACATCCTGTAAAAGATAGAATAATGGCAGCAGGCATTCTCTTCATCAGGTACACAACAGATTGTACTGTAACAATTAAAGGGGTTGTGGCATAAACAATTTTACATTTTAATTAATAGATCTTAAGCTCCTTTGACATCAGCGGTTTTCGATGAAGTGCAGCAGATCCGGCAGGTGGCACCGCATCTGCCAGATCTGCCGCCTAACGGCCGACTTGTGGCCTGAATACAGCAAGCCCCATGCATTGCCTATGGGGCGTGCGGTCCGGTGCCGCAAGTGTGGTTACGATGGATGCGGCACTGGCGGCCGCGAAGAAAAAAAGCTGCTTGCAGTGGGGGTTTTTTTCGCGACCGCAGGTGCCGGATCTAGCCAATCACGTAAGTCTATAGTCACGTAGTGACTCCAGACTAATATATCTTTTTTAAGTTTCATGACCACTAAGCGGTCAATAAAGGTCTTTCAGTGAGCAAGTCCTTAAGAACAGGATCGGATTGTAAGACTGGCCAATGTCTACTCCACACATCCCGCAGTGACCTTAACTCTTGGTTATAGGTAGAGATGAAGTGGATCGATTGTGCAGTAACTGCCTCAACCTCCTGTTGCCCATCGAGCAGGTAATTGCGTGGTGTGTGTTTGGCCCGGAGAAAGGCCCTCTTAACCGACCTGCTGCTGTAGCCCCTCTCTCTAAAGCGTTCCTTCAAATCGGCTGCCTGCCTTTTTAATGCCTCCCCGGATGAGCAAATTCGCCTCATCCAGAGGAATTGACCAGTGGGGAAGACGTGAATTGTTGAACCAGTATGAGCGTGAAGTAGTGAATTGACTGAAGTTGACTTCCTGAACACATCTGTCGGCATGACACAATTAGAATCAACTGTCATACAGACGTCCAGGAAGGCAACTCGTCTAGGGTCATATTTATAAGTTAGTCTTATGTTGACCCAATTCACAGCAAGCCGAGCAGCTCCGCAGTGCCCCGCCACAAGATCAGGAGGTCATCAATATGCCTCCACCAGCACTTGGGCATCAGCTGGACCACCCCCATTACACAGAAAACTCCTCTCCAGAAGCCTAGGAAGAGGTTTGCTTATAAGGGGGCTCAGGCCGTACCCATTGCAGTGCCCCGGGTTTGTATGTAGTAAATTATCCTTAAATACAAAGAAATTGTGGGTCAGGGCAAAACGGAGCAGCTCGAGAATCAAATCACATAGAGCACCGTCACGCTCACCGGTCTCAAGAAGAAACGCACCACCTCCAGACCATCCTCGTGGGTATGCAGGTGTAGAGGGACTCAACATCTGCTGTAACCAGCAGCATTCTCTGCTCCACAGAGATTCGGTCAATCCGTCTCATGACGTCCATCGTGTCACAAACATAAGAGGGCAATGTCTCAACTAATGGTTTTAAACAGTAATCAAAAAATGTACATATTAGGTTGCATAGTCCCCCTATGCCGGACACGATCGGACGCCCCGGAGGAGTAAAGGAATCTTTGTTTTAGGTAACAAATATAAAGTTGGTATTTTGGGAAATTTTACTGTCAAGCCCTCTACAACCTTCTTGGTAATGATACTTCTCACATGCATGCCCGAGGATGACCTGGAGGTCTCTAGAGAAAGAGGCCACAGGACTACAGGTCATGCTTCGAGTAGGTATACCTATCCCTGAGCTGGCGAAAAACCTCTCGCTTGTATAGATCAATTGGCCGTATTACGATGTTTCCACCTTTGTCTGCCAGCTTTATTACCACATCAGTCAGTTTCTCCACGTCGAGCAGTGCCTGCCTTTGTCGGTAGTCTAGGTTGCTCGACCTATGTCTGGTTGGTAGCTTTTTCAAATCTTCACCACCACCGTGAAAAAACCCTCATGTGAAAGGGCCTTAGAATAAAAATAAGTTCACAAGTGGATGTGTTAAAAAAATGTTCCTATTGTATAAATATGTCCCTGTGCAATGGATGTGTTGCACATGCAGGAGCATGTGAGATATACACAACTCCAGGGCAGGGAGGAAGTAGATAAGAAAGTATACAGAGATTACAGCCGGGGATCACAGAATATAAGAATGTACAGATATTACAGCCGGGGATCACAGGATATAAGAGTATACAGACATTATGGCTGGGGATCACAGAATATAAGAGTATACAGACATTACAGCGGGATCACAGAATATAAGAGTATACAGACATTACAGCTGGGGATCACAGAATATAAGAGTATACAGACATTACAGCGGAGATCACAGAATATAAGAGTATACAGACATTACAGCCGGAGATCACAGAATATAAGAGTATACAGACATAACAGCAGGGATCACAGAATATAAGAGTATACAGACATTACAGCCAGGGATCACAGAATATAAGAGTATACAGACATTACACCCGGGATCACAGAATATAAGAGTATATAGACATTACAGCTGGGGATCACAGAATAAGAGTATACAGACATTACAGCTGAGGATCACAGAATATAAGAGTATACAGATATTACAGCCGGGATCACAGAATATAAGAGTATACAGACATTACAGCCGGATCACAGAATATAAGAGTATACAGACATTACAGCCAGGATCACAGAATATAAGAGTATACAGACATTACAGCCAGGGATCACAGAATATAAGAGTATACAGACATTACAGCCGGGATCACAGAATATAAGAGTATACAGACATTACAGCCAGGGATCACAGAATATAAGAGTATACAGACATTACAGCGGGGAATCACAGAATATAAGATATACAACATTACAGCTGGGATCACAGAATATAAGAGTATACAGACATTACAGCCGAGGATCACAGAATATAAGAGTATACAGACATTACAGCGGGGATCACAGAATATAAGGTATACAGACATTACAGCTGGGGATCACAGAATATAAGAGTATACAGACATTACGCTGGGATCACAGATATAGGTATACAGACATTACAGCCGGGTTCACAGAATATAAGAGTATACAGACATTACAGCTGGGGATCACAGAATATAAGAGTATAATGATATTACAGCTGAGGATCACAGAATATAAGAGTATACAGACATTACAGCGGGGATCACAGAATATAAGCGTATACAGACATTACAGCTGAGGATCACAGAATATAAGAGTATACAGACATTACAGCCGGGGATCACAGAATATAAGAGTATACAGACATTACAGCCGGGGATCACAGAATATAAGAGTATACAGACATTACAGCTGAGGATCACAGAATATAAGAGTATACAGACATTACAGCTGAGGATCACAGAATATAAGAGTATACAGACATTACAGCCGGGGATCACAGAATATAAGAGTATACAGACATTACAGCATGTATTACAGACATTATTTTGCACGTATTAAAGCCTTTACTCCTTTTTTCGTGGTAATTTCATTTTCTGTGAGTAGCCTCCCAGAGGTCCCCCTAAAACTAGTGGCATCTCTAATTGTGATACATGGAAATATTTGTGCAAATAAATCTTATACTAAAGGGAAAGTGCAATAACAATGAAATTAGTCCCTGAACCCAAATATTTACTTACCATAGGTTGTGCCCAAGAGGGCAATGAAGGACAAGAGACAAAGTATTGCCATACTGCTTCAATGTGAGCTGTGCGGGACCATCAGATTTAGGAAGAAGACTTTTATTCATATTTCTCACCAATGGAAGCATGAATGGTTATCTGATGGGTGGGAGCTGTTCAGGGAACGCAGCATTTGGTTATCAAGAAACCTTGGCTGATTACAGCACTGCTGGAGAGACGAGTATTAACTGTAGTCAGAAGGCTATGACCCAGGCTTAAGACAATACTGGAAACGTAGATGATATTTTCTTCAGAAATGGTGCTCTGTTGGGGGTCTGTAGAGACATAGGCCGTGTAGGTAAACTGTGGAAAGAAGCTGTGTTTTGGCCATGAATAAAATTGTTGGTCTGTAGGGGAACTCTGCCAATATAAGCTGGGGTCAAGTTGAATTACTTACGAACCTGAACATCCATGGTTTCGCTCCCGTCACCATCAATGAGAGGCTCTTTCTTCATTTTGCTGGCATTGGTGAACATTGGCCAGAGTTAATGCCTCAGGCTGGCTCTGATGCCAATCTAGAGGCAGGGGCAGAGAACCCTTTGTCTCTTCTTCTCCATAGCCAGGCCATACACCTTGACCGGTCTTTATATTTGTATGCACATATTGAGAGATCTGTCAGTTACCTATCATGCAGGGGCGGACCTACCGTGGTGCAGCTGGTTCAGCTGCACCAGGGCCCCGACCGGCTAGGGGGCCCCTCAAACCTGCAGGGGGGCCCCCAGCCAACCCCCATGACCCCAAGCCCTGTGTCAGAGGAGAGGGGGTTAACCGAGGGAAGCTTTCTGCTTCCCTTGGCTGATCCCGCCCCTCCTCTCCTCTGCAGCCACGGCTCCCAGGACTGCGCAGCCCAGCGCAGGTAGGAGCTGCAGGACCATAGCAAACCCCCAAACCTCCCCCCGCTCCTCGCCGTCACCCTGTTAGCACTACCCCCCCCCCCCCGCTCCTCACCATGAGCTGCTGCACCAGGGCACAAGGTCCGCCACTGCTATCATGTGTTGTTGAAATGCCAGTCCTGGACCACATTAGACTTGTCAGCTGAGAGCCTCATAGTCCCAGTCTGGCTTTTCGAAATATGTTGAGGAAATATGCACGTAACATGTTTTATACATGTGTCAACCTGGCAAGCTTTTCAGCATATTACAGCTTTGAGGTATCTTTTCAGTATCTTCACATCAGTGTTTTCTGCCGACTGCGGAAGATCCGGCAGGTTTGCCACATCTGCCACATAACGGCTCACTTGCACCAAGTCCCATTCATTACTTATGGGACTTGGGATCAGGTGCGGCAAATGTGGTTTTGCCAGATCTGGCAGATCCGTCACTTGTGGCAGCGCAAAAGCTGCTAGCAGCGTTTTTTTGACTTGCCGTAAGTGTCGGATACAGCAAAACTGCACTTGCCGCACCTGACTGCAAGTCCCATAGAGAGTGAATGGGGCTTTGCGGCAAAGTGAGCCGTTACGTGACAGATCCGACAGAAAACGCTGATGTGAAAGGTGCCTTAACTGTTTTGCATCTTTTGAAACCTGCACTACTAAAAGAAACTCAACTGACTGAACATATGAAGAGAAAGTAATTTTTTACATATAAATTGATAAGTTCATTATTTTTAGCATTTATTTATATCTTTTCTGGTGGGTCACTGTGCATATGACACGGCCAGCCACCAGGTTCGTGGGTCATGGCGGCGTGACCTGACTTCGTAACCCTGGCTGTGTCATTAAAAATAGGGGAAGTTTATGTGGGGAATTAATTTGTGACGCCACCGGTGGTATTCAGCAATTGGATGGCCAACACTGCAGTTTAGATCCACTGGGACAGTTGGTGATGCAGCAGAGATGTTACAGCTCTCCATGGGTAGAGCGAGGCCCCAGGGCAGTTATAAAGTCTATTTGATGATGGTTACTGATGTAGTGCAGGGCAGGTGACACAGTAATAATTTGAGGACACAGCAGAGTGCAGTCTTCACATTTTACTCACAGTTCTCTAGATTACAACAACCAGCCGAGTGCTGTGTACTCCAGGTAAGGGATCCAGCCAGCTCTCAGGTAACTTGGGTGCACTTTACCGGGACCCCTTCTGGTGTGCTTTTCCGGGTCATCTCACTGCGCTGGCGCTCGCCCACTTGCCCTGCGCCTCACACAGTGTCCCAAGCCAGCAGCCTCGGGTCCTGTTGGGTGACATCTTCCTGGTCCTCTTGACCCTATGCAGCTACCTTTTTAACGATTGTGTGCGGATGTGGCTGTTGCACATACAGATACCACAGCCTCCGGTTTGCTAGTTGAGTCCTACAGTCTCTTCACTAATCTGGGGCCGGTCCCCACTGCGACCTGGTCCCTCCACCCGACTACGGTCGGTGTGGATTCGGGCCCCACGGGTGGTTTCCTCACTTCCCGTGCCCCTGGGACACCTTCTCTGTCTCCGGAGCCCCTTGCCAGCTTCTATGTCTCTCCTGTCACCTCTTTGTCCTAGGACGAGCTCATCTCCGCTCCAGTCCCCAGGACGTCTCTCTCTGTCACTCCACTCGTGACTAACTGCTTTCACTAACTGAGCTCCCTTCTAGACTCTTCTACACTTTTTCCTCACGTCCCTCACGTTCTCTACGTCCCCAACGAACGTCCTCCGTTATCTCTACTTCCTTGACTACTTCCTGGTGTTTTACTCTTATCTACTTCCTCCACCCACACCCTCTACCTAGTTCCCCCTCCAGCCTGAGATGGGGGCCTCCCTAAATAGGGTTCCCCCAGATCCCCTGGCCTGGAGTGGTGTGGTGTTGGATGCTAGTGTGTGGGTACCTCCTTACCCAAGAGTGGGGCACCACACCTCTGGCTGAGGTGCAATACCTCTGTGGCAACTGGACCTTCAGGGGCGCCACATATGCATACTTACATGGAAAAGATCTTGTGCACATACCTTTAGGCTACATTCACATGTTGTTTTTCTGCTGCTCTGTTGGCAGTAAAGAAGCTGCTTGTAAAAAGTAACTTTTGTGTGTTTTTGCATCAAAACACAATGTGTGAACGTAGCTTTGCTCTGAAATGATTCATGCATCCAGGCTCAGATTCATGTGTGGAGCATTAAGGGGTGGGATACTCAGACCCTGATAGCTCATCGCGGTGGTGAATGTTCTAAGCAGCTTTTGCCCTGGCTTCACATAGAAAGGATGGGGACACACTAGAAGGTTTGTGATGCCATTTGGGTTATTCGGACGGAATATGGTTATTCGGACAGAATATGGCCAGCACTGTAGGTGGGTCCCTGGGAGATAGATGGTGATGAGGAGTGATGGTTAACCCTTCCCAACTAGGGCTGGCTCCCAGGGAAGTGTAGTGCAACAGAGAATAAGGCAGCAGAAGACAGTGCAATCAGCTCTACCATTTACTGAAAACACCAGGCAAGTCCAAAGGATACACATTTCACCAGGCTCCAGTCTGACCTGCATAATGTCGATTTGACTTCGCTGCTGCGTTGTAGTGTTGCCTTCCCACTGCTGAATACCACCTAGTGCGCATTCCATGTATTTCCTCCAGTGAGCTGGCAACTCAGACCATGTGAGACACGTGCTTGAACCAGTTCCCTGATCCTATTATGCTGCTAACCTCCTTAGGCCTGTTTCACACCACAGTTAAATCTGATCCGGGGCTGTCCGATGTGAACCGGACAGCCCCGGATCAGATTTTGGCCCCATAGTATGCATCTGTCCGGGAGGATCCAGGTGCCCAAATTGGATCCTCCCGGATCTGGGGCAATCCAGGGCTCCCTAACATGGGAGTCTACGGGGCCAGGTTGGCCCGATATGGGAGGTCCTGGGAGTATCCGGGAACTGGACACCTGCGGCTGAAGTTCTAGATGTACTGTCAGGACCTTGCAAACTGGCCAATCAGGTGGCCGCTGGCGATGACGTAGTTGTGATGTGGCACCATCTGATTGGCCAGATCGCTTCCGGCCATTTGATTGGCTGGTAGTGACAGGTCCTTGTCCAGTGATCGGATGTCTTATCTGCTGGTCCCTGTGCAGGCGTCGGACAGGTGAGTATGTAAGTTTATTATTTTTTAACAACTTTTATTCACTTTTAGGCTACATTCGTGGTGTATCTATAGATACACTGCGAAAGTATTCATACTCGCTATACTCGCAATGAGTAGCGAGTACCGCTACCTACTCGTTGTGAGTATAGCGAGCACGAATATTAAGGTACTCGCTCATCCCTAATTGCCATATTTCAGGGCGTTTCTGGGAGCCCTGAAACACATTGACTAATAAATCAATATTATATTCACCCTCTGATGTATCATGGAATACGGCAGCGCGGTTTTTAACCCTTCATCCTCCTACTTTAATTTTCTGAGATAATGACCTTCGGGCTTTCACTGGCTGTAAGCCATAATCATCAACATTAACATAACTAAACATTTGAAATAGATCACTCTGTTTGTAATGACTCTATATAATATATGCTTTTCACTTTATGTATTAAGTCTAACTGGTAGAAAAGAAAACCGGGCACTAGTCACCTTGCACAGGTATTTAAAACACAAAGTCTATGTGGCAGACCTCTGGGTCATCAGGTGTTACTCAGCTCTAGTATGAGAAATGAATATATCCAAAGAAGAAAATGAGCGCCACTCTCCAGGTTCTTCTGTGCAGTGTGTGGATTTTTGCCATTCTGATAAACAGGGTTACAAAGGTGCAGGGAAGGGAGGACAGCAGGGTAGGGCAACGGTGACTGCTTCGCCCAGCTAGAGCTTCAACGGGTCCAGTACCCGTTGATTGGACCTGGGTATTGGACCCTTGAAGCTCTAGCTGGGCGAAGCAGTCACCGTTGCCCTACCCTGCTGTCCTCCCTTCCCTGCACCTTTGTAACCCTGTTTATGAGAATGGCAAAAATCCACACACTGCATAGAAGATCCTGGAGAGTGGCGCTCATTTTCTTCTTTGGATACACTTTATGTATTGAATTACTCAAATAAATTAACTTTTTGATGATATTCGAAATCATTGAGATGCTCCTGTATACTTTCAACAAACTTCGCACAATATAGTGCCAACAAGTGTAAGAACCTTTGCCATATATCAGAGAATTCTGCTTCTCTCTAATGAGTCACTTTTTTTTTTCCTTCCTACGGCCTCCTGAACCCATCAATAGTTTAAAAGAAAAAAAAAAACTAGCTCAAATCCATTTTGCTAAAGATAATAGGAGCCGGGACAGTGAGCTGACAGTATACACAGCAATAGTCTACAGCGATTAGGAGAGAGGAGCAAAGTGTACAACAAAGTGAGGGGTGGGGTACAGATCCTACAGATCACTGAGCGTAAGCAGGGGCAAAACTACAATGGGGGCAGGGGCTGCAATTTCACTTGGGCCCTGAAGCCCAAAAATCGCTTCTGCCTATATGAAAAGACCAATTTTATAAAGACTTGCAATAATTGGGTGTCCCGTTGGCTCCTTTGCACTGGGGTCCATGAGCTCCAAGTTACAACACTTGGTGTAAGTATAAATCTTATACCTTTGCAGGTGACCCCAAGCTGTAGGATTCCCACATTTTCTGGCAGTGACTGTTTAGCTAACCACAATGTAACAAGAAGTAAAGTTAATAATAAATTACACATTGGATACTAGCTATATTTTTCCTTTAGCCCTGCCAATTATTGAGTTGATCAGTCAGTCCATTGCAGGGTGGGAAAGTTATTACTTTTGACATCTTTCACTTGTATCTGTGCCAGTATGAAGCCTCTCTGCCAGCGGAAAAAGTATGATTGAATATTCTTATCACTTTGCCTAGGGAACATGGTAGCGCCTAGTAATGTCACACATAAAAAAGCTATAACTATGGCTATTGACCCAAATAGCTGGGGGTGCTATCCGTGCTTGGCACCGAGATGCCGGATTATCGTAAAGGGTGCTAAATCCTGCTCCTCAAGGACCACAGGGGAAACCTTTGTGATAAAACACAGAGTAACGTGCCAAACTTCCTTTGTGGTGTGTCTTTTATAGTGCACGTGTGGCCTTCAATACGTAGGCCGTATAGTGTAATAGATGCACACACGGTTATATAAGCATAGACCTAATATAAGAATAGGATATTCTTTCTAGACATTTTAATGCCGTACATCAGAGGGACCCTAGCAAAATGAATTTAACTATAATTGATCATGTTAATAATAAAGATCCAGATTCTCTAACAAGACTAATTAAGAAAGACATTTCTGGATCTATAAACTCGGTACCCGGACTCCGGAGGGTCATAATTTGACTCTGGATAATGTCGCCAAACACTGATAAGCGATCAGTAGAGTTGAAATGAACGGACATTGCCATATGCCAATAGAAGATATGAAAGAGCGGTCCGTACTGAGATGGTTGAAATAATGTTATTAAAATAATTAAGATAAGAAGAATTGGAATAAAGGGACAGTATTGTATAATATTATCTTGTATAATAATATCTCGCAGGACATCAGAGGATATGAAAGAATGGTCCGTACTATGACGTTTCAAAGAATTTTATTATATAATAATTTTCTTTAGTATTTATAGGTCTACATTGATCAAAGTTATGCACATGTATAGGTGTATGTGTAGATGTGTTTATATGTATATGAGTATGGGTATGAGAATATATCAATTTTTATGTATTTGGGTATTTTTATTAGTATAGATGCATATTTTAATAGATTATTATTTACGTATAGGTTTTAATAGTTTTATGGATTTTTAAGTACCATATTGTGATTAGTTTTATGAGATGATTAGTTTTATGAGATTTTATTTGTGCTATATTGTGATGTAGAATGATGTACTACGTAAACATTGGTATATCAGGGTACATTTAGGGTTAATTGTTGAATCAATTTGTAATTAACCAATCAATTACCTGGGGGTTTGCCTATCAATTCCTCTATACAGAGCAATTTTTGTAAGGTTCCCTTATACACCTGAGGAAGACAACATACTGGTTGTCGAAACGCATTGTGGCATATAAGGGACCACCAATAAAAGGTTTGGATGATACTATAAGATTCCCCCGTGTTCCTTCTATCTAGCGCTCCACCAGACCGTTTTTGTGTTCCAATTACCTTCAATCCCCTTGTGGGAAGTTCGGCAGGAGCTGCGGTGAGGAGGGAACCTGGAGAGCCGGTAAGGACCTGTGGTTGCTGGGAGACCGGGCACAACAACACAAAAACTACAGGACCTGCGATGACGAAGTTCCTGTAGGAGGGGTCACGTGACGTCCTAACCGGAAATGCTGCAGGAGAGGCAGTGGCGAGCGAGCTGCAAAGCTCTGCACACAGGATTAACTACACCAAACACCGGAGTTGTGTGGGGGCACACAACCCGCTAACGTGAGCAGAACTTTGGCCCCTAACTTAGTCCACAAATTTGTCCACAGGTGGTTTTCATTGCGTCCCAACTTTTTTATTCTATTACATATGGTGCCGGATTGGTCATAAACGGCCATCTGGTTTTGTAAATTTAGTCCTGGATTCGTTTCTGTCCTATTTTTTCCCGGCCCCAAAATCGGAGAATGCTCAGACTTTGGGCCCGGTGAAAAAATTAGACCAAACCGGACAGAAACCAATCTGGGGCGATCTGGCACACATAGCGTGGAAGTCTATGGGCACCGGATCCGGGGAAAAAAATCGGATCACTTCCCAGATCTGGTTTTAGTGTACTGAGCATGCTCAGTACACTAAAACTGCTCTGTTCCCGTAATTTCACTTTAGCAGTGTATCTACATACACTATCTACATACACTGCTAAAGTGACATTTAATAAAGGAATGGTTAAAAATAAAAAAATAATTCTCACCTGTCCTCTGTGTGTCCCACAATACATTCACCTCCAATGGCTAAAGGACCTTAATCAGCTGACCGGGAAGGGGCGGAGCAACCGATCAGCTGATGGGTCATATGACCGCATCAGCGCAGTTTAAAAATTTAACCCGCACTGATGCGGTCATATGACCCATCAGCTGATTGGTTTGCCCTGCCCCTTCCCAGTCAGCTGATTTAGGTCCTTTAACCATCGGAGGTGAATGTATTGTGGGACACATGGCGGACAGGTGAGAATTTATTTTTTTATGTTTAACCATTCCTTTATGTAGATAGTGTATGTAGATACACTGCTAAAGTGAAAGTGAATGGTGCCGACACCACTTGCCTGGCTCATCTCCCCCAACTCTTTCTGTGTCCGGATCCCTCAAAATCCTAGATTCGGACACAGAAATGGCATCCGGAGTTTACAATCCAGACCAGTCCGTTCCTGTCCGTGGGGTCCTGCAAAAAACAAGACAGGAACCAAACCGTAGTGTGAAGCCAGCCTTAAATGTTGAGTTTTGTTTTAGTAATTTCATTTGTAATTTTGAATGATAAAGGAGCCAATGGTCAAATATAATTTTTCTGATTAGCCAATGAAGGTACGGTATCACTCGTGTCATTGTTGGGGCATAAGTATTTACATCAGCTATCTTATTGAAATTATTACATTCTATATGTTATATCATTTGTTCAGTTTTACCGATCTATATTGATTTCCATGGGCCTACCAAAAATATCAATATTAGCAATATTTATGATATGAGAGTATGGACATGGATCATAAAACATATGAGGACTTTTCATTTATTATGTATCAATTTCATGTCTATTGCTCCTCCTATACCATTATTCCTGGAGCGATTAACCCATTATCTCCATATGAAATGCCCTGTGTGTACACATGCCCTGGGTGAAGGAGTCTCTTCTCATGCAGAGTAGATGACGGAATGACAAGGCTCCAGAGAAGTGTCACCTGTACACAGTCTATTGTGTCTCATGGGTAATTCAAATAGGTAACATTGAATGATAGAAGTACACTTCATTATTATTCAGGTGAACTAATTTACCCAGAACAATCCATGCAAAACCTGAATGGATTATGGAAAGGGAAATAAAGACAAAGTATTTGTTTTAATCTAGAGCTTCAATTACATATACATGAGAGAGGAATATAATGTTATTTTCTGCATCTCTCTGTTTTCATCCCTCTTATGTATAAATGTATATATTGGGCAGAAAGTGACAGGAGATGTCATTCGCTTGCAATTTGTATAACTATCTGACATTGGTTCATCTATTTTCATCTATTTTTACTATCCAACCAGTCTTTCCATCACTTTTTCTATATCTTCCCTTCAGGCCTGTTGGATATATGAGATATTAATGGCCCTACAAATAGAGAATGATGACGCAGACACCTTTGGAGTATGGGTCAAGGATGCTGACACTTGGGGGTACAGGTCAAGGATGCTGACACTTGGGAGTACAGGTCAAGGATGCTGACACTTGGGGGTACAGGTCAATGACATTGACGCATGGAGGTGCAAGTCACTGATGTAGAAACTTGGGGGTAAGAGTCAATGATGCCAACACTTTTGAACAATGATACTGAAAATTGGGATTCAGAATAATAACAGTTATAATTGGGGTATAGAATGATGAGACCAACCAATGGGATACAGAAAAATGCTGACATTTTGGATACTGGACAATGACATCAAGTTTCAGTCAATCATTATCCTGTTCCTCAAATGTGAGTATGGCCAGGTTCACACATACAAATCCGTTTTTAAGCCCTTAGAAAAACGGATTTGTTTTTCTAAGGGTGCCCATAGTGTCCCTGAGGTCCTGGACATTTTTGGCAAATTTTGGGACAAAAGCCCCTTTCACATCAGCGTTTTACGCTGATCGTGGCAGTTGCGGTGAAAAAAACGCAACTGCCGCGATTACCGCGTAACGGCACACTTGCGGCAAGCCCCATACAATGTCTATGGGGCTTGCGGTAAGTGTGCGGCAGGTGCGGCAAGTGCGGTTTCGGCACTTGCGGCAGGTGCGGCCGCAAAAAAAACTGTGGTATGCCGCGGTTTTTTCGCGGCCGCATCTGCCGCAAGTGCCGATACCACACTTGCCGCACCTGCCGCAAGCCCCATAGACATTGTATGGGGCTTGCCGCAAATGAACCGCCAGTGCAGCCGTTATGCGGTAATCGCGGCAGTTGCGTTTTTTCACCGCAACTGCCGCGATCAGCGCAAAACGCTGATGTGAAAGCAACCTTAGTCATTTTTTCCTGAAAACGCATATGCGTTAATGCATGCGTTAACGCAGGTGCATATATGTGCCATGCTTTAATGCATGCGTCTCCCATAGGGCCCCATGTTAAAAAAAGCATGTGTTTTTTGAAAGCACCCCAAAAACACAGCAGCGTTTTTGGGCTGCTGCATAAAAACGCATGCGTTTTTTTAAAAAACGCAGACACATGCGTTAATGCATATGCGTTTTTGGACTTTGAAAAAAAAATGGCCAAAATGTTCCCAAAAACAGATTTCAGGCAAAAACGGATGGTATGTGTGACCCTGGCCTATGACTGTCCTGTACCCATAATGACACTGACACTTTAGGGTACAGGGTAAAGTGCCATTATGCTGCACCACACCTGTCACTATCTTTATCCTGTAATCATAGTCTCATTATGTCACTGCCCTGTACCCCAAGTGTTAATGACTTTATCCTGTTCACTGACACTTGTGTTGAAGGATACTGACGAAATGAGACTTTTGGTAAAGGAAAATGACTTTGTTGGATTCATTTTTGGTGATCTTGATAACCCCTGTTATTGCTAATATTGATATTTTTAAAAGATCAAAAATATGTACATAAATTTGTATAAAGTTTATAACTAGTGATGGGCGAACCCACCGATGTTTGGGTTTAGGGGACTCACCTAGACTTTTTTTTAAAGTCCGGGTTCGGGGTCACATGTGACTCGAACTTGAGTCTGAACCCCGAACTCAAACTTTAAAGTTAAGGGATGGCGGCAGTAAAAGAAAGCATGTAGTTATTAAACAGCAGTTCATGCTTACCATGTCCCGCCATCCAGACACTTCTACTTCTGGGGCCACTCATTATCTTCCTGAATATTCACTATTAAGGGGTACAACAGCCAATCACAGACGCTGTCACAGAGAATAGGCATCTGTGATTGGCTGTTGGAGTCATCTGGAATCAGCCCAGACATTCTAGCATGGTAGATCCTAGAGTGTATGGTCTGTTTTCAGGTTACTCCATCAGTCAATCACAGACACCCATTCTCTGTAACAGCATCTGTGACTGGCTATTGGGCCCCTCATCCATTGACTGACATTGTAATACTGTAAAAATAAATGATTGAAAAAAATGTTGAGCAGCGCTTCATGGTATTTTTGATTCTCAGCACAGATAAAGTGAAGAAATACGGCCTGCCACCCCAGCTGCCTGGCTTTAACTTGCCTGACAATCAAAATACAGGGAAGCCCTTTAATTTTTTATAGTGTTTTAAATAAATATGTGGGATTCACCCTATTTTGGATTGCCAGCCAAGGTAAAACCCAGGCAGCTGGGGGCTGGGATTCTGTGGTAACGGTCAAGCGTTCTGGACCCCCAATCTGAAAATCGCAGCCCACAGCCATCCCTGAAAATGGTGCATTCTTGCATTTACCCGCTCTTCCAGCGGCCATGGTGGGGATGGCACACTGGGTAATAAAGAGGATAATGCCAGGTTTTTATTGGCAGCTGGCACTAAGCCCAAAATTCATAGTGTCAGGCCAATATTAGACCCCCGACTATGAATTTCTAGTAACCAGTAAAAAAAAACCACAACAGAGAAGAAAAGCGGCAAGCAGCCTTACTCATACTTTTGTATATGCACTATATTTCTTTTTGAAAAAGAAAAGGAAAATCCAGTCCTGTTGAGCCGGACTATAAATCCTTCTATAAATCCTATATTCCACTGTGACAGGGATAACCACACACTCATTTATGGGTGCAGTACCCCAACTGTGATGCCTGACCAGTGGGGCGCCACACCACCCATTGAATCTAATGGGGTTCTGGAGGTTCAACAAACATGAACTAGTCGGTGAACTTCTTACCGGAGAACCAAACCAAACCCAAATTCAAAAGGTTCACTGATCTTTATTTAGTAATTCATTTCTAATCTTGTTTGATCAAGGAGCCATCAGGCTTTCAAAGCTTGCAAATATCATTTTTCTGGTTAGCCAATAAAGGTCTCACTCACTTCTGTCATTTTTGGGGCATAAGTATTTCCATCAGCATTGTAAACAAGACTGCTACTTGCTATATGTTATATTAATTGTACAATCTTGCCTATCTACGGTATATTGATTTCCATCGGCTTACCAAAAAAATCAATATTACCAATATTTCTGATAGGAGAGAGGGTGGACATGGATTATAAACATATGGGGACTTTTCATTGATTTGGTATACATTATTCCTGGAGCTATTAACCTCCTCATTTCCATATGAAATGACCTTTGTGTACAGTAGTCTTGGGTGGATCCTGGGAATCTCTTCTCATGTAGAGTAGATCACTGAATTACAAGGCTCCAGACAAGTGTCACCTGTACACAGTCTGTTGTGTCTCATGGATTGATAACACTGGTCAACAGCATTTTTGGTGCCAAAGATATTTCATTGAATTTAGGGTAACTTTGGGGTGCTGATTCTGAATATGTCATCAGTTTTGCCAGATTGGCTCAAGTTTTTGAGATTTTTCGTAAAATGTGTAACAAAAAAGACGTTTTTTGCTACTTTTTTAACGAAGTCTGTTATGTTTCTTCTATGTTTTGTCAGTGTATATTCACCACAAATGTAACAGAATGAGTCTGGATCGTTAAGACAACTTCTTCTTGATGAGTTCATGCTTTTCACTGGACAACAGAAAACAACATAAAGTTAGTGCAAAAAATCAAGCTATGAACAAACTTTTAGAACACTAATTAACACAAAACTATATTGAGAACTGCTCAGTTCAAGTACTAATCCAAAGAAATTAATGAGATGATGCGTCGCATTTACCAACAAGTGCTATAAATAAGATACCAAAAATCTCAAAAACTTGAGCCAATCTGGCAAAACTGATAGCATATTCAGAATCAGCACCCCAAAAATACCCCAAATTCATTAAAATATTTTGGGCACCAGAGAAAAAAAATTTTTTTGTTGACCTGTGTAATAGAAGTGCACTTCATTATTATTCAGGAGAACAAATAGATTTACCCAGAACAATACATGCAAAACCCGACCGGATTATGGAAAGGGAAATATAAACAAAGTATTTGTTTTAATCTGGAGCTTCAATTACATATACATGAGAGAGGAATATAATGTTATTTTCTGCATCTCTCTGTCTTCATCCCTCTTGTATATAAATGTATTTATTAAGCAGGAAGTGACAGGAGATGTCATTCACATCCAGTTTGTATCACTATCGTTGGTTCATCTGCTGGTGGACACAGAAGAGGCCCCTGTGCAAGGACAGTCTTTGGCCTTTTTTAGCCTAAAAGCTCATCAAAATGTACAATTCCACCTGTTTTGGAGGTAGAAATGAGGCCTCTTAGGTTGGTTTCACATTGCGATTTTTTTTCCTGTCCGTGGGGATCCTACTTTTTGCAGGACCTCACGGACAAGAAAAGGATCACATTGGAGGTGACCTCCGGATGCCATTTCTGTGTCCGGGTCTGTGATTTTCACGAATCCCAAATAATTGCAATGTGAAAGCAGCCTTAAGGCCCTGTCACACATAACGAGATCGCTAACGAGATCGCTGTTGCATCACAGATTTTGTGACGCAGCAGCGATCCCGTTAGCGATCCCGTTATGTGTGACACGCACCAACGATCTGGCCCCTGCTGTGAGATCGTTGATCGTTACACACTGCTCTGGGTCATTTCTACGTCGTTGGTCTCCCGTTGTGACCGCTACATCGTTGTGTTTGACAGGGACAATGACCAATGATCTCAATGCTACGCTATGGAGTGACAATTCCCAACGACCTCAGTATAATTCTGGATCGTTGCTGAAGTTGTTGGTGACGTTGGTGAGATACCTGTTTGGCATCTTACCAGCGATGTGAAAACGACGCACCAGCGATCATTGCACATCATTATCGGGATAGCTGGTGTGTCGTTATGTGTGACTGGGCCTTTACCTCTTGAGCCCCCTGTGTGGCTGCACAGATTGCACCAATGATTTGTCCATCCCTGGGTTCATCTATCTATACTATCTAACTGGTCTTTCCATTGCTTTTTCTGTATCTCCCTTTCTGTCCTGTTGGATGTATGATATATTATTGGCCTTACCAAGTAGAGGATGTTGACGCGGACACCTTGGGGGTACAAGTCACTGATGTAGAAACATGGGGGTACAGGTCAATGATGTCGACACTTGGGGTTACAGGTCAATGATATTGAAGCACCATCACTGATGTCGAAATTTGGGGGTATAGGTCAACGATGCTGACACGTAGGATACGGCATAAAAAGTAGCAAGTTAAGTTCTTGATATTAAGAATGCAAGTTTTATTGAAATGTAAATGATTACCAAATTATCAAACTATACAGAGGATCCAGACAACGTCAGTATCATCCCACACTGAGATATTGTCATCATTATCACCCATGTTTGTGTCCTCTTAAGGTCCGGGTGCCTAAAGTGTTCATGACCGAGTTGGTTGTGGGTAAACTTGCAGATACCACCAGTTGTGATCAGATCCAGAATAATGCGGGTCCTAATTTAATCACCACCAGCACGAAAACAGTCATTTTATCTGTAGAAAAAAAAGAGATGAAATGTACAAATCACACCAATATAGAATGTCAATACCGGGAAAACATTGTCAAGTATGTCAACGTTTGTAACAGGGGTGTAACTACAACAGGTGCAGGGTTGCGATCGTACCCTGCAGCCTAGGGGGGCCCCAAAAGTCCCTTTGGCCCATAGAAAAAGACTAATACTATTAAAGATTTGCAATGATTGGGGGCCCCAGGGCCTGAAGTTACGCCACTGGTTTGTAACATGTACTGGACAAAGGTAATCAGATTGATGTCAACAATTCTCATTAATGTAACAAGATATTTTCATCCCCAATCAGTTCTGCCTCATTATATTGTGCACAGTAATTAAAGGATTGGTTGTTTCCGCCAAAAATCACAATAACAAGTTTAACGTCAAGTAGGTTGTCATCCAATTGTCCCAAGACCATATACTAGTGCAGCTCAATGAAGTAGAATATTATCAAATATCAATATCATATTGCCATCAATATTATATTCAGCCTTTGATGTCTCACGGAATAAGGCAGCACAGTTTCATCCTCCCTACTTATATTTTCTAAATAATGTTTTCATTGGCTGTAAGCCATAATCATCAACATTTACAGAAATAAACACTTGAAGTAGATCACTCTGTTTGTAATGACTCTATATATAATATATGCGTTTCCTTTTATGTCATGAATTACTGAAATAAAATAACTTTTTGATGATATTTTATCCAAGATGTGGAAACTCTGGTCATGGATGCTGCAGTGCACTGGTATCTTACCTGTTACTCTTCTTCTTACGACTCCTCCTGGCCTTCTTAGATTTCTTCCCCGGCGTTCGTTGAAGTCTGGACAGTTCTGGACTACATGGCCTAGAGTAAGGCAGTTGTAGCAGAAGCGTATTCTGCTGTTCCCTTGATAGCCCACATTCTCCACATACATTGGTACGTCCGAGTAAGATATTATGGCTTCTGAGTCTCCCACTGTGCATCTCTCCGGTAGATGCCTAAGATTATCATATGAAGACTTATCTTCTTTCAGTCTTACCAACACAGACCAATTCCCAGTCCAAAATCCAAAAGAATTGAGGGCCTTGATGGGACCTCTCAAGATGGTGCAGTGTTGTCTCAGGTATTCAGCAACCTCCGTCTCCGGTGTTTTTGAGTTTCGTAATATTACAACTATATGTATCACATCCATATTGGCAGAGTAGTTGGACGAGAAGGATTCAGGTCTTGACGATTTCTCCCTTATTTTGCTTCTTCTACTGATTGTAACTGGACAAAGTAGAACAGAAGAGTCTTGCAGGGTCTTCTCCAGGTGAGTGTATGAAGGCATAGAGAAGACCTGCTTTATACCACACTGGAGAGGGGGCAGGGGTTTCCTGCCATTATCTCCACTATAGTGGATATCAGGTAGAGTAAATCTCATTTACATAACACAAGTGTATTTATTAGGTGAAAGACCCCAAGAAAACATCTCAGTAAGGGTGCTTTCACATCACGATTTTGTTTGATCAGTGGCTGTCCGTTCACGGATCCGATTTGGCCCCCATGTTATCCTATGGGGGTCGGATCGGATTTGCGCTAATTGCCATCCGATTTTGTGGGATCCGATTTGTGTCCGATTTTTTGCTGTGCCCAAAATCGGAGACTGCTCTGATTTTGGGCACAGCTAAAAATTAGATCCCCCAAAATCGGATGGCAGTTAGCGCAAATCCGATCCGATCCGACCCCCATAGGATAACATGGGGGACTATGAGCGCGGGTCCGAGAAAACAGCTGATCGTTCCTCGGACCCGATTTTAGTGTACTGAGCATGCTCAGTACACTAAAATAGCTCATAACGCTCTAATTTCACTTCTCCAATGTATAATATATATTGCAGAAGTGAAATGAAGTAAAAGAAAGAGTTAAAAATAAAAAATCTGTATTCTCACCTATCCATGATCCACCGCTGCCTCCAGCAAGGTCCGGGTGCTTACAGGACCTGCGGTGATGTCACAACCCGGTAACTGCGGTCATGTGACCCGATCAGCTGATCGGCTTGTGACTTCACCGCAGGTCCTCCTTGCTGGGAGGCAGCGGTGGATCGCGGATAGGTGAGAATACAGATGTTTTATTTTTAACTCTTTCTTTTACTATATTTCACTTCTGCAATGTATATTGTACATTGCGGAAGTGAAAGTGCCCCACGCTGTGTCTGGATCCGTGATAATCACGGACCCGGACACAGAATAGGTCACCCTCTGCGGTGTCCTTTCCTGTCGTGGGGTCCTACAAAAAGTAGGATCCCACGGACAGGAAAAATAAACGTTATGTGAAAGCAGCCTAAGGAGGTTCCCTCCAGATCTCTTTCCGTGATCATATGTCTGGATATATTTTTACCTATTTGCCATATTTCACTTTCTGTTAACATATTATTAAGTAGTCATCTACCTGTGTGTATAATGCTGCGTGCAACATGATCAGTGTTTGCAGTATTAGGCTACCTTCACACACAGCATTTTTGATCAGTTTTTTGAGGATCCATTTTTGCAGTGCCGTGAAAATGATCAATTTCTGGGAATCCAAGCCAAGTCATTGAGTTTTCAAGATTTGTCATTCAGACACAACCTTTTGCAGTGGCGCTTTTTTTTGGCTCAAAAACGGATCCTCAAAAACAATGAGTATGTCAATTTGTGTGGTGTTTTTCCTATGAAACCATTGTCTATGGGCTTAAAAAAATGCAACAGCCTAAAATGCATCAAAAACGAATAAAAAACAGATCATCTGTGTTTTATGCTTTTTTTGAAAAGCTGATCTAGTTTTTCAGCCAAAATACGGATCCTTAAAAAACGCATCAAAAAGATGCGTTTGAATGTAGCCTTATGGATGCCGCGTAATTGTGCTGCATCCATAATATTGTGTTGTGCAGTCCAAGCACAGTGTATGGGATTTTCAGACATCCCATACCCACTGTGCTTCTTTACTCCAATGATGCCATCTTGGCGGGTGAACACAGAAATAAGCCGCCCTGCCCTGAACACAGGTTATGGGCACATGGTGGCTGCGTTCACCTGGGGAGATCGCCTGCTTCCCTCAGGTCACACAGGGGGAAGAGAGAGAGCAGACAGGTGGAGAGACAGCCCACAGAGGGGAGATAGAGAGCAGACAGGGAGAGCACACAGGGTAGGAGAGACGGCTACCACCCTCAGCGCCACAGAGCCTGCCCCCATCGTGATGTCACCCACCTAGCACCCTAATAATCGTGGATTTCTCCCGATTGTGTATCTGTATTAAAGCTATTTATAAATGAGTGTATTCAGTATAAAAATGTGCAGATAGATCTGTAATATTATAGAATTATTCTCAATATCTGCAATGTTTTTTTATTATTATTATTTATTTATATAGCGCCATTAGGTTCCATGGCGCTTTACATGTGTAGGGGCAGACGAAGACAAGAACGTAAAATGACAATCAAATCATACAGGTACAGTAGGGTAGATGACCCTGTCCACTTGGGCTCACAGTCTATAAGGGATGGTTGGGCAGACAGTAGGTGGGGGAGAGGTTAAGGTGAGATGGTGTGGCAGATTAGGTCTCAGTGTGGGTTATAGGCTTGAAGGAAAAGGTGGGTCTTCAGGTTTTTCTTGAAGGTTTCCAGGGTAGGGGAGTGCCTGATATGGTCGGGGAGAGAGTTCCAGAGTATGGCGGATGCACGAGAGAAGTCTTGTATGCGGGTGTGGGAGGGGAGATGCAAGGGGAGAAGAGAGGGAGCTCTTGAGAGGAGTGCAATTGTGGAGGTAGTATCGGGAGACCAGGTCGGAGATGTATGGAGGGGACAGGTTAGGGTTTTGAACCGGGATCTCTGGGAAATGGGGAGCCAGTGAAGGGCTTGGGGGGAGACAGGGGAGTAGCGGGGAGACAGGTGGATGAGTTGGGCAGCGGAACTGAGGATGGTTTGAGAGGTGCGAGGGAGGTAATGGGGTGGCCGGTGAGCAGAAGGTTGCAGTAGCCGAGGCAGGAAATGATGAGAGCATGAACAAGTGTTTTAGCAGTGTCATGGTCAAGGAAAGAGCGGATTCGGGTAATGTTTTTGAGCTGGAGTCGGCAGGCGGTGGCGAGGGCTTGCATGTGGGGCTTGAAGGAGAGGGAAGAGTCAAGGATTACCCCGAGGCATTTGGCGTGGGGGGGTGGGTGAGAGTGAGCAGTCGTTAAAGTGATGGATCAGGATGGGGGAGAGCGACTTGGGGGGAAGACGATGAACTCAGTTTTGTCCATATTCAGTTTTAGGAAGCGAGAGAGAAGAAGGATGAAATGGCGGAAAGGCATTGTGGAATTTTGGATAGTAGGGAGGTGATGTCAGGGCGGACAGGTAGAACTGGGTGTCATTGGTGTAGAGGTGGTATTGAAGGCCGTGGGACTCAATAAGTTGGCCTAGGCCGAGGGTGTAAATGGAGAAGAGTAATGGTCCCAAGACCGAACCTTGGGAAACTCCAACAGATAGGGGGTAGGTGAGGAGGAGGTGTGGGAGTGGGTGATGCTGAAAGTCTGGTTTGTTAGGTAAGACGAGATCAGGAGAGGGCTAGGTCAGTGATACCAAGAGATTCTAGAATTTGAAGTAGGTGGGAAAGGTCGACTGTGTCGAAGGCAGCAGAAAAGTCCAAGAAGGAGGAGGACGGTGAGGGAACATAGGCGGGTGAAGACAAGAACAATACACATCTGCATCTCTCCTTTGTATCACTATCTGATATTGGTTCATCTACTGTATCTATACTATGTAACAGTTTTTTCCATTGCTTTTTTTTATATCTTTATCTATATTTATTCACTTTCTGTCCTGTTAGGTGTAATTACAATTAGGTCCATATATTCCTTCCTTCCTTTCTCTCTCTCTCTCTTTCTTTTTCTTTCTTTCTTTTTCTTTCTTTCTTTCTTTCTTTTTCCCCCCTTTCTTTACCCCTTTCCCCCTTTCTTTCTTTCCCCCTCCTAATATTGTAGCAATGTGTTGGATGGGTTTTCTCTGTTTTAGCAGATAATACATGGCTTGTTTCTCCTGCATGGAGAGTTCCTTTGACCGCATGTTTACTTCTCAGCTAAATCTTCAAAATGCAAGCACCACACCTCAAATCAGCTCCAGGCCTTTTATGTGCTTAATTGAGAATGAAATAACGAAATAATTGCCCACGCCTGCGTATGAAACAGCCTTCGAGTCAATTGCCCAATTACTTTTGGTCCCTTTAAATACAGGGTGGCACACGTAAAGGAGCTGAAACTCCTAAACCCTCCAGCTAACGTTCATGAGGATACCCACAGATGAAAGCTAAAAGTCTGGACTTTACGTCCATGTCCATTACAGAACTGCAACTTGAATATGAAAATGATTAAGGGAAGGGGAATGGGATCAGCTCACCGACAGTAAGAATCCGGGCTCCTAGGAATAGTCCTGAACGGAACAGCCGATGGCACCGGACTGGAGGCAGAATGTGAAGGAGAAATCCCGCGAGACAAGACAAGACTGCCCTTGACATTACTATAATAAAATACATTTTATTCACTATATGTTATCATAGTTCTCTTCTGTCTTCTGACTCCTCTTTTGTCAAAGACCTTTTGCCATTTTTAGTGACAAATATATGTGATAGTGTAATACTCATAAATGGCCAAACGAGGGCAGCAAACTCACAGAATGTAGAGGGTACTCGGAGCTAATCATTTATCTCTAATTAATATTAATTAATATTAATCTCTAATCATTTGGTTCATTTAGCCCTAATAGCTTTTTTTATATATATATAAAAAACTTGGGGCTAATTTAAGTACATTTTTGTGGAAAAATTCATTTTTTCCATCAATATAGAGATAGAGGGCTTGTTTTTTGTGGGACGAGCCGGACTTTTGAATGACATAATTTTTTTATAATAATATTTATTCATTCATTTAGCGCTATTAATTCCATAGCGCCTTATTTTACCATATAGTGTACTGGAAAAGGGAAAATAAATTCTAAGTGCGGTGAAATTGCAATAAAAAAAGTGCAATTTCATGATTTCTTTTTTATATATATGGTCATGTTCTCTATATGGTAAAACGGACATGTCGACATGATGTTTCGGGTCAGTGCAAGTTCATAGATATCAAACATGTTACTTTTATTGTTATCTAAGTGGTGGAAAAAAATTCATAAATTTGGCAAAAAAAAATTGCCCTTTTGCGCCATTTTCCAAGACCTGTAGCGTTTTCATTTTTCAGGATCTGGGGCTGTGTGCGGCTTATTTTTTGCGTCTTGAGCTGACGTTTCTAATGATACCATTTTGGGGTAGATGTGCTGTTTTCATCGCCCGTTATTGCATTTTATTGCAATGTTGCTGCAACTAAAACACATAATTTTTCATTTGGAGTTTTGTTCCTTTATGCAGTTTACTGATCAGATTAATTGATTTTATCTTTTGATAGATCAGGGCAATTCTGAATGCCGCGATACCACATATGTGTATTTTTAAAAATATTAATTTTTTAGGGGGGGCGTGGCATGGACGCAGAGGAGTAAGTACGCACATACAGGAGCTCTCGTGCCAAGCCCGGTAAAACCATGATCAGACCACCACACCGGACCCTGATCCATCACCAGTGGGGACTAAAAGAAGAAGGGACCTTGGGGCGCTGCGGTGGCGGAGCCCACCGATCAATCCATCACCTGCTTTTTGCCTGGACCGGAGAGAGAGACCAGCACTAGATGCGCAGGTGGAGTGGAGGCAGGAGAGGGAGGTACTGTACCTGTGAGGTGTCGGGGACATCGACTGCTAGAAGTACTGCGACCGTAGAGAAAACAGCACCAGAGGTGCTGGATTGCGGTGGTACAGCTTTGCCGTCGCTGGATGCGGTCCAAGATGGCATTGAGGAAGTGCAGGAGCCACACGTGGAGGGTGGCAAACCACAACAGAGGTCAGTACATGGAGCTGAGATGCAGGAGGATTGGAGGGAGAGCTGGGCAGAAGCAGAGGAGTGTGACACAGGCCCTCCAGGGTCTTAGGATACTCAGAACCGAGCTACATCACGGGGATCACAGGGACCGAGACCTGGCTCTATGACCTGGCGGTGTCATTAAAAGTTCAGTGTGGGTGGTTCATTCTCTTAAGGTACCTTTACACGCCACAACTACGGTGTAGCAATTGTGAGGCAATCGTGATTTCCGTCACGGTTGCCTTGAATTTGCTACGAAATTGCGGCGTGTAGTTAGGGAAAGTGATCGTGATTTTCGAAGTTGCTCCCGGTTGCTGTTTCAGAGCATTGTTCTAAAACCAGAGGCAACCCTGAAGGTGAATTTCCCTGGTTTTGGCGTGTTGAACAGCGATAGTGATGGAATCTGCGTCGCCTAGTGATTTCCCAGAGGTGTGCCACAGCGTCATGGATACCGCGCCCCATCAGTGATGATTGGTTGGGGCTACTGTGCTTCCATTGGCTTAATAAATGGAATCCCTATTTTGCTAATCAACTATGGTTCTCTTTTTCAATTGATGTTTTAGTAGTTGTGGCAACTAACATAAAATTTCCTTAACTTTGTGGATTGTTCTTAATAAATGGAATCCCTATTTTGCTAATCAACTATGGTTCTCTTTTTCAATTTGTGTTACCATTGGCTGTCCCTTCACAGGGCGCCATATATAAAGAGCTGTCCATTCACACTACACAATTGCAATGGCGTTATGTATTAGCCAGCCTTCCTGGCAGGCTGGCCAATCATGACGCTATTGCGTTGTCTAATCAGCGTGTTTGGGGCGTGGAATACACAACTCTGTCACGCCTATGTTCTAGCGGCGCTGCACAGGTACGCCCACATTCCCTTAGTGGTTGCAGCGTGTGAAGCGGCGACGGGATTCCGACCGGATGTTTCCCCAGGATCAGTTTCAACTTCCGGGGAACCATGTTCCCTTAGGTTGACGACGCAATTGCGGTGTGTACATGTGGCATCGGCATCAACCGTCAAAAATGTGCACGCGCACGTTTGGTTGCTACCGATCGCCGGTGATAGTTGCGGCGTGTACAGGTACCTTAAGGGATTTCTTTTCCAAAATGGGGTCTCTTGTGAGGTGCTTCTGTTCTTTTGGAATTTCAGGGGTTCTCCTAATGTGACATGGAGTTGGCAATCTATTCCACCAAAAATTGCGCTCCAAAATTCAAACAGCACTCCTTCCCTTCTGAGTCCTGCCGTGTGCCCAAAAACGAATTATTGACGCCTTGGGGGATATCAGTGAACTCAGGAGAAATTACATAACACAATGATGGCGCATTTTTTCCTGTTAGCCTTTTGAAAATGAGAAATGTGAGAACACAAACAACATTTTAATTGAAAAACCTTATTTCATTTTAACAGACTACTATAAAATTCTGTAAACCGAATGTAGGTTCAAGAAGCTCATAAGACCCCTAGTTGAAGTCATGAAGGTTCTAATTTCCAAAATGGAGTCAATCAATGGGAGGAATGTTGTTGTTTTGGCACCTCGGAGGCTCTTCAAATGCATCATGGTGTCTTCAACCTACAGGGTGGGCCATTTATATGGATGCACCTAAATAAAATGGGAATGGTTGGTGATATCAACTTCCTGTTTGTGGCACATTAGTATATGGGAAGGGTAAAATTGTTCCTGTTGGGTGGTGACCATGGCGGCCATTTTGAAGTCGGCCATTTTGGATCCGACTTTATTTTTTTCAATGGGAAGAGGGTCATATGACGCTTCAAACTTATTGAGAATTTCATAAGAAAATCAATGGTGTGCTTATAAATGGCACAATTGCCCGGGTGGCCATTTATATGGATACACCTAAATAAAATGGGAATGAATGGTGGTATCAACTTGAATAACTCATGAAAGAATAAAGTTAAATTAAACCAAGCATACCATTGTTTCTCTTATTAAATTCTCAATATGTTTGATGTGTCACATGACCCTCTTATTGAAAAAAATAAAGATGGATTCAAAATGGCCGACTTCAAAATGGCCACCATGGTCACCACCCATCCGGAAAAGTTTTCCCCTCCCATATAGTAATGTGCCACAAGCAGGAAGGTTCCTCCCTAACATGGGAGTCTATGGCGACGGATCACCCCGGTTCGACAAAAACATTGGATTCGGGAACCGGACACCGGCGGCTGCTAAACTTCAGCACCACCAGCTGTCCCCTGCTGTGATTTCAGGACCGCGGCTAGCTAGCATATTTGCCCTCCGGTTCTGTTTGCAAATCGGGTCCGGGGCTATCCAATTCACATTGGACAGCCCCGGACCGGATCACACCATGGTGTGAAGGCGGCCTTACTCACATACAGTTTGGTAAACTGCAGTCTAGATTTTTTTATGTTTCTGAGTTTCAACAGTGAAGTCTTCCTGGGTCTCCTCTGTAGTGTTTAATTTCATTCATATGTCGATTGATAGTTTGTGCTGACACTGATGCACCCTGAGCCTGCAGGACAGCTTGAATTTCTTTGGAACTAGATTGAGGCTGCTTAGACTGGCTTCACACCATGGCAATATCAGGTCCAGGGCTGTCAGGGGTGAACCTGACAGTGTTGTACCCGGATGCTGCAGAGCGCAGCTGACCCCTGCGAAATGGTGCTGAACCACTTCACAGGGGACAGCTCACGCTGAACTTCAGCCGCCGGTGTCCAGTTCCCGGATCGGGGCAATCCGGCCCCAAAGACTCCCACGTTAGGGAACGGCATATTGCCCAATATCCGGGAGGATCCAATTTGGGCAGATTTTTCGCCCCGGACATAAAAATGCTGGAAGCACCATTTTTGTGTCCTGGGGAAAAATCCAAACACACCCGGATCCTCCCGGACAGATGGAAACCTGGTGGCAGGTAGCTGCCATCCGGCTCCATCCGGCCCCATAGGGCAACATTAGGACAAAATCGGGTCCGGGGCTGTCAGGTTCACCCCGGACAGCCCTGGACCTGATAGTGCCGTGTTGTGAAGTCAGCCTTATCCACCATCTGAACTATCCTGCATGGCAACTTCTCAATTGTTGATGTCAGACACTATTAATGAAAATAACGATCCGGCACCACGGTTTCTCCATGCATTTAGGATTTTTATTTCATCTTCATAAATTCCATTGACATGAATAAGGGTACAGAGACCCCACGGCCTGACGCGTTTCGAACGTCACTGCACGTTCTTATTCATCAGACCCAGGCACACACGCTAGAAGCAACACGCTGGTGAAGCAGTTTCTCCATTCCCCTCTTTTCCTTGTCTACGATGTCAGACACTGCTGGACCCTTCTCTGTTTCTCTTCTTTATTGCAAACTTTGCACTGCGCAGTCACTAAAGTGGCTGACATGCGCAGTGCAAACAGGAACGTGCATATTTGTGGAGGAATGTGCAGCTGGTTTCATAGGTTACCAACCACCCCGCCAGTTACTTAGGCATGGAGCTCATATTGCTAGCAGGATCTATGCTTTACAGCCTGGTCACATCACTCGCAGTGGCTTGGATGACTGGATCTGACAACCTCAGTCCCCCAGCACTTCTCCTATGTATAGTGCTGACTGGGGCAATGTGCGGTCCATGTGCCACATCATACAGTCGCCTTCCTCCACTCAGTGTCCTGATTTTACCGCTATCTGCGGTTGAATATAATTGTGGAGAAGGGACTGTTGGCTCCTTCTAACACCATTTAGAGTGTTTCACTGAGACAGCAGATGCCATGATGTCACCACATCCCATCGGCTTTGTAGAGGGTCAGTGCACAAAGCAAAAACTAGGGCATGGATCAGGAGCGAGGGGAGTGTTTTTGTCTTCAAATGTTATATACGTGTGAATGTGTGTGGGATTTGAGTATGTATGTAAGGGTAGTGATGAGCAAGCACTAAAGTGCTCAATTGCTCGTTACGTAAATAGCTCAGACGACCTCGATTCAAATAACGAGTATAACAAAAGTCTTTAGGGGGGAACTCAAGCATTTTTCTGGCAGACCCCGCTGGATGGCTGGGGAGGCTGGAGAATGCATGGAGAAGACACCTGGATGCATCTAGACACCCAGGTCGCAGCTGGAAAGTGAAAAGTTTAATAATTAGAAAAAACTTGGGGTCCCAATATTGTTTTTATAACTAGCTAAGGTAAAACAGACAGCTGCAGGCTGCAGTTGATGATCATAATTAGAGGGGACCCCACGTTGCTTTTTTTAATTATTTATTTGATGAATATGTCAGCTGGCATCAAGCCCAGGGGTTAGTAGTAGATACCATTATCACAGTAAGGCTAGTAGGCTACATCATTACTCTGATTGTCAGGCAATGCCCATGTTTAGTGGCTGAAATAAGCCGCAAGACATTCGAGACGAGGACTCGAACATGGTGCTTGAGCACCCTTGATACTCGATTCCTGTACTGAGCGTACCTGAGCACCCAGATGTTCAATCGAGTATTGAGCAGTGCCATACACGCTCACTTATCAATCGTTATGTCAAGCTTCAGAAAAAGTGAAATCAGAGAAAGAAAGACAAAAGTAAGGATCCATTTCAACACCTCCAAAATGGCTGGAAAAGAGGAACAGACAAGCAACCTGGCTGCATTGTGAGATTGCTTGCTGAGCTAAGAACATGAATAATAGGTTGTAAAGACCAAGGCTACAGATTGCTGCATTTCTTTAGCTGTTAAATATTTCCTAATTTCTAGGTCCGGTTAGAGTCTGATAGAATGGGTATTTAGCTGCCATTGATCTGCTGAACTGTTATTCTTGAAGAACGCGGAGTAAGCTTGTCATTTGTTTTATTCCTTGTAGTTAAGTGGTTGTCCGTGCATCTAATATTGATGACCTAGGCTTATGTTGTCCGGCACGCCCACCGATAAGCTGTTATTAGCTCTGAGAGTGGTTAGAAAGTAAACATTGAACGTACCCGGACAGCATGTCTCCGCTCATTGCCAGCTGCCAAGAACTGCACATCTGCTCATTTTTCTTGAATAGGATATATCAGGCTGGAGCCCAGAAGGATCTGATATTGAAAATCTATCCTAAAAATAGGTCACCTATTACAAGTCCCGAATGTGAACACGTGGCACAGAGCTGTACTGCTCGGCTTCATTCAAGGTGTAGCAGTCGCTGCTAAGTAGGAACTGTTCTGCAGGAGCATTGAACGGAGCTGAGCAGTACAGCAACTTCTAGTAGGAATGCAGGTGTCAGACCCTCATCAATCTAATATTGATTACCTGTACTCCAATTATGTCATTGATACATTCTGACCACACAAACCCTTTTTTAGTATTTAACAAAATAGAAAAGATGTATGTCAGCTCACCCTTAAGAAGGAGCCCTCAGCGAATCCTTAGCCAGGCAGTGTGAGCAGTGCCAAAGTAGGCTGTAAGATGGCCAAAAACAAGTGCCTTGTCCTCGTCGGTGCAAATAGAGTCCGTGGAGCCTCGTTTAGGAGTCTCAAACACAGGACTAGCCAGATATCCCTCCAGGGAAGGACCTAGCCATGGGGTGGCTTGAGAAGACCACCATAACCACCATATTAAGTGGCCCTTTCAGTCAATATCCAGCTCTTTACGAGTTTAAAGATATGACAAGAGATCAGTGATTGCTTTGTGATGTTGTCCTCGTCGGTGGAATTCCCCAAGAGGTGTTTGTGTCTGTTCCTGGTCATGTATGAGAGCTGCTACGGTCATCAGTTAGGTCACCGCATACACCAGTGTGAGCTCGCCATTTTGGATATCCTATGTCAGTGGACTCCCACGGAATCACAGCAGACGCACGGAAACTGCCAAGGCTATGGCAGAGAAGCTTCTGAGACAAATTAAACTTTTTTAGTATTTGGGACACATAGGCTAGGGGTAATCAAGTAATGTGACGTAAAGAACTCAGTGCCACAGTGTGGCTTCTACCTGTGACTTCTAATGACACCAACACTGCAAATAAATTCCACTCTTCTGGATTTTGCAGATTGCAGTCCATGCCATTGTGAGAGTGGGCAGGGGATACCACCTGCACTGACCCTTCCTAGTCACTTGATAGAAGTGCGGTGTCGAAGAAGTTTCTGTGTGCATTAGGTAAATTGTTTCTGCAACCCCTGCAATATCCCTAGAGCAGTGATGGCGAACCTATGACACGCGTGTCAGCACTGACACGCGTAGCCATTTTCAGTGACACGCGGCCGCCGGAGAAACTACAAGTAGGATTCGGTACTCTGCGATCCTAGTTTTGTCAGAGTTTACTTTTTCTCACTCGCTAGACTCGCTATTTGGATAAAAACCACAGACACGGCAGCAAAAAACTGTTGCGAGTGGGGCTTCCGACACGGCAATGCGAGCGCTTTCCGAGACATCTGCGATTTGTAAATCGCACATTACTCGCTATTACTCGCTTCCCCATTCATTAACATTGGACTCGCTAGACTCGCAAAGAGTAGCGAGTCCCGGGCTCGGACTCGCTAGAGTCAAGCGATTCCGAGTAATTTAGGACTCGCCCATCACTAACTACAGGGCCAGGTGCAGTAGCTGAGGAAAAAAAATGTGCTGTTTCTGTAGTCCAGAACAGCGAGCTCCGGCACAGAGCGTCTAGTCCTGGGACTTCCGGTAGGGCAGGCGGAACTTGCTGGTTGGCTGGCGCAGCAGGGAGCAGCGGAACGCTGTGGGGGACGCATATCTGAGGCCCTGTGATCGCTGTCTGGAGGTCTGTCTGGAGGTCCAGTGATTACTACAGCAACCATCCTCCAGTGAAAGGTTCTGGGCAGAATCTGGGGTGTCATGAATGTGTGATTGGCCATTACTGAGATAAGTGAGGGGGAGGCTGGAAGAGGCCTGTGCTATGGGTGCCGTTTCCCGCCATTAATTTACATAAGGAACGCCATCTTGCAGCATAGTACAGACTCCATTTCACCACTATATTATTGTTGCGCACCCTATTAATCCCTATTTCTGCCCTTTCCTAAAAGACAGTTAACCCCTAATTGCCTGCAGGGCTATCTATAAATCTTCTGTCACTGCCCCTCTGATGGAGAAGCCAAAAAAACCAAGGTTAAGTAAAGGAAGTGGTAGTAGTAGCAGTAGCCGACCCTTTCAAGAGACATGGACTGAGATGTATGGCATTATAGAAAAAAATGGCAGATCATTTTGCGTTCTATGTAGTGAAACGGTAGTAAGCAGAACGTGGAATAGAAATAGACATTTTGATACTAATCATTCCCAGCTCTTGAAAAAAAGTGAGGATGAAAGGAAGGAATACATTTCCAGGCAGCTACAACTTCATAAGAGCCAATCTAATTCCATCCTCTACAAATGTAACATCTGCAAGTCTGAGCATTGCTCACTCTATAGCTCAGCATGGAAAAGCCCTCAGTGAGGGAGAATTTATTAAAGAAACTCTCTTAAGATGTGCACCAGTTCTATTTCACCATATGCAGAATAAAGATGCAATTAGTAAGAGAATATCTGAGTTACCACTCAGTAGAAATATCATAAAACGTACAACATCAATTAAAGGAAGACATAAGTAATTGTAAATATTTTTCTATCTCTCTTGATGAAACTACTGATGTCACATCACATGCACAGTTGGCCATTATTGGTCGATATTCTGATGGTCTCACAATGAGAGAAGAGTTGATAAAGTTAGTATCAGTGCCAACAAGTACATCAGGAAGCGAAATATGTAAGGTTGTTAAACAAACATTCTGTGACCTAAGCATTGATATCTCTAAAGTTGTGTCAGTGACGACAGATGGGGCACCAAACATGGTGGGGAAAAAAGTTCGGATTTGTTACATTGTTTACAGAAGCTATTGGACACCCGATTGTGCCTTTTCATTGTATTATCCATCAGGAGGCTTTATGTGCCAAGGCAGGATTCACTGACTTAAGGTGCTGTCACACATAACGATTGCTCCAACGATCCCAACAGCGATAACGACCTGCCGGGATCGCTGGAGCGTCGTTACCTGATCGCTGGGGAGCTGTCAAACAGGCAGATCTCCCCAGCGATCAGGCCATGAGAGCCACCTCCGACATCGCTCCCTGCTTAGCGCTGCCTTATAGGCAGTGCTAAGCAGGGAGAATGCTGGTAACTATGATAAACAGCGGGGTATCCAGGCAGCGCGCGCTGCCTGGATACCCGCTGTTTATCATAGTTACCAGCGTTCTCCCTGCTTAGAGCTGCCTGTAAGCAGGGAGAACGCTGGTAACTATCAGAAACACCGGGTATCCAAGCAACGCGCGCTGCCTAGATACCCGCTGTTTATCATAGTTACCAGCGTTCTCCCTGCTTACAGGCAGTGCTAAGCAGGGAGGACGCTGGTAACCATGGTAAACGCCGGATATCTAGACAGCACGCGCTGCCTGGATACCCGGTGTTTACCATAGTAACCAGCCCTGTGAGGTCACAGATCGCTGGTTTCTTGCAGTCACACGCAGCGATGCGTGCTGACCAGCGGGAAACCAACGAATCTAAAAATGACCCACAGCACTTTGCAGCGATCAGCGACCTCACAGCAGGGGCCTGATCGCTGCAAAGTGTCACACATAACGATATCGCTGGAGAGATCGTTGTAACGTCACAGTTACAACGATCTCTCTAACGATATCGTTATGTGTGACTGGGGCTTTAAACGACTTAATGTCAGTTGTTACAAAAATAGTTAATTTAATAGCTGCTCGCCCCCTTCCCAAGAGAGAATTTTCTGCACTTTTACTGGAGGTTGATTCCACCTACAGTGGACTGCTGATGTACAATAATGTAAGATGGCTGAGCCGAGGCAAAGTTCTTGAGCGCTTTGTCGAGTGCTTTGAAGAAATTAAGGTATTTCTTGAGGATAAGGATCTGGGAAACTTTCCTCAGCTCTATGATTATAAGTGGGTCAACACCCTGATGTTTTTTACAGATCTCTCTGTTCATATTAATGAACTGAACTTAAAGCTACAAGGTTTTGGCAAAAGTATTGACGTTATGTTTGGATACATAAAAGCTTTTGAAAGTAAACTTAAAATTTTCAAGCGAGATGTAGAAGTATTTTCCTCGAGTAACAAAGTATTTTGAGAAGGCCGGTGCAGCTGTACAAAATGAAATGGAGCCCTTGCATATAAAGTACCAGCATGTTTTAGACTCCTTACTTGACCAGTTCAGTGATAGATTTAATCAATTTAGAAGCCTAGAACAGACCATGAAAATAATGAAGTATCCTGATGTAGTAGTCTACAGTAGTTTGGAATTAAATGGTTTCCAATGGATACAAATTGATGATTTGGAGATGCAACTTGCAGAATTTCAGGACAGCATCTGGGGTCAGGTGTTTGTTGACTTGAGGTCAAAGCTTGAGAATCTAGAAAGGTGTCGCTTGGAGAATCAAGAGGAGTGCCACTATGAACAGGAAACTTGGAGTGCCTGGAATCGGTTACCAGACACTTTTAGCACCCTGAAAAATATAGCAATGGCTTTACTTACTATTTTTCCCTCTACGTACTTTTGTGAGACCTTATTCTCAGCATTAAATAATATCAAAACCAACAAAAGAAACAGATTGACAGATAACCTTAGTAGCGCTTGCTGGTCCTTGAAGTGTACAAAATACCAACCTTCAATTGAAGATTTAGCCAATGAAATTCAGCAACAAAAAAGTCACTAAATCAGTGATGGCGAACCTGTGGCAGTCCAGCTGTTGCTGTTGCTGTTGCTATTGCTGGACTGCCACAGGTTCGCCATCACTGGAAGAATTCCCCCTCCGCCTCACTTATCTTAGTTCATGACACCCCACATAAGTTAAATAACAGCAAGACCAACAAAAGAAACCAACTGACAGATTAACAAAGAAGTCACTAAGCAGGTAAGTTAAATAATTTATACATATTTGTTATTTAAACTATAAATATCGTAAAATTAGGGTTTTTTTTTCTCAAGGTGACACACCTCCCGAGTTATGCTCGGTTTTTTGGCGAATTTTGACACACCAAGCTCAAAAGGTTGCCCATCACTGTCCTAGAGCATAGTATGGATTGGAGCAAGGCCTCCCAAAAATACACTTGGAAAATGTATATTCATATTTAATCTTGGCTATTGTATTAGTAAGATTTTATCATAAAAACAATTGTTTTTTATTTTAATCTATCCTTCATGCTGGGGCATACCATCCATAGTGACAGAGCTCATAACTCCTGAAGGGCCCTTGAGCTGGGAGGACCAGGAGCCAGGATTTCCTTCTAACGTTCTAGCTGTGAACATGGGAGTGACCTGTGAAGGGAGCATGAGGAGGAGCGTCATAGTGACGGCAGCCTGAGAGTGCAACCAATAAGAGCTGTAGGAGGGCGGGGCATTCCATCATCCGTCCCCCGCTGAGCCATTCTACTGCAGTATTACCAGCCATCACCAGACAGCAGAAGCAGCGCTGGGGCAAGTGTCATAGAGCGCAAAGGAAAGTGCATTTCAGGCTGAGTCTGTGCTAGTGAAGTGTCCTGATAGATGACCCTCCAGAGCAGCAGAAGTATGGTCAGTGAGCCAGCTTAGGCACTCACTATGAAAAATACTATCACCAGCTAAGGCTGGGTTCACATTTGCGGACCCCTCCGTAGCGTTCTGCAGAGGGGATCCGCAATGTGACCGCAGCGGCTGCAAGCTCCTATCTTTATAATGGGAGCGCACGGTGCTGCGCTTGACAGCGCAGGACCGTGCGCACCCATTCACTCCCATATGTGATCTGTGCGCAGGCGAATGCCTGCGTACAGATCACACAGTCTCGTCCGCACCAGGAATGCAACATGTCGCGTCCCTGGTGCGGACGAGACTGTGTGATTTGTGCGCAGGCATCCGGCTGCGCACAGATCACATATGGGAGTGAATGGGTGCGCACGGTCCTGCGCTGTCAAGCGCAGCACCGTGCGCTCCCATTATAAAGATAGGAGCTTGCGGCCACTGCGGTCACATTGTGGATTCCCTTTGCAGAACGCTGCGGAGGGGTCCGCAAATGTGAACCCAGCTTAACTGAGGATGTGTCCTGTCCTAATCCTGACCCTTCTCTATTTGTCAGCTATAAATCTTGATTAGCACAGTTCAATGTTTGTGCTGGAGACCCCCTCCTTCATCTCCTCCTAAGAAGGATAGGGTTATTTGTGCCCATGGAAGGAAATCATAGCCCCATGCTACCCTATATAGCTTACTATATACATTCTCAGTCCCCACATAGCTCCCTACATTAAGTCTGAGCCACACATAGTTTCCTATATATATTATGACCTCCACATAGCCTCCTATAAATATTATGAGCCCCACGTAGGCTCATATACATTTTTGAGCTCCCCCATAGCCTCCTATATACACTATTAGCCCACTCATGGCCTCCTACATATGTGTCTGAGCCCCCACATAGCCTCCTATATATGTTATGTGCCTAGGCATAACCCTGTATATACAGTATAAGCCCCATATACACTCCTAATATAGACTCCTAAATACATTCAAAGATCACATATGCTTGGAGATAAAAACACATACACTCTTCGGTCCTGTTCCTCTTGGAACCGCTCATGTCTCTGGTGCACAGACACTCGGCACCACACATGCGATGATATTTTGTGTACCTGTGATATCTCCTTAATATCCCAGTAACAACGGTCTGCACCAGTCTCCTATGAGGCAGATGTGGCGCCCCACCAAGTAGGTGCCACAAAAGGGGTACTACACCCAGAAAAGCGGTGTAGTCACCCCACTGCAAGTGGAACTATGGCCAGTAGGTGGAACCAGTGGCGTAACTTCAGGCCCTGGGGCCCCAATGCGAAAGCTCCAACGGGGCCCCCAATTATTGCAAAACTTTAATAGTATTAGTGTTTTTCTATGGGCCAAAGGGACTTTTGGGGCCCCCTTAGGCTGCAGGGCCCCGGTGCGATCGCAACCCCTGCACCTATTGTAGTTACGCCCCTGGGTGGAACCCTAGAACTAACACCCACACACTAGATCAGTAGGTGGGAGAGACCCCAGCAGGATATATAGTGACCTCCAGGGGGAACTAGTGAGTTCGGTTAGAGAGAGTAAGCGAGGGGAGTTGGAGTTGGATAGAGCCAGGCCGCCAGCCTGGAGAGAACAAGGAAGGTCTCCTCGGCCGAGGGACCCAACACAGAACAGATCCCAAAGAAAGAAGAAGGAGAGAAGGTAGCTCACATCGCGAGTTCACTCTAATGGCCACTTTACACACGGCTACATTTGTAGTTTACCCACAGGTAACTTACTGGCTGCAGTGAAATCATGGAGACATGGTTCTATCTTGTTGCTGTGTACAAATGGAATAATGTCTCCATGATTTCACTGCAGCCAGTAAGTTACCTGTGGATAAGCTACAAATCTAGCCGTGTGTAAAGTGGCCATAAGAGGGGAAGAGAGTACCGTATATACTCGTGTATAAGCCGAGTTTTTCAGCCCAAAATTTGGGCTGAAAAGTCCCCCCTCGGCTTATACGCGAGTACATACCGCCCGCCCGCCCACCCGCATCAGTATACAGGCCCCCCATCAAGATCCAGGGCCCCCCCCCTTGCTCGACAAACCTGTAAAGTAAAATCCTTATACTTATCACTGTCCTCTCGCCGCCGTCCCGCCGCTGCCGACACCGCGATCCTCCATCTTCATTCAGCGTCTTCCGGCTTCCTGTGGTCGCAGGCAATGACGTCATTGTCAGCGTCGACCACAGGAAGCCGGAAGACGCTGAATGAAGATGGAGGATCGCGGTGTCGGCAGCGGCGGGACGGCGGCGAGAGGACAGTGATAAGTATAAGGATTTTACTTTACAGGTTTGCCGAGCAGGGGGGGGGACCCTGGATCTTGATGGGGGGGGGCCTGTATATACCCCTGGGGCTGCTGCTGTATATACCCCTGGGGCTGCTGCTGTATATACCCCTGGGGCTGCTGCTGTATATACCCCTGGGGCTGCTGCTGTATATACCCCTGGGGCTGCTGCTGTATATACCTCTGGGGCTGCTGCTGTATATACCTCTGGGGCTGCTGCTGTATATACCCCTGGGGCTGCTGCTGTATATACCCCTGGGGCTGCTGCTGTATATACCCCTGGGGCTGCTGCTGTATATACCTCTGGGGCTGCTGCTGTATATACCTCTGGGGCTGCTGCTATATATACCCCTTTGGCTGCTGCTGTATATACCCCTGGGGCTGCTGCTGTGTATACCTGTGGGGCTGCTGCTGTATATACCTCTGGGGCTGCTGCTGTATATACCTCTGGGGCTGCTGCTATATATACCCCTGGGGCTGGTGCTGTATATACCCCTGGGGCTGCTGCTGTATATACCCCTGGGGCTGCTGCTGTATATACCCCTGGGGCTGGGGCTGTATATACCACTGGGAAGGCTGCTGTAACACTGCTGGGGCCTGTATGTACCACTGGGGAGGCTGCTGTATACCACACTGCTGGGGGCTGTATACTACCACTGGGGAGGCCTGTATACCACTGGGGGGCCTGTATACCACACTGCTGGGGGCTGTATACCTGTGCTGGGGTCCACCCTCGGCTTATACACGAGTCATAGGTTATCCCAGATTTGGGGGCAAAATAGGGGTCGGCTTATACACGGGTTGGCTTATACACGAGTATATACGGTAACCTGAAGGTTTGCCCCAAAGGAAGCAACCGGGTATCGGAGCCCGCACCTGTGAGTTCCTATACGGCTCACAGAGAATCCGAAGTACAGGGGTATCTTTATGTACGCCTCTGACTCACAAAGAGCCCAGAGAGAGAGGAATCAGGAGCAGCAGGACGCTGAAGCATCCAGAGAAGGTTCACCCGACGGGTAGAAGGGAGGGGAGACTAAGCTAAGCAGCAGGAGGTCAGATTCATCTACAAGAGATCAGACTTCACCGCCACTGGGAGGCAAGGGAAAGAAGGAACAAGAATGGTACACAGTGAGGGATCCATCTATCAGCCAGAAATTCCACTTGCAGCATCCGTAGCATTTGCCAAGTAACACCTACTGCTACTGAAAGACTGTAATGATTGAATGTTTTCCAGTAAAGTACCCGGTGAAGTGAGTTATCGCCTCCGCTGCAGTCTTTCCTGAAACTGTTTCCTACAGAATCGCTGCCCCGGCGGTCCAGTCCCACCTGCGGAGGACTATATCATCATTGCTGCAATACCAACGACCACCGGAGGGCTGTAGCGGCGCTGGTGAGCATCACCAGGTACTGCAGGTGGCGTAACGACAAACCTTGTATATAATCCCTGTAGATAACTCCTTATTCATTGACCACCAGGGCCACAGCCTCAGGCAGCCACCTGTGACATCCCAAACAGACCGCAACCGCCTGAGAGCTGAGTACCCACCCTGGGGTGCGTCACAGAGGACCAAACGTATCCAGTGTATAGAAGTGGGACTAGGACGGCGTTCCCGTTCGGACCATAAATACAATCTTGTCATGAGAAATATAGTAAATAATTTGTGATTTATTTCTGCACGTTTCAGGGCATATAGCCCCTTCTTCATGATAATCACAGATATACAAGGTTGTACATCTGTGAATTTCCTGAAGAAGGGGCTATATGCCCTGAAGCGTGCAGAAATAAATCACAAATTATTTACTATATTTCTCGTGACAAGATTGTATTTATGGTCCGAACGGGAACGCCGTCCTAGTCCCACTTCTATACACTGGATGCGTTTGACCCGATTGCTAGGAGAAAAGAGCCAATGGCATATTCCTCTGCCAATCACCGCTATCTGCATCCTGAGGATGTAGATAGCGAGGATATCGGGATTCATGTGGCTATGGCAGACAGCAGCGGGGAAAGGCATCATACGACCTACAGTCAACTATTTAGAATGGAAAAGCCGCACTTTGTCCAGCCTTGGTATAGAGCAGAGGTGTATCTAGGTTTTCTGGAACCCGGGGCAAGAGTTCAGTTTGATGCCCTTTCCCCCAGTGGTCTCAGTATATGTCATGTGACCAATCATCCATATGCAATTTTTGCACTTATAGGTACAGTGACTGCTGGAACCAGCAAGAGCTGTTTCTGACAGTGAGTATATTACACGTTGTTAGGAGTGGGCTAAGGTGTTTAATGTTATAATTAAAGGGCTTGTCCAGGTTTGAGATGAAAGTCTAGGTGACTGCAGGCTCTGAATTCTCATGGCGCGTGCCCTGCACACTTTCAGGATTCTCCCATGTCAATGGTCAGATTGGACGGTCATGTGAACACAAGTATGCGATTTATATACTTCTGGCCACATTCTGACTAGACGTGTCCGGCCTCACACAATTCATTTCATTGATCGAAGCCTCGTATGTCTAGTCAGCACATGACTGCATGTATTTAAATTGCAGACCTATGGTTACGTGACCTTCCACTCTCACCGCCAGCACCAGACAATCCTGACAGCGGGCAGTGTGCGCTCTGTGAGAATTCAGAATTCTGCAGTCACATAGAGACACACAGAGTGACTGCAGACTCATCACAAGCTTGGGACAACCCCTTTAATGCTCCTAACAAATAAAATACATAGAACCCTTAACTTGTTAGAATGTGCAACACTTTATTAACATAGCCATGTATCAAGAAAGCTTACAAGTTATGGATTGTTAGATGTGTACAGGATCAGAACAATTAACACAAAACTACATCACCAAACCCACTAGAGGTACTGAAATACATCCATATAACCCCCATCAGAACAGAAATACATCACCAGACCCACCAGAGGTACTGAAATACATCCATATAACCCCCATCAGAACAGAAATACATCACCAGACCCACCAGAGGTACTGAAATACATCCATATAACCCCCATCAGTATAGAAATTACAACCCTTGTCTGTAACAAAATTCATCATCAGAGCCACCATCAGTACAGGGTAAAACAACTGTAATGTCGGGTCAGACCCATACACATTTGTACTGCATGAACCTACAACTTCTACTACATCATTAGCAATGGTGAGAACATACTGGGAGTTGTTGTCACCAGCTGTCAATAAAAGCATACAGGAACCACAACACTGATGAGAATTAGTCATTATCACAAATAATCATTTACATCCTGGTACCTTATAGATGACCTTGTCTCTGATCGGGTCGTCTTTTTCTTTTCTTCTCCATCTTGTCCAGACACCATGATGACTTTCCCATCCACAGCTCGTGTCTGGAGATTTCCATCTTCTCTGATCCTCTGCAGCACATCCTGGCACAATAATTGTAAAAATAGCAAAATGATCAACATTTTCCTGAGTAAAAATATCTGCCCTACACTGTGCCCCGGAATAAATAATTACTCCTCAGTGTTACCTGCACAAAATATGATTTATACACTGCCCCCCTCATTACACTGCCCTCCACACTGCCCCCTCATTACACTGCCCCCTCATTACACTGCCCCCTCATTACACTGCCCTCCACACTGCCCCCTCATTACACTGCCCTCCACACTGCCCCCTCATTACACTGCCCTCCATACTGCCCCCTCATTACACTGCCCTCCACACTGCCCCCTCATTACACTGCCCTCCACACTGACCCTCATTACACTGCCCCCTCATCACACTGCCCTCCACACTGCCCTCCACACTGCCCCCTCATCACACTGCCCTCCACACTGACCCTCATTACACTGCCCCCTCATCACACTGCCCTCCACACTGCCCTCCACACTGCCCCCTCATCACACTGCCCCCACACTGCCCCCTCATCACACTGCCCTCCACACTGCCCCCTCATCACACTGCCCTCCACACTGCCCCCTCATCACACTGCCCTCCACACTGCCCCCTCATCACACTGCCCTCCACACTGTCCCCTCATTACACTGCCCTCCACACTGCCCCCTCATCACACTGCCCTCCACACTGCCCCCTCATCACACTGCCCTCCACACTGCCCCCTCATTACACTGCCCTCCACACTGCCCCCTCATCACACTGCCCTCCACACTGCCCCCTCATCACACTGCCCTCCACACTGCCCCCTCATCACACTGCCCTCCACACTGCCCCCTCATCACACTGCCCCCTCATCACACTGCCCTCCACACTGCCCCCTCATCACACTGCCCTCCACACTGCCCCCTCATCACACTGCCCTCCACACTGCCCCCTCATCACACTGCCCTCCACACTGCCCCCTCATTACACTGCCCTCCACACTGCCCCCTCATTACACTGCCCTCCACACTGCCCCCTCATCACACTGCCCTCCACACTGCCCCCTCATTACACTGCCCTCCACACTGCCCCTCATTACACTGCCCTCCACACTGCCCCCTCATTACACTGCCCTCCACACTGCCCCCTCATTACACTGCCCTCCACACTGCCCCCTCATTACACTGCCCTCCACACTGCCCCCTCATTGCACTGCCCTCCACACTGCCCCCTCATCACACTGCCCTCCACACTGCCCCCTCATTACACTGCCCTCCACACTGCCCCCTCATTACACTGCCCTCCACACTGCCCCCTCATTACACTGCCCTCCACACTGCCCCCTCATTACACTGCCCTCCACACTGCCCCCTCATTACACTGCCCTCCACACTGCCCCCTCATTCACTGCCCTCCACACTGCCCCTCATCACACTGCCCTCCACACTGCCCCCTCATTACACTGCCCCCCTCATCACACTGCCCCCTCATCACACTGCCCCCTCATCACACTGCCCCCATCACATCACACTGCCCTCCACACTGCCCCCTCATTGCACTGCCCTCCACACTGCCCCCTCATTACACTGCCCTCCACATTGCCCCCTCATTACACTGCCATCCACACTGCCCCCTCATCACACTGCCCTCCACACTGCCCCCTCATTACACTGCCCACTCATCACACTGCCCTCCACACTGCCCTCCACACTGCCCCCTCATCACACTACCCCCTCATCACACTGCCCTCCACACCTGCCCCCTCATCACACTGCCCCCTCATTACACTACCCTCCACATTGCCCCTCATTACACTGCCCCCTCATCACACTGCCTCCACACTGCCCCTCATCACACTGCCCCTCAACACACTGCCCCCTCATTACACTGCCCCCTCATCACACTGCCCTCTCATTACACTGCCCCCTCATCACACTGCCCCCTCATTACACTGCCCCCTCATTACACTACCCCACATTGTCCCCTCATTACACTGCCCCCTCATCACACTGCCCTCCACACTGCCCCCTCATTACACTGCCCCCTCATTACACTGCCCCCTCATTACACTGCCCCCTCATTACACTGCCTCCACACTGCCCCCTCATTACACTGCCCTCCACACTGCCCCCTCATTACACTGCCCTCCATACTGCCCCTCATTACACTGCCCTCCACACTGCCCCCTCATTACACTGCCCTCCACACTGACCCTCATTACACTGCCCTCCACACTGCCCCCTCATTACACTGCTCTCCACACTGCCCCTCATTGCACTGCCCCCTCATCACACTGCCCTCCACACTGCTCCCTCATCACACTGCCCTCCACACTGCCCTCTCATTACACTGCCCTCCACACTGCCCCCTCATCACACTGCCCTCCACACTGCCCTCTCATCACACTGCCCTCCACACTGCCCCCCTCATCACACTGCCCTCCACACTGCCCCCTCATCACACTGCCCTCCACACTGCCCTCTCATCACACTGCCCCCTCATCACACTGCCCCCTCATCACACTGCCCTCCACACTGCCCCCTCATTACACTGCCCTCCACACTGCCCTCTCATCACACTGCCCTCCACACTGCCCCTCATCACACTGCCCTCCACACTGCCCCCTCATTACACTGCCCCATAATCACACTGCCCTCCACACTGCCCCCTCATTAGACTGCCCTCCACACTGCCCCCTCATTACACTGCCCCCTCATTACACTGCCCTCCACACTGCCCCCTCATTACACTGCCCCCCTCATTACACTGCCCCCTCATTACACTGCCCTCCACACTGCCCTCTCATTACACTGCCCTCCACACTGCCCCCTCATCACACTGCCCTCTACACTGCCCGCTCATCACACTGCCCTCCACACTGCCCCCTCATTACACTGCCCCCTCATTACACTGCCCCCTCATTACACTGCCTCTCCTTTCCATACTGGGCTCCTGGTCACACTATCCTCTACACTGTATCCTCCTATACTGCCCACAGGTCATACTGTTCTCCCTCATCACACTCCCCAAACTCGACATACTGTCCCTGCATGCTGCCCAGGAGGCGGCACTGAACCCTGTGTGTAAGTTATGGACAATGCATCCTGCACCAGGGGCCTACATAGAAATCATGGGGCCCCTTAATAGAAGTTCTTATTGCCCCCCCAAAAAAAATATTTGTCTGGGTCACATAATTACATCTCTCACTAATTTGCAGCCCTTAGGGTGGCTTCAGACTTGCGTTCGCCACCGCAGCATCTAGCGGACAGCGAATGCAAGCTGAGCGCAAGCACTGCCCATCCCTATGCTTAACATGGGGACGCAGGTGTATGCACTCGGCTGCGGATGGGCGTGCGCACCGATACACTTCCGTGTGTGATTTGTACGCATGAGGATGCTTGCGTACAAATCATACAGTCACATCCGCACCATGAATGCGACATGTCACGAGAATGTATGATTTGTACGCAAGCATCTGCATGCATACAAATCACACATTGAAGTGTATCAGTGCGCACTGCAATCCGCAGCCGAGCGCATCACCGTGCGTCCCCATGTTAAACATAGGGATGGGCAGTGCTTGCGCTCGTGCTTGCGCTCGGCTTGCTTTTGCCGTCCGCAAGACGCTGCGGAGGCAAACGCATGTCTGAAGCCACCCTTACAAAGTCATTTTCCTCCTATTGAAGCCCCTTGATTCCCCTTTCGTTACAGCCATAAAGTGTGATGCCAACAAAAGTGACCCCCAAACACTATATGATGCCCCACAGAGAATTCCTCCACACACAGTATGATGACCCTACTGTAAGCCCCTCAACTACACTGGCACAGTATGATCTCCAACTGTGACCCCCACACAGCCCTCCATACAATATAATGGCCCCTACACATCTTCACACTGTATAATGGCCCCCAACACAACCCTCAAACATTCCTGCATAAAGTATAAAGGCTCCTCACACCCCTCCAAGTATTATCATGTCCCCCACAGAGCCCTCCATATATTATAATGGCTTCCATATACTTGTAATATAATTGGCTCAATATATTATAAATACATCATTCATAGTTCTCCATAGAGTATAAAGCACCTTATAACCCTCCATATATTTTAATGCACCCCCATAGTCCTCCATATAGCATAATAGGCCCCCATAGTCCTTCATATTGTATGGTGCGCCCCCATAGTCCTTCATATTGTATGGTGCACCCCCATAGTCTTCCATATAGTATAATGTACCCCATAGTCCTCCATATAGTATAATGCGCATAGTCCTCCATATATTATAATGTTTCCATATAGTCCTCCATATAGTATAATTCACACCCCATAGTCCTCCATATAGTATATTGCACCCCCATTATCCTCCTACATAATATTGCACATTACATAGTTTCTCATCAGTGTACTCACTGACTAAAAAAAAAGTAAATACTCACCTCTCTTCTTGCTGCTCCGGTCTCCTCAACATCTGCTCTGCACGTCTCAGCACAGTGGCCCTCAGTGATGACATCATTGTGCCCCGCCATGCTGAGCTGCAGAGGGCAGACAGCGGCAGCCGGGACTCGGGAGAAGAATGCTGCCGGCAGAGGCGGCCAGAACTATAGGAGCAGGAGCAGCATCTGCTGAGGGCTACCACTGGTACACACACCTTGTACGCACACAGCTCCTCATGCCCCATGCACACATAGCTCTGCTCCGTACGCCCCATACATATGTGGCTCTGCTTCGTACACCTAGTAAACACTCAGCTCTGCTCCATACATCTAGTACACACTTGTACACTCTTAGCTCTGCTTCATACACACGTGGCTCTGCTCCATAAGCCCCGTACGCACCCGGCTCCGCTCCGTACACCTCGTACACACTCGGCTCCGCTACATACACCTCGTACACACTCGGCTCCGCTCCGTACACCTCGTACACACTCGGCTCCGCTTCGTACACCTCGTACACACTCGGCTCCGCTCCGTACACCTCGTACACACTCGGCTCCGCTCCGTACACCTCGTACACACTCGGCTCCGCTCCGTACACACTCGGTCTCCGCTCCCGCACACCTCGTACACACACGGCTCCACTCCGCACACCTCGTACACACACGGCTCCGCTCCGCACACCTCGTACACACTCGGCTCAGCTCCGTACACCTCGTACACACTCGGCTCGCTCCGTACACCTCGTACACACTCGGCTCCTGCTCTGTAATCCCTACACACTCGGCTCCGCTCCGTACACCGTACACACTCGGCTCAGCTCCCTACACTCGTACACACTGGGCTCCGCTCCGTACACCTCGTACACACTCGGCTCCGCTCCGTACACCTCGTACACACTCGGCTCCTGCTCTGTAATCTCGTACACCACTCGGCTCCGCTCCGTACACCTCGTACACACTCGGCTCAGCTCCTACACATCGTACACACTCGGCTCCGCTCCGTACACTCGTACACACTCGGCTCCGCTCCGTACACCTCGTACACACTCGGCTCCGCTCCGTACACCTCGTACACACTCGGCTCCGCTCCGTACACCTCGTACACACTCGGCTCTCGCTCTGTACACCTCGTACACACTCGGCTCCGCTCTCACCTCGTACACACTCGGCTCCGCTCCATGTCACACCTCGTAACACATCGGCTCAGCTCCGTACACCTCGTTACACTCGGCTCAGCTCCGTACACATCGTACACACTGGCTCCGCTCCGTACACCTCGTACACACTCGGCTCGCTCGTACACCTCGTACACACTCGGCTCCGCTCCGTACACCTCGTACACACTCGGCTCGCTCCGTACACTCTCGTACACACTCGGCTCCGCTCCGTACACCTCGTACACACTCGGCTCCGCTCCGTACACCTCGTACACACACGGCTCCGCTCCGTACACCTCGTACACACCGGCTCTGCTCCGTACACCTCGTACACACTCGGCTCCGCTCCGTACACCTCGTACACACTCGGCTCCGCTCCGTACACCTCGTACACACTCGGCTCCGCTCCGTACACCTCGACACCACTGGCTCCGCTCCGTACACCTCGTACACACTCGGCTCCGCTCCGTAACCTCGTACACACTCGGCTCTGCTCCGTACACCTCGTACACACTCGGCTCCGCTCCGTACACCTCGTACACACTCGGCTCCGCTCCGCACACCTCGTAACACACTCGGCTCCGCTCCGCACACCTCGTACACACTCGGCTCCGCTCCGTACACCTCGTACACACTCGGCTCCGCTCCGTACACCTCGTACACACTCGGCTCAGCTCCGTACACCTCGACACACTCGGCTCCGCTCCGTACACCTCGTACACACTCGGCTCTCGCTCCGTCACACTTCGTACACACTCGGCTCCGCTCCGTACACCTCGTACACACTCGGCTCCGCTCCGTACACCTCGTACACACTCGGCTCGCTCCGTACACCTCGTACACACTCGGCTCCGCTCCGTACACCTCGTACACACACGGCTCCGCTCCGACACCTCGTACACAACTGGCTCTCGCTCCGTACACCTCGTACACACTCGGTCCCTCTCGTACACCTCGTACACACTCGGCTCCGCTCCGTACACCTCGTACACACTCGGCTCCGCTCCGTACACCTCGACACACACTGGCTCCGCTCCGTACACCTCGTACACACTCGGCTCCGCTCGTAACCTCGTACACACTCGGCTCGCTCCGTACACTCGTACACACTCGGCTCCGCTCCGCTACACCTCGTACACACTCGGCTCCGCTCCGACACCTCGTACACACTCGGCTCCGCTCCGACACCTCGTACACACTCGGCTCCGCTCCGTACACCTCGTACACACTCGGCTCCGCTCCGAACCTTCCCGTCACACCTCGTACACACTCGGCTCCGCTCCGTACACCTCGTACACACACGGCTCCGCTCCGACACCTCGTACACACGGCTCCGCTCCGTACACCTCGTACACACTCGGCTCCGCTCCGTACACCTCGTACACACTCGGCTCGCTCCGTACACCTCGTACACACTCGGCTCCGCTCCGTACACCTCGTACACACGCGCTCCGCTCCGTACACCTCGTACACACTCGGCTCGCTCGTACACCTCGTACACACTCGGCTCCGCTCCGTACACCTCGTACACACTCGGCTCCGCTCCGTACACCTCGTACACACTCGCTCCGCTCCGTACACCTCGTACACACTCGGCTCCGCTCCGTACACCTCGTACACACTCGGCTCCGCTCCGTACACCTCGTACACACTCGGCCGCTCCGTACACCTCGTACACACTCGGCTCCGCTCCGTACACCTCGTACACACCGGCTCGCTCCGTACACCTCGTACACGGCTCGCTCGTACACCTCGTACACACACGGCTCGCTCCGCACACCTCGTACACACTCGGCTCGCTCCGTACACCTCGTACACACCGGCTCCGCTCCGTACACCTCGTACACACATGGCTCGCTCCGTACACCTCGTACACACTGGCTCGCTCCACACTCGTACACACTCGGCTCCTCGCTCCCGCTCCCCATCGCACACCTCGTAACACACACGGCTCCTGCTCCGCACACCTCGTACACACCGGCTCCTGCTCCGTTACACCTCGTACACACTCGGCTCCGCTCGTACACCTCGTACACACTCGGCTCCGCTCCGTACACCTCGTACACACTCGGCTCTGCTCTCGTACACCTCGTACACACTCGGCTCCGCTCCGTAACACTCGTACACACTCGGCTCGCTCCGTACACCTCGTACACACTCGGCTCCTGCTCCGTACACCTCGTACACACTCGGCTCCGCTCCGTACACCTCGTACACACTCGGCTCGCTCCGTACACCTCGTACACACTCGGCTCTGCTCCGTACACCTCGTACACACTCGGCTCCGCTCCGTTACACCTCGTACACACTCGGCTCCGCTCCGTACACCTCGTACACACTCGGCTCCGCTCCGTACACCTCGTACACACACGGCTCCTGCTCCGTACACCTCGTACACACGGCTCTGCTCTCTCACTACACTCGTTACACATTCGGCTCCGCTCCGCACACCTCGTACACACACGGCTCTGCTCCGTACACACCTCGTACACACACGGCTCTGCTCCGTACACCTCGTACACCACATGGCTCTGCTCCGTACTACCTCGTACACACTCGGCTCCGCTCCGCACACCTCGTACACACTCGGCTCTGCTCCGTACACCTACGTACACACTCGGCTCCGCTCCGTACACCTCGTTACACACACTCGGCTCCGCTCCGTACACCTCGTACACACTCGGCTCCGCTCCGCACACCTCGTACACACTCGGCTGCTCCGTACACCTCGTACACACTCGGGCTCCGCTCCGTACACCTCGTACACACGCGGCTCTGCTCCGTACACCTCGTACACACATGGCTCTGCTCCGTACACCTCGTACACATTCGGCTCCGCTCCGCACACCTCGTACACACACGGCTCTGCTCCGTACACCTCGTACACACACGGCTCTGCTCCGTACACCTCGTACACACTCGGCTCCGCTCCATACACCTCGTACACACTCGGCTCCGCTCCGTACACCTCCTACACACTCGGCTCCGCTCCGCACACCTCGTACACACACGGCTCCACTCCGTACACCTCGTACACACTCGGCTCTGCTACATCCACACTGTAAATCCATCCTCACCCCACACATACACTTCACCTCATCCAGCATTGCCAGCACTGCAGAGTCCTGCTTACACCGAGGAGCTGATCATGTGATCCGTGACTCCTCCCCTCCACTGACATCATCACAGGTCCTGTCAGCACAGAGTGTGCAGCTGTGCAGTGGACAAGAAAGCCGCCTCACACTGCGGAGGGGAGAGACCCCACCCTCCCTCCCTGTTATTATATAGGTATGTTTATTAAAATAGTTTATGATTATTTTATAGTGATAACTTTTTCTTGTTAACAGTTGTGACATGTTGTCGCCTTTAAGTCGCAGCGTGATCTTTTAAAGGGAACCAACCACCGAAAAATCCCTATCTAACCTCTAAATATCTGTCCCTGGAGCCTAAAATGACTATTCTAACCATCCCTGACTGACTAAATCTACCTAACTACATGCACAATAAATGACTTTTTATACTTTACCATTGGTTTTATGGTAATGTTTGCTAATTTGTTCCTGCGGTTTTGATTCCCAGCAAAACCAATGTGGTTCACACCCGCGGTCCTCACCTATCAGCAGCAGGAACTGTGTGCGCTGCACACAGGATCGGAGGGCATAATAGCCCCCCAGTCCTGTGTGCTGATCCAGTCTGCGGCTGTCTGCCTCAAGCGGACAGCCACGGATCGGATCACACACGCAGTGTGAAGCCGACCTAAGGCCTCGTGCAGACGCTGAGTATTTGATGAGTTTTTTACCTCAGGATTTGTAGCCAAAACCAGGAGAGGATAATTAAATACAGAAGTGGTGACGTGTTTCTATGATGGTGGGGTTACACGTAGCGATATCGTCCCGATATCACATACAACGCCGCGGGAGCGCGCATTTTGGAAGCACTTTTCCCGATATCGCATCGCCGGTTTACACGCTGCGATATCGGGAAACAACGTCCCTCCGATGTGTACGCCCACCAACCCAGTAACGACCATTTAACATGGGAGTTAATGGGTGAGGTGCGAGTACGCATCGGAGTTGGGCTGTCACACGCAGCGATGCTGGTACAACGGCCTTGCGATATCGGGAAGTTGAATAGCTCTGCTATTCAACTCCGATATCGTTTTGGCATCGTTCCAGCATCGCGTTGTATGCTAAGACAGTACAACGCGCACCCGATATCGGCTCCAACTCGCAACCCACGTGACTTTTTGTCGGAGTTGGACGCCGATATCGCGGCGTGTAAACCCACCATTAGACTTTTCCTCTGATTGTTCCACTCCTGGTTTTGTCCACAAATCCTGAGGTAAAAAAACTCATCAAATACTCACTATGTGCACATGACCTAATAGAAACAAGTGCTCCACTTCGGTATTCATCACCCACTGCTGGTTTTTGCTACAAATCCTGAGGTAAAAAACTCATCAAACACTCAACGTGTGCACGAGGCCTAAAACACAGCAAAGCCTGAGGTGTTTCCGCTTTCTTCACCAAGCAAAAACCAATGTGTTGGGAGCGAATCCTAGAATCCATAGGTTTTGCTGGAAAACAAAAATGCAGCAAATCCTGTGGTGTTTACACTCCAGAGAACAACAACCAATGTGTGTGAAAGCTTTTCCCTAAGGCCTCGTGCACACGCTGAGTATTTGGTGAGTTTTTACCTCAGTATTTGTAGAAAAACCAGGAGAGGAACAATTAGAGAAAAAGTATAATACAAACACATCATCACTTCTGTATTTATCACCCACTGCTGGTTTTGGCTACAAATACTGAGGTAAAAAACTCATCAAATACTGAACGTGTGCACATGGCCTAATAAGGCTGGGGTCACACTTGCGTTTTTTTCATGCGTTTTTGGAGACCTGCGTTTTTAAAAAATCATGTAAAAACGCACCCATAGCCCCCATGTTAAAAAACGCATGCCCTAATAGCAAAAACGCATGCCCTAATAGCAAAAACGCATGTCTTAATAGCAAAAACGCATGTGACAGTACCATGCGTTTTTGCAATTATGTGATTTGCTGACATTAAAAACGCATGCAAAAACGCATGGTACATTAGTACCAACTAAAAAACGCATGCGTTTTCCATAGGGGCCCATGTTAAAAAAACACATGCGTTTTTAAAACAGCACCCAAAAATAGTGCATGCACTATTTTTGGGTGCTGTCAGGATTAGATTAGCATAGATTTACATAAAACCAAGGCAAAACCTGATCTCAAACGCAGCAAAACCTGCCAGTGGGCACATACACTAAGGGTGCCGTCACACGCTTCAATTTCCTGCACGATATTGTTAGCAATCACGTGCACGCGCGATCGCTACCAATATCGTTCACATTGTTGGTGAGCTGTCACACAGGCAGACTCACCAGCGATGTGGAGCAGCGAGAACGCTGGTAACATTGGTACACATCGGGTTACTAGGCGCCGAGCAGCACTTAGTAACCCGAAGTTTACCATAGTTACCATCTCCCAGCATAGGCTCTGCCCCTGGGAGATGGTTCATCGTGGTGTCACACACCACGATGATGCAGATTGATCAAGCGATTATCGCTTGATTTGAGCTCGTCCTCACAAATCTGCGATCAAACAATCAAGCGATTTTACATTGTAAAATTGCTTGATTACACGCAGTGATGCACAAACGATATCGCTTAAGCAATCAAAAAATCAGATCGCTTAAGCGATATCGTGCTGGAAATCGATGCGTGTGACGTGGCCTTAGGGTGCCGTCACACGCTTCAATTTCCTGAACGATATTGTTAGCGATCGCATGCACGCGCGATCGCTAACAATATCGTTCACATCGCTGGTGAGCTGTCACACAGGCAGACTCACCAGCGATGTGGACCAGTGAGATCGCTGGTAACCATGGTACACATCGGGTTACTTGGCGCCGCGCGGCGCTTAGTAACCTGAAGTTTACCATATTTACCATCTCCCAGCATAGGCTCTGCCGCTGGAAGATGGCTCATTCCGGTGTCAGACACCACGATGATGCAGATTGATCAAGCGACTATTGCTTGATTTGAGCTCCTCCTCACAAATCTGAGATCAAGCAATCAAGCAATTTTACCTTGTAAAATCGCTTGATTACACGCAGCGACGCACAAACGATATCGCTTAAGCGATCAAAAAAGCAGATCGCTTAAGTGATATCGTGCAGGAAATTGAAGCGTGTGAGACGCCACCATAAGAATAGAGTGGTTGACACCTGCAGTGCTGTCCAGTCTGGCTGTATGGGTGTGTTGTACAACTGAAGTCATCAGCTCTTTGCTTCAGCCAAATGGAGAGCACCACAGCCTACTAAAGCTTCCAGTGTACTGGTGGAAGCTGTCATGTACATCCATGGGCTCATTTGGTTAAGGTCTTTGTTTTCCTGTTTTCACAGTGACTTGTTTATTGACTTGTTTATTGAAGTGTGGCACCCCTGAGGATCGGTCGCCACTAGATGGTGTAGCAGCCGGGATCGGTAAGTCCAGTCACCCCAAACACACACCCAACACACTCTGATCCCAAGACTAGGGACTCTGTGCCCAGCAACGGGATGGCGGAAGGAGACAAGTGGAGGGTGGAGAAGTTAGGACAAGACCCAGTTAGGAGAGGCAACAAAAGGAGACAACACCAATTTCAGAAAGCCAGTCAGCCAAGAGACACCATAGAGTCTAGTTCAACCAGAAGGAGAGGCGAGAAGACCATCATACAGGACTGAAGGACATGGACCCGGCAGCCTGTGCCACCTTGAGGCTTGTCTGGGTCCCGGACTGTAGACCGTGCTGAGAGAAGGAAGGAGTCCAAGGTGTACTCGAATCAGCGGGGACAATGAGGACTGGGCCGGAACCAGAGTGCCGACTCTGCTGAAGTGGCCAGGAAGCTCTATGCTCCAACCACAAACCCTGGCGGGGTGCGGAGTCTTTATGTCCCCCGACCCAACCTTCGTCGCAGCGAAAGGAAGGCCGCCGTATTAGGACTAGGGGACCTGGCAGGTCACCCACTGAGAGCCTGTGGCTGCTGGACCGTAGCTAGCGGGCGGACAGACCGAAGAGGACCATGAAAGGAACACAAGAGGAGGAGATTTTGGTGAGCCATCCCGACTGCTTAGACCACACCGGAGCTGCCACTGTACTGTCTGTAAACTAACCATCTGCCGAGAAAGAGAGTAAACCCGGTTTTGCTGTACGGGACTGTGATTACTGCGCCTGAAGGGAGATAAACTGATTTTGTGAACCAGCAGCAGGAGACTGCCTGACTGTATTGTGAACCCTACACTCCCAACGAGCCCTGCATTACAACAGACTATTCAGTTGCCCTGGGGACCCGCTCTTCCCGTGGAGAGCTCAACCATCCTCGCTGCTATTCCCATCATCCCCAGAGGTCCAGACTGCAGTATCGGCTATACCAGCCGCATTCCAATGGTGGTGTCACGACACTCTTTTGATTAAACTTTATTTTATTTTTCTCCATTTTTCTAATTCCCCCTTTTTACTGATCGCCCGAGGTGATCACAGACCGTGTCACACCACCGTGACATCCCGCAGCCCCAGACGTCGATGAGAGGGCCCGGTTCTGAGCACCCCACGGTCCCCGCCAGGGGGCGAGTCAGACGCTTCTCCTGACTGACGATTTTGAACCTTTGCTGCCTTCTTGTCTTTGACCCAGCTCCTTTACCCCTGCCAGCCTGCTCCAGTAGCTTGTTCAGTGGCCTCAGCCCTGGTGCCCCTGTTTAAGTCCAAATCCCTATACAGGGGTTAAAGTGTGAAGGCATGCGCAACCTCTGGAATCTGGTGAGTCTATCCGTGGTAGCCAGGTGATTACTGACAAAGCCCTACTGCATCGATTGTGATTGTTGTTTTTTTTATTAATTTTCTCATTAGAATATTAATAGAATTCATATAAAATAAAATCAATATACTTATTACAAAAAAAGTCCAAAATAGTGAAACTCTCAGTCAACCGTTGCTTGTATACATAGCATATGACAAAATACATAGTACAGTGCAGATTATATTAGTGTTGCCTTTTGGGGGGAATTGAGGAATTAAGATATACAAACACTTAAAAATAATCCATGCATTTAAATATGCTACATTAATCCCAAACATGCCTTACTCAACCACAAACCTATAGGTCAATGACCATAGTCATATATGCACAATGACAGATTGGTAGTAATAAGTCAGAATATATGAGTATACATTGCAGTTTACCAACTCATTGGTTCTATCTGGTATAAGCAGTCTTGCAAAGGATTAATTGTCCACATCAAAATCTTCTTTGATGCAACTCCACTGTTCGTGTCGTGTCCTGTGCACATAGCACAACCAGAGACTCAATGTAAATTCACTCTTAGGCTGGGAACGCACTAGCGTATGACTCGTTCGAGGATTGTATCACACAGCCCAGGCTGGCCATTAGCTCTCCCGAGTGTGACAGCTGCATAGAAATATATGAAGCTGACACACTAAGGTCAGGAGAGCCATCGGCCCGTCCGGGCAGTGTGATACAATCCTCGCACGAGTCATTTGACCAGTTTAAAGAGTCGAATCAAGCAATCACCAGCAGAGTTCACCGATAGACTTTCAATATGCAAAGGAGCAGAAACTGAGGACATTGGACACCAAAAGCTACTCAAGAGGTTGTGATGTCACATGTAAGGAACTTTCTGCTGAGCTACCGGCCACAGCACACTTGTCTCCTAGTCTATGAACTCAAGAAAAATCTCAAAGACAAAGAAACAGCCTGAACAACACCAGGTCATCTCACCAAAGCACTAGCAGGATGCTACAGAAGCCGATGATAAAGTTGGGACAGCACAGGTGTAAAATACTGATAAACCAAACACTCACACCTACCATTTCACAGAGGAGGTGGTTACCTCGTATTAAAAATGCAGATGAGGCTTGCATAGGACACAGTTACAGAGCGTTCACCCTTGTCTTCCAGTGGTTTTCCACTAGTGATTCCTTGGTTCTACTCTTAACTCTAACATTCAATCTCATATTGTACTGTATGCATGGACACTAGCAGGGGAGTTACATCAAAACACAAAATATTCTGACTCACCGTAGCCGGGTTCTGCACTTCGCAGGCGTTGACTCTCCTCTGTCACGGAACCGCGCCTGCGGCTGTGGGGCCCGGTGGTCCAGATCAATAGGGGGGATGGCTGAACAGTAGGGATTAGTTGTCTTCGTGACGCCACCTGTGAGAGGTCCGGTAACTGTACCGGCACTGCGGGGCCTCCGGGGGATGGAATGCAGCAAGATGGGACGCTCCCCACAGGATGAACGGGAGTCCCCTGGGCCAGGAGCTGCGCAAGATGTCGTGAGGCAGCTGCGGTAATACTGCTGTTAGGCCCAGGAGTCAGACACAGACACACCAAAGTCTTTTGAGTACCTTTACTGGTGGTTTTCAGGTACGCTCAGACCGGGATAGTGAAGTCAGCACTTCTGGAGGTTCACAGCAAGCAGTTAGTGTAGGCTTCCTTTCTCTTTCTTCTAAGGCTAAGGTCGGGTGGATATGGAATCCAGCCGGACCGGGCAGTGTGTTCGATGGAACTTGATTCACCTGGATGGCAGCACTGAGGGCACTGTAAAAGGGTCTGAGCAGGATCAGTACTCTCCCCTGGGCTCTCGTGGATAGGTGCATCAGGTGGGAACAGGTGGCTAAACCTCCTGTTAGACGGGCTGGTTCTCTGTGGTGGCTAAGTAGCTCTCACAGCTTCGGTTCCAGTAACCGGTTGGCAAGGGAGAGAGTTTGGATTACTCTGGTGTCCCTGAGAGGTGTCTTCTCCTTTCCTCTGACCCCAATTGCAAGGGTCTCTCTCACTGGCTAGCTGGCTGATTGGGCCTAGTGTGTCCCTCATAAGATCGAGGTTACACACTGCCTGCAGCTCTTGTAGCGTCTGCACACACTCTGAAGTTTCTCCCTCTAAGACCCTATTTATAGGGGGAACTGGCTCAAAGTGACCAGTGGAGCTCCCCCTACAGGCTCAGGGTGAAACCAGGTGTCCTAAGGTGTTGTAAGTGTTGTTAGGTATTTGTGAGTGATGCTTGCTGTTAGCTCCATTCATGCCCCAAGGAGTTCTGTGGTGCCCAACAAGGTGCCAGGGTGCCACAATTCACCATCCACAGGATTATGATGGACAACCAATTGATTGGTAACAATCTTTGCATATATGGCTATGGTCATGAACCTATTAGCTTTTGTTTGAATTGAGCATTTCTGTTATTAATGTATGATATTCAAGCAAGATTAATGTAATGTGTTCAAGCGTAGATTGTTTTTAATGGGTTATTAGGTTAATTAGACCTGTGTTTCCCAACTCCAGTCCTCAAGGCACACCAACAGGTCATGTTTTCAGGATTTCCTTATCATTAGACAGATGATGGAATTATCCCCTGTGCAAGTGATTAAACTAACACCTGTGCAATCCTAAGGAAATCCTGAAAACATGACCTGTTGGTGTGCCTTGAGGACTGGAGTTGGGAAACACTGAATTAGACGGTCTAACAGGTGTCCGCATTATCCATTGCTGCAGTATACAGTTATAGGTGGAGATGCCTAGAGTAGTATTATCCAGAGGAAGAGAGGCAAAACTTAAACAGGCAATAACCGCCTATTTCGACAGATACAGTTACATTCCCAGATCCTTCATCTTGAGCGATTACTGCACCAGATCCTTCAATGCCAGATCCTTCATCTTGAGCGATTACTGCACCAGATCCTTCAATGCCTGCACCTGCCTAGGATGCTACCTATTGTCTACCTGAGGTGGGGGGTGTATTTTTAGGAAAAAAACTAACATTTGTGAATGCTTGAGGCCACTCAGTACCTTCCTCTGGCCACAGGCATTCAGCATTTACACAGCATTTGCTCACTGTCACTCTGCCTACACCCCGGCCATCGCTCCCTGCCTGACCTCAATTGTATTTTTGTCTATAAAGCCCCCGTCACACTACGCGAGATCACTGCTGAGTCACAAGTTTGGTGACGCAACAGCGACCTCGCCAGCGATCTCGCTATGTGTGACACTTAGCAGCGACCAGGCCTCCTCTGTGAGATCGCTGGTCTTGTCAGAGTCACCTGGACCATTTTCTGATTGTTGGGGTCCCTCTGGGCAGTATGCATCGGTGTGTTTGACAGGGACAACGACCTCAATACTACAGGTCTGAGAAACAGGATCCCAACGACCTCAGTATCATTCCGGATCGTTGTTGCGTAGCTGGTGAGATCCGACTGTTTGACATCTCACCAGCGATCCCTACCAGGTCGTATCGCTGTCGGGATCGCTGGTACGTTGCCAAGTGTGACGGTACCCTAAGACCCATAGGGGAAAGATTGCTCAAAGGAGAGAGCACATGAAGGGAGAAGACAACATACACAGGGGAGACAGGTCAAAGGAGAGAATCCAGTAGGGGAGAAGAAAGCACACAGGGAAGACAGGTGAAAGGAGAGAGCACAGAGGGGAGAAGACAGCACAAGGGGGAAAGAACGCACAGAGGAAAGAGCACACGGGGGGGAGAGAGAGCAGACAGGGGGGAGAGCGCACACGGGGTAGAGACAGCTGCAGCCTCTATTGTGACATCTCCACCTTCCCGATAACATCGGGCACCCATCTAGTTGGATATTAAGTTGCAAACCAATACATATAGGCCCTTTTCACATCTAAGCCTGGTCTGCGTTTTGCTTCATTTGTGTTTCAATGCATTTTTACCACTAAAAACACATCCAAAGGCATGCGTTTTTCCCCCATTCATTTCAATGGAACTGCATGCAAAAACGCATGTGCATTTTCAAAATGCAAAAACGCATGCGTTTTTTCAAATGCAGCCCTAGACGCAACAGCCCACGTTTTTGGCTGCGTTTTTGCATGCATTTACATTGAAATCAATGGTGGCAAAAAACGCATGCGTTTTGGATGCATTTTTAGTGGTAAAAACACATTGAAACGCAAATGAAGCAAAACGCAAACCTGCATTAGATGTGAACTAGGCCATACAGTATGTGGAGGGGGGACAATCTCAGGAATTTTTTCTTTATGAAGACTCATAAGAAAAAATGATCTTGCCTATTGGTGTCCAGAGAAATACCATTACATGTCTAGTTCTCTATTTTTTCCAGCCACCTCTGGATCATTTGCCATTTATTTTATGTTACATTCAGGCAAAGCAGCCAAAGCTGTGCCCAAAGGTAAAAATCATCATTCTTGGCAGCACATCATTCTGTATAAAAAGGGTGTGTGCTGCCGAGAACAATCATATTTTATCCACACATAACAATAGGAATAATAATCATTCTGTGTGAATGAAAGCACGGTCAGCAGGCTATTACATGGCAACTGATCGGAATCTACAGTATGTAGCCAATTATCAGTCATCAGTGGCTGTGTGAATGCACCATAAGGAGACAAGCTATAGATACATAGAAGGGAACGTGGTGTATTGGAATCTATTAATGGAAGACATTGATATTGGATTTATATTCTTACAGGACTACAACACTGTATGATGTGAATTAAATATGACATACTAAGAAGTTGGAAGACACAAGAAGAGATACACATAATGGAACTGGACTTACCAGGAGCGGAGAGTATGCGGGTGACACCGCAGAGAAAGAGAAGGTAAGTGGCCTCCATGGTGGTCCTCATCTCTGTACGACTACAGGGAAGAGTGCCTTCACACTGTGGCGTGATCTGGTCCAGGGCAGTCTGGGATGACCCTGACAGCCGCAGACTGGACCAGCACACAGGACCGGAGGGCTAATATGCCCTCCGGTCCAGTGTGCAGCCGCACGCAGTTCCCCGCTGTGATAAGTCAGGACCGCGGCGCCCTCCGGTCCTGTGTGCTGATCCAGTCCGCGGCTGTCAGGGTCATCGCGGACAGCCCCGGACCGGATCACACCACAGTGTGAAGGTACCCTAAGAAGTGAGGAGCAGATGGAGGAGGCCTCTCTATATAGGACAGGGACACTACATTGGGGGAGGGGCAGTGACCGGTAATAGCTCCGCCCCCGAGTACAAACACAATGTTATCACATTCTAAAGTAAATGACCCCAATGGTGACGTAGTGACATCACATCTGGGCTTTACTCTTCGTTATAGATTATTTAATTTACATAGTAATTTATATTATATTATTTAAATTGTAACCTGTAGCGAATGCATATGTAGCGCCCAGACTTTGTGGTACTCGGGTGTCAGGTGGCAAAGGGGTTATGTGTCACGGGGAATGGCGGCTGCGCCTGACCCTGTGTCCTGGGGTATCTTTTGGAAAGGGGGGTGATATTTACAGGGGACTATTTACAGAGTTTGTCGTCGTGACGCCACCTGTAGTTTCTGGTGAGTTGCACCAGCGCCGCCACAGTCCGCCGGAGGTGAATGGTACAGCGGCAGGTTGGTAAAGTCCTCCACAGGTAGGACTGGACCTCCGGGGCAGCGTTCCTGTATGGGAACAAGTTCATTTAAAGAAAGCAAACTGAGTCCAAAGTCACTGTTCCTCCGGGTACTTTACTGGCATTTGTATTAGTTGCATACAAAGTTACAGTGCAGTATTCCTGATGGTGTGAGGACAGGTAGCTGAACGGGTGGCTGCAGGCAGATCTTAGGTGGTATGGTGGACCCTTGGTGTGTGCCTTCTCTACTTCCCAGTGGTAGTGTGAAGTCTGGTTCCTTAAAGCCAACCTCCTTCTTTCTCTCTCCTTTGCTCTCGTCGGATAACCTTCTACTAGCTGACCGCTCACCCATCAAGCAGTGCCTGGTACCCTCTCTCGGTCGCTCAGGTGCCCGGGAGAAGTGTTGACTCCGCGGGTCTCCATATTTTCTGTGGTTTTGAAGTATCCCACAGGTGCGGGCACCGGTGCCCGGTAAGCTTTCAGGGCTGAACCTCCTCAGGTTCTTCCTAACTCCCTTCTGGTTGTCTGCTCCTGGGATCTGTCCTTTCTCCCACACTCCTGGTCCCTCAGCCGAGAGACCCTCTCCTCGTTCCTAGCTTTCTATTCTGCTCCGAAACCTTGAGGTAGAAGCCCCCCTTGTTCCCCCTAGAGATGATTTTATTCCCTCCCGGGTAACCTCCATCCTATGATCTACCTGCAGCTGGAGTATCTGCACCTCTTTTACGGGTGCAGTACCCCTCTGTGACGCCTGCTTGGCGGGGCGCCACACATACAATTCATATAAGTTGTACATTCAAAAAGCCATAACATGTGCCAAAGTACCCCAGATGAAGTACCAGGAGATATCTCATAATGCAATGGTGAAGACCCTATTATAGACCTATAACACTACCACATCCAGACAGATCCCCACCTAATGCTATTGTTGCACTTTGCTGCCACACTGTTCTATACACCAACACACGATTCACATTCTTCTTCAACAAGAGATCAGTGTTCTCCCATTATGTACAGAAAATAAACCTTGTTATAAAAATAAAGGGGGACGATTAGGTATTAATTAGGGGATAATTGTTAATTAATCCAAGTGGGCGGTTTGGCAGTTGGCATACTGTAGAGATTGGATTATGCTTGGTGTGGACATTGACATTATTCATAAAGGTGTTTTTACATCTGCATTTTTGCAAATCCGGCAGAAATCAGCAATTTTTGCAAACACCCAATGTGGTACACGTGTGGCAAAGCTGCGCGTGTGCTTAATGCATTGCAAAGGGACCTCCGGACATGTGCGGAGGATTGCGGTTTTGACAGTCATCCGGCACTACCGGCACCTCCAACGCTGGAGGAAAACCCCTGCTAGAGGGAAGTGGGAAGTGCCAGAATTGCGGGATCGTGGGGGAAATGTTAGTCTCCACACATGTCCGGAGGTCCCTTTATAATGCATTAAGCACAAGCACAACCTTGGAGCAAGTGTGCCGCAAAGTGGGGTGCATCTGCTTTTTGCAAAAAAATGGAATTTTCTGGTCATCATAATGGGAGACCCAGACAATGGGGTTTAGGGCACTGCCCTCCGGAGGTCACACTAGGTACTACAAGTTTGTAGACACCGCCTCCTCCGCTTATAAACCCCTACCGCAGGGAACATCCTCAGTTTTAAACTTAGTGTGCTCGGAGGATCACGCTTTGCTTGCACTTCACTGCATTCTCACAGCTTACGTGATGGCGTCTGAAGACAAGGTAAAAAGGTTCCAGTCGGGACCTGCGACAGCCTCCCCGCTCACCCTTGTGGAACACGCTGGTGGAGGTACCGGAGGGCCTAGAGCCTGGACACTTTGTGTTCTCCCGGTACGCTGTTGCGCTCCTTTCCATCCCTCTCTGGGGGGCTCTGGAGAGTGGGAGATGGGAGCCTTGCACAGCTCCGCTCCGTCCGAGGCCTCCCTAAATGGTGCTTACAGACCGGACTGGAGCCAGCCCAGTCCGAGGCCTCCCTAAATGGTGCTTACACTCCGGACTGGTGCTGAACCCCCGTCCGAGGCCTCCCTAAATGGTGCTTACAGACCGGACCGGCACTGAGGCACTCAGTGTCTCCTGTGTGCCTGGGGGTAGTGTCTGGCACTTCATGTGTTTCATGACACTCAGACCGCGCGTTACCCTCGGGTCCGCGGTTCTGCGGGTGTACCCTGTGCTGGGGTCACCCTGGCTGACCGCCCTGTGTGTCACAGGGGCTGAGGCTGTAGGCTGCGGATGTTTGTTATGTGCATGCAGTCTGTGTATAACTTATTACACTTTTTCCCGCGCTGCGGGCTCCGGCTCCCTCATGCTGAGGCTGCTTGGAGGATGGGAAGCAGCCCGTGCGGTGACTCCATCGATGGGCGTGTGTGTGTGTTTCCCGCGTGTCTTCGGCGCCGCCCACAGTTTCACTGTCGGCGGCCATCTTTACCCTCACTTCCCGGTTGGGATTTGTATACAGCGTGCGCCTGCACTCCAAGAGGGGAGACCGGAAACAGTCGCGGAGGTCACACACACGCACCGCTTCCTCATACCGCTTTACTGCGGTCGGTAAGCCACCGGGACTCCCGGTTTTGTTGTCTGCATTGTGGCTTATCTTCCCCTACTGTGGCGATGTCCTCAGCCGGGAAGCGTGCTGCTAGAGCGGCAGAGACCACCATTACCTGTGCTACATGCAATGGAACACTGGTGGAGGGGTCCTGCAATAACTGCGGACGCCCAGAGGCCCGGGCTGGCACTGTTGAGTCAGCAGCTCCGGTGCTATACCCTGAGGTTCAGGTGATCTCAGGGCCATGGGAGACTCAGAATAAGATCAATGAAAATCTGTTGTCTCAGCTGTCCTCCATGTCACAATCCCTGGAGGCACTTAATAGGAGACTGGATAGCCCAGCTACTCCGTCCAGTTACCCCCGGGTGTCTCCCTCTTCTGCTGTGAGACCCCTTAAGCGAGCTCGTCGTGAGGAGTCACCCGAGCTCCAGGCTCTCTCTGAGGAGGAGCGTTCCTCTGATGGTGAGGAAGATGATGGGGGTTCAAATTTCGGGTCTGTGTCTGTATCTGAACCACCAGACGGGGTGGAGGATCTGGTGTCCTCTATCAACGAGACTTTACGTCTCGTGACACCCCCTGAGGAGGTGACGGTGCACCCGAAGGAGGTCTATCAATGGCTGCGGCCGGAGGCTAGACCAAGTGGCTCCTTCATGGACCACACTAATTTTGGAAGGGTGGTTAGAGCTCCCAGGTTACATCCTGGGCGGCGTTATGTCCGCAAAACCAAGGACAATCGCTTCCCCTTCCCCCAGGAGGTGCTTCAGGAGTGGTCGCAGTCCCCGAAGGTGGACGCTTCCATGACCAGGATTGCTGCACGCTCCCTTTTCTCTGCCTCTGATAGCTCCTCACTGAAGGATGCTACTGATAGACAGGTCGAGCAGCTCGCCAAGTCTTCCTATGAGGCTGTGGGGTCTTCATTTGCCCCTAATTTTGCCACGGTCTGGACCTTACAAGCGATTACTACCTGCTTGGATGGTATCTCTGACATGGCAAGATCCAGTCCAGAGGTCCTAGCACTTACCGAAAGGGCAAGGGCCTATGCGGACTACGCCAGGACGGCGACTCTGGAAACTGCCACTCGCTCAGCTGTGGCTTCGGCCAATGCTATAGCGATCCGCAGGTTGTTGTGGCTGCGTCTTTGGGACTCAGATACCACATCCAAGAAGATTTTGCAGAATCTTCCGTTTGCTGGTGACAGGCTTTTTGGCACCGAACTGGACAAGCTAATTAAGGATTCTGCTGAGTCTAAGATACCGCAGAATAAGCCTAAGCCACGGTACACCGTTAAAAGGAACCCTAAACAGTGGTCCTTTCGTTCCAGCTCGCAGTCATCAGCGCCGTCCGCTCGCACGGACCGAGGGGGAAAGCCCGCTTCCCAGTGGCGCTCTAAGAGTCGTCCAAAGAAGCCGGCGGGGGCGGCAGCTGCCACCCCCAAACCCGCCTCTACATGACTCGCTCTCTCATCCTGCCTCCCCACAGGTGGGGGGCCGCTTGTCTCGCTTTCAGGACAAGTGGCTGCTTCACGTTCAAGATCAGTGGGTTCGAGACGTGATCTCGCGAGGGTACAGGATAGAGCTGACGTCAAAACCGATATCCCGATTCCATCGGTCGGTCCCGTCACCAGAAAAAGCTCAGGCTTTTTACCAGGTGTTGGAGGGTCTCCGCAGAGACGGAGTGGTGGTCCCGGTACCTTCCGGAGAGAGGTTCAGGGGTTTTTACTCCAACCTCTTTATCGTCCCGAAGAAGGACGGATCCTTCCGCCCAGTACTGGACCTGAAGTTGTTCAACCATCACGTGTTGGTTCGGAAGTTCCGTATGGAATCCCTGCGCTCCGTGATCGCAGCTGTGTCACAGGGGGACTTCCTAGCGTCCATAGATATCAGAGACGCTTACCTTCACGTACCCATTGCACCGGCTCATCAGCGCTGGTTGCGATTCGCAGTGGGGAAGAACACTTCCAATTTGTTGGCACTGCCATTCGGGCTAGCCTCGGCACCGCGGGTGTTCACAAAAGTGATGGCTTCCATGATGGCTCTCCTGCACATGCAGGGACATGCCGTCATTCCCTATTTAGACGACCTGCTGGTCAGGGCGCCATCAGAACACCTCTGTCAAGAGAGCCTGGATGTGACCATGCGGTCTCTGGAACAGTTCGGTTGGCTCCTCAATATTCAGAAGTCAACGCTAGTTCCGACCCAGTCACTGACATATTTGGGCATGGACTTCAACACAGCCTCAGCCCTGGTGTCTCTGCCACGAGTCAAACAGATGGCGATCCAATCAGGAGTACAAGCAGTCCTCCTGTCACCACACTCATCCCTACGGGTATTGATGAGACTGGTGGGACGCATGGTAGCGGCGATAGAGGCGGTGCCGTTCGCACAGTTTCGCCTCCGTCCTCTCCAGCTGGAGATTCTTCACAGATGGGACAAGAGGACGATCTCGCTGAATCGGCTGGTGACACTGTCACAAACCGACCAGGGACTCCCTACAGTGGTGGCTCCAGCCACGTCACTTGTCACGAGGCCGGTCCTTCCTAAAACCGTCATGGTTAGTGGTGACCACAGACGCCAGTCTGAAGGGCTGGGGTGCGGTGTTCTTGCACCACAGGGCTCAAGGCCTCTGGACTCAGTCGGAGTCGGCATTGCAGATCAACGTGCTGGAGATCAAGGCGGTCTATCTGGCGCTCCTGGCGTTTCAGAAATTCCTGTCAGGACACCCCATTCGGGTGCAGTCCGACAATGCGACGGCCGTCGCCTACATAAATCATCAGGGAGGGACCAGAAGTGCTCAGGCCCTCGCCGAAGTCCACCGCATTCTAGCCTGGGTGGAGGAAAACGGCTGCCTGATCTCCGCAGTTCACATCCCAGGGGTCGAGAACTGGGAGGCCGACTACCTGAGCCGACAGGGCATGGACGCCGGAGAGTGGTCTCTTCATCCAGACGTCTTCCGGGACATCTGCGGCAGATGGGGCACTCCGGACGTGGATCTGATGGCCTCACGGCTGAATCATCAGGTGCCCCAATACATGGCAAGATCGTGGGATCCTCAGTCTCTGGGGGCGGATGCCCTGATCCTGAGTTGGTCCAGCTTCCAGCTGCCATATGTGTTCCCGCCTCTGGCTCTGATTCCCAGGGTCCTGTGGAAAATCAGGATGGAATGCAGAGTAGCCATTCTAGTGGCTCCAGATTGGCCCAGGAGGTCCTGGTACCCGGACCTGTGGCAACTGTCAGGCGGACACCGGTGGGCTCTTCCAGAACGCGCAGATCTACTCGCGCAAGGCCCATTCTTCCACCTCAATTCCAGGGCCCTCAGATTGACTGCATGGCTCTTGAGGCCTGGCTGCTGACGTCCAGAGGATTCTCTCCTACAGTGGTTGCCACTATGAATAGGGCTAGGAAACCTGTCTCCAGGAAGATATACCACAGAACGTGGAAAATCTTTTTCTCCTGGTGTGCCTCTGGTGGACGCTCACCGTGGCCATTGTCCATCCCGACATTGTTGGCTTTCCTACAGTCGGGGTTGGAGTTGGGATTATCCCTTGGCTCTCTGAAAGGTCAAGTATCAGCACTTTCAGTGCTGTTTGACAGGCGATTGGCGCTCCTGTCGAAGGTCCGCCAATTTCTGCAGGGGGTAGCTCGGGTGGTTCCGCCTTACAGGCGACCTCTGGACCCTTGGGACCTCAACATGGTCCTGGCGGCTCTGCAGAAACCGCCGTTTGAGCCACTGAGAGACATCTCTCTCTCTCGTCTGTCCCAGAAAGTGGTCTTTCTGGTGGCAATTACGTCCCTGAGAAGGGTCTCAGAATTGGCTGCACTTTCGTGCAAGTCACCCTTTCTGGTGGTTCACCAAGACAAGGTGGTGTTGCGCCCACGGCCAGAATTCTTGCCGAAGGTGGTTTCAACGTTTCACCTAAACCAGGAGATTGTTCTCCCATCATTTTGCCCCGCTCCCGTTCATCAGGTTGAGCGCGACCTCCATACTCTGGATCTCGTGAGGGCTGTACGCATTTATGTGTCCAGGACCGCCTCCTTTAGGAGTTCGGATTCCTTATTTGTCCTCACGATGGGTCGCTGTAAGGGGTCTGCGGCTTCGAAGTCGACCTTGGCCAGATGGATCAAGGCTCCCATTCAGGAGGCTTACCGGTCTTCTGGTTTGCCTCTCCCGGTGGGTTTGAAGGCACACTCTACTAGAGCTGTAGGTGCCTCCTGGGCCTTGCGACATAGAGCGTCTGCTCTACAGGTGTGTCAGGCGGCCACTTGGTCCAGCCTGCACACTTTCTCTAAGCACTATATGGTGCATGCCCATGCCTCTGCGGATGCAAGTTTGGGCAGGCGGGTTCTCCAGGCGGCGGTTGCCCACCTTTAAAAGGGAACCATGTGTTATCCGTCTTGTTGAGGAACTCTTCCCGCCCTGGGGTATTGCTTTAGGACATCCCCATTGTCTGGGTCTCCCATTATGATGACCAGAAAAAAGAGAATTTTGTTTACGTACCGTAAATTCTTTTTTCTTTAATCATCAATGGGAGACCCAGCACCCACCCAGTTGTTCCTTTGCATGTTTTGCATTTGCTCTGTTCTCTGTTGAGACAGTGTTTGCCGGGTTGTTGAACCGTTTTGTGTACGGCATTCTTCCCGATGTTTCGGGTGTGGTTTATTTCCTCCTCGCAGCTTGTAGACCAAACTGAGGATGTTCCCTGCGGTAGGGGTTTATAAGCGGAGGAGGCGGTGTCTACAAACTTGTAGTACCTAGTGTGACCTCCGGAGGGCAGTGCCCTAAACCCCATTGTCTGGGTCTCCCATTGATGATTAAAGAAAAAAGAATTTACGGTACGTAAACAAAATTCTCTTTTTTGCCAGATTTGCAAACGGCAGATGAGGCAAACCTGAAGTTCAAAAGGTCACGTTTGCCTGATCTGCGGAAGTGTACACACAGCAGATATGAACGCAGTCTTATATGGACATTTACTTATATTACAACATGGCAATCCTAGCAGTTTATGAACCAAATTTTTTTATCGGGCCTCCTGGGCAAGCCCGACCCGGCTAGGGTGAACAGAGCTTGAAATAAGCAAGTCAGACACTCACATGGGCTTGACTTGTTTACTGAGTATGATATAAGTCAATGGGAAACTCGAGCATTTTCTGGAAGATCTTCCCATTGGCTTCCATTACATTCTGTGCACAAGTCGCACCCGTCCGAATGTCCAACCTGCTCGTTATGAGAACCTAGCACCCAGGCATGGTAGTGCTCGCTCATCACTAGTCTCTACTACCCAAAAACTCTTTTAAATCTGTTGTGTCACTTGCATTTTCTATGGGAACATAAGCGGCCGTCGCACGCACAGATATCTTGCCCGATATCGTTTAAGCGATCTCCTTTTTGATCGCTTAAGCGATATCGGGCTTAAAATCGATGCATGTAATCAAGCGATTTACGATGTGAAATCGCTTGATCGTGACATCGCTGATCTGAGCTCCGGTTCTCAGATCTAGCGATGAACGATGTCACGATCTCCTTCATCGTGGTGTATAACACCACGATGAACGATCTCCCAGCGGCAGAGCCTATGCTGGGAGATGGTAACTATGATACACGTCGGGTTACTAAGCGACGCGCGGCCCTAGTAACCCGATGTGTACCATAGTAACGAGCGAGATCGCGGCTCCACATCGCTGGTGAGTCTGTCTGTGTGACAGCTCACCAGCGATGTGAGCGATATTGTAAGCGATTGCGCGTGCACGTGATCGCTTACAATATCGCTAAAGATATCTGTGCGTGTGACGGCCGCCTTAGACATTTTTTATAACATTATTTGAAATTGACCAAAATAACTGAAAAATTCTAAATTTTCAAAGTTCAGATTTTATTTCTAAAAACAACTCGGCGGCACGTCACACAAAAGAGCTGACAAATAACTTACCACATGTCTACTTTATTTCGGCATCATTCTAGAATACCCTTTTATTTTCTTAGTATGATTGAAGACTTAAAAGTTTAGTAAGAATTTTTCTTTTTTTATCTTCCATAAAATGTACAAATATTTTTTAGGTACACAGGATCTCCTCGAAACGGGCTCCGTCATCCCGGCACCTCCCTCCCCGCACCCTCCACCTGATGTAATACCGCGACTGGAATAAAGAAACCTGTCTTCACCGGTCCAATGAGTGCCGCCTCCTTCTTTATGGCTAAAAATGAATATGTCCTGCGGCTGAGCAACGCTGGACCTGGTTCAGTGCCACAATCTCAACTGCAGCAACATAAGGTCAGTGCCCGGTTTTCCTTCTACATGCAAAAGTATTTTTTAGGTACATATTGACATTTCAAGTGACCTGTGAGGGGCCGAAATGTCAGAAAACCATTAAATAAGACTGCGAAACCTTTAGGTACTTCATTGAAATTAACAAAACATTCTTTTCTCAACTAACCTGTTCCCTTTGCCTCTGTTTTTTCATTTTCATATGTTTTAAATACAGTAAGTGCACTCAACCTAGAGTTCAATGGGCAAAGTTTAGACCTCGGACCCCACCCAGGATATTGGTCAGAAGTAAAGACCCCTGCAATAATGACCCCCATCCTGTAATAATGTTTCACATTCTGGCCCCTTCCTGTGATAATGTCCTCCATCCTGTAGTAATGTTTTCGCACTTCCCGACCCCTTCCTGTGATAATGTCCTCCATCCTGTAGTAATGTCACACTTCCTGCCCCTTCCTGTGGCAATAGCCTCCATCCTATAGTGTCCACCATCCTGTAGTAATGTCCACTTCTGCCCTCTGTGAATCCTCCATCCTATAGGGCACCTCCTGTAGTATGTCGCACTCCCGCCTCCTTGATGTCCTCCATCCTATAGTGTCCACCATCCTGTAGTAATGTCACTCTTCCCGGCACTTGTCTGTGATAATATCTTCCATCCTGTTAGATTTTCCCCTATCCAAGCCCAATCCTGTAACAATGTCCCCCATCCAGGCTCCATCCTAATCTATGTTATCTTCTTCTCCAATATATTAAAAAAAAAAAAACTATCCCTCTCGCCTGTCTTTGCTCTTATGGCATGCAGCATCCTCTCCATGCTCCATAGCCAGCGTATAGGGGGCAGGTGGCATATGTCAGTGATGTCAGAGTCGGCATAGCGGTGGTGGTGCAGGGATCCAGTGATTCTCTGCACCACAATCTATTTCAGCTGAATGTGCATTTCTATTATAATGTCATGTCTTGCCCATATGAGTCTGAAAATTACTGTTCGGGCACAGGGAAGGGCTTGGAATCAAAGCAGCTGTAATTTACGATCGGAGTGCAAATTTTGGCTGGAACAGATTGGGAACACAATGTGATATTTGTTTTGCCCCTTAGGTACCAAAGCAGCAGAAATCCCACAGAAGTGATCCCATTTCAGAATGAATTCATCCAGGCATGTAGTGACCATTTTTACCCACATTTGCTTCATATTATAATTAAATCTTGGGATATAAACATAATATTTTCTTATGAACTGAAATGCTGCTTTAGTTTCAAATTTTTCATTTTCACAAGGGTGGAATTGGTGGAAAACAGCAGCAATGCAGACGTTTGATATCAGAATCATAAGACTATAGATTTTATATTCATTTAAACACTAAAAGGATCTGTACTGTATATATTACTGCCCATCATTGTAACAACTGAGACTGAGCAGACGACAATGAATGTTTCTTCTAAATTTGCATCCTGTCAATTTTAGATTAAGTTGTTTTTCTTTTATCCTTAAAGAAACCATCTTGTAGACTTTACAGCTAAAATGTAATCACAAAGGTGATTGCTTAAAAGTTGGGGGAGACACTGACTCCATGGTGGGAAATCAGCTCTTTGTTTGCATATGAAGTGCACACATGGGTGGAGGGATTAGGCTGGTTTCACACTTGCGCTCCCTAGCTCCCTGCCGCCCATCACCCCAGAGGTCCCAGCAGCATCGGTGCCATCACCAGACCTACAGGTGGCGTCACGAATGACAACTTTATTATTTATTTTCTTTTCTCTTTTTATTGTCTGCCTAAGGGTATGGATTTGGGCACCGACCACCCTCTACATCCCCGTACCAGTACCCCTGAGATCAGACCAAACCAAAGTCTCCTTGGTCGGACCGGTGTTCTTCTGCTGGGCTAAATGCTCCTTAGCAGACTTGGACTCCGGTGTCCGGGTCACTTCCTTGGGCTGAACCGGTATGGCTCCTCTGCCCCAATTCTGATTCTTCCTCTTTAGCCTTACCTCAGACCCTCACTCTCGGGTACCTCACTCTGGCTAGGCTGTCGTCTGTTTCGGGCCTAGCGTGGCTCTGTCACCAGGTTGTCTTCACAGTCCTCCCTGGACCTGCACTGCCTAACTCTGCCCCAGCACCGGTATTTATAGGGAATCGAGTTTAAATGCAGCAAGTGGAGCTCCCTCCATGCACTGGGTGGTACTGTGGCTACCTGTAAGGGCAGGGTGCCACAGATGTCTGGTGGAATACTGGAATCGCGGTGTATAACCCTTCATCCTCTCTACAATATATGCACTAAGCTGGGGACAACCAGCAGCTTTTATAGTAGTTGTGACTCTCACAACCACACAAGGTGAAGCCTCTGATACCTATTTAGGTTACATTTTATCTCTCAGACCCTTCATCCTCCCTACTTTAATTTTCTGAGATAATGACCTTTGGGTTTTCATTGGCTCCAAGCCATAATCATCAACATTAACAGAAATAAACACATGAAATAGATTCCGCTGTTTGTAATGACTCTATATATGTGTTTCACTTTATGTATTGAATTACTGAAGTAAATGATCTCTCTGATGATATTCTAATTCACTGAGATGCCTCTGTATCATTCTTGTCCATTCCGTTCTGTTCTTCTCATATATTTAGTAAAGTTGTGGTAGCTATAATACAGTTTATCTGAGCACAGTTTGTCTGGGTCTTGGGACTTTGGTCTAATTACATTGACAACAGCTTTATCTGTGCTACCGTTCTAGTAACATAATGGCAATTTTTGGGATATCTAGATTTCTCTAGATACAGTAAATACTAGCAATGGATATGACAAACTAAGGCAGGTTTCACACTACCATTTTTTGGAAAACCTGCATCCCCCTGGAATCCCCTGCAATTGACAAACTGGATGCCCCTGCAGCGTGTCCCGGATCGGTGATAATACTGGTGCGGGAGAAGATAACCTGCCCAGGGGTCTTTGGGAACTCGGTACTCAGGCGTTAGTGCTGGGGGTGATGTCTCGGTGGCCTGTGCCCGGGCCCGTACCCTGGGGGTCACTGGGGAAAAAATAATAAAAAGAAAGTCTCGTGACGCCACCTGTGGTATCTGATGAAGGCATCAGCGCTGCTGCAGACCTCCTGGGATGATGCACGGGCAGCTTGAGTAGTACAGCTCCCCACAGGCAGAGCGGGGTCCCTGGGACAGTGATGAGGTAACGCGGATTTGCATAAGGTGGCCGTTATACAGCTGGTCCGTTGCTACAGTCTCTAGGCTGGACAGGTTCAGGGATGGAGAAACGGACACACACACTGGGAATCTTTTCTGTACCTTTACTGGTGTAATGGCAGGCACTGTCCAGGGTACACTCCAGGTGGTCGGGAAGGCACTTCTGGATTTCCACAGTGAGTGTTGGATAAGGCCTCCTTGTCTCTTTCCCCTAAGTGAAGTCCCCTGACCTGTGTAGAACTAGACCTGACCTCCTCTGTGTGTCTCTCTCTCTCACCTGTGTCGTGGTGTCGAGAACTTTTGCGTGGGCTACCACTATAACGTCTCCTCAGTTCCCTGGCTCCCCTGTTGGTTGCGTTTCGGGTGTCCTGGAGACTGGAGACTCCTCGGGGACCGGGTGTTTTCTGCTGGGCTTGATGCTCTCCTGCAGACTCGGACTCCGGTGTTCGGGTTGCTTCTTGGGATGAACCAGTATGGCTCCTCTGCCCCCAGTCTGCTCCTTTACTCTGTCTTCCTCACGCTTGCCTTCGACCTCACTCTCAGTCCCTCACACTGGCTAGGCTAGTATACTGGCTCGGGCATAGCACTGCTCCGACACACCAAGATGTCTTCCTCAGTACTGCTCCATACTGAACTGACTGACTGACTCTTAAACAGTCCTCTCTGGAACTGCACACTGCCTAACTCCGCCCCCAGCATCTGTATTTATAGTGGATCTTGCTTAAGGACGGCAAGTGGAGCTCCCCCTACTGGCCTAGGGTGGAAGGTGTTGTGTGTATGTGGGTACCTACTGTGGAAATCCTTCCATGCCTTACGTGGTTCTGTGGCTACCTGTAATGGCAGGGTGCCATATTCCTCCCTTAGTTAATACCAGTACTCCTGGACTGAGAAACATTTTTCTAAACATTCAACAAAATAGGTATAATACAGAGTCTCAAAATCAAAAATATACAAAAACCACTGAAAAATGTTAAAACAAAACCAGGTGCAGTCCATACGGTGCTAGTCCATTCACCGCAAGCTGTAAAAGAGTTTGTTGTCACAACCAGTCCTGTGACCATGGTCCATGTTTAAAGGTAAAGTGGGGAAACTCCAGGGAAAATGTTTAAGGCCTTACAGCAAGTCTCTGTAGGCTCAGGGCTTAAACAGGTTTAAAGTCTTTCAGAGTCCATTACTTACAAACACACATTTTCCCTATGGGAGTCTCTGCTTCGGAGACCTGGTACCTCTTCTCCACCCCAGGCACTTTCTGTTCCTAAATGAATGTCCATGGGGCTGGGCCCAGTTCTTTCACCCTTCTATTCACTACTATTTACATTTAATGTACATTCTGGTTCTTATTTACAGGTTACCCTTTTAACAATTTATACTTTACACATTATACCATTCTCCATACCTGGACGGGGGTTGACCTTGGCTACTACGACCAGACCTACTAGTGCTTGTGTAGAGGTATATGTATTTTGGGTTGCTCTATGTGTAATAGGCAAACTGGATAATTGTCTGCGAGGCCTTAGTCTCACTACAGGGCTGGCAGTTTCACCGATTGAAGGATCCTCTGGTTCTTCTACAATGGGCGATCCTTCTGGAACTTGGACAGGTACTTCTGGAACTCTTGCAGATTCTTCCAGTGTTACTTGTTCTTCCCTTAACTGGTAAAAGTGGATTACTGGCACAATTACAGCTCCCTCACATTGGGGCCAATCTTCCTGAAAAGTCTCAAAGTATTGTGTGAATTACTTTTTCTTTTGGTTCTACTGTAGTTATACAAGGTATTTCTTCTTCTTGTAATCTTAGTTGTTCTGGACATATTTTTAGATGATGTCTTGACACAGTTGCAGTAGTTCTACCTCCATCTCTACTGATTACACAAGTTTTACTGTTGTCAAAATTAGAGTCCAACACAGTATAGGGTTCTTTTTCCCACCGGTCATCAAGTTTGTGATTTCTTCTTTTTCCCTTTAGTACAAGTTCTCCAGGTTTAGATTGTGCACTCTTGTTATAGTTTCTTTCTGGTTTTTGTCTGATTTTATTCAGATTGTCTTCTGCACATGCTTGCACCATTTTGTACTGTTCATGGCGACTTGAATCCCAATCAGTATTGAATATTTCTGCTTTTAGTACTACAATTCCCATTTCTAAGTCAACTGGTAATCTTACAGGTCGTTGCTCTCATTAGATAAGCTGGCGTGCAGTTGGTGGAACTCACAGGTATATTGTTATACATGTCCACTAAATAAGGCAGTTTCTCTGATGGGGTGCCTTGTACCAGGATGGGGGCTATGATGGGTCCAAAATGTGCCAGGTACCTGGATTGGGGAGCCAAAGAGAGTCCAGGATGGGGTGTCATGCACCAGGATGGGGACCATATATACCAGGATGGGGCCCAGGATGGGGGACATGTATACTGAATGTGAGATTGACGCTCGCATTATAAGACAAACCCCATTTAACATAAAAATTATTTTCATTCTCTTTTCCGTCACCAAATTTGGGGTGCATCTTATAATCCGGTCTATCATATAAAGTCTTATAAAGCAAAAAATACCGTAAATGGCCTTTTTTATTTACTTTTATGTATTGTTTTCTCTTTTTTTACACTGAGCTGGTGATAGGGGTAATTGTTTGTTTGTATAATAGTTTATGGCTTAATTTTATCAATAGGGGGTATTCATTTAGTGTTTTTGTAAAAAAAAAAAAGTGGTGTCATAAATGAATTGTAGCTCAAAAAAGAGGGGGAAAAATACAGAAAAAGACCCAAAATGAGTCGGAGGATGAGTTGGTATATGTGCATTAGTAAGAAAAGCACCGTCACACAGTCAAAACGAAAGAGAAAAATGGTGCCATGTACCAAAATTGGGTGGCTATGGTGGGTCCAGGATGGGGTGGCATGTATTTGGATGGGGGCTATGGTGGGTCCGGGATGGGTGCCATATACCAGGATGGGGGAGCTATGTTAGGTCCAGGATGAGGTGCTATGTACCAGGATGGGTGGCTATTATGTTTCCAAGATGGAGTGCCATGTACCAAGATGGTGAGCTATGGTGTGTCCTGGATGAGGTGCCATGTACCAAGATGGTGAGCTATGGTGTGTCCTGGATGAGGTGCCATGTACCAAAATGGTGAGCTATGGTGTGTCCTGGATGGGTGCCATGTACCAAGATGGTGAGCTATGTGTGTCCTGGATGGGGTGCCATGTACCAAGATGGTGAGCTATGGTGTGTCCTGGATGAGGTGCCATGTACCAGGATTGGGAGGCCATAGTGGGTGCAGGATGGGGTGCCATGTACCAGGATGAGGGACTATGGTGGGTACAAGATATGGTGCCATGTACTAGGATTGGGGCAGGATTGGGGGGCTATGGTGAGTCCAGGATGGGGTGTCATGCACCAGGATGGGGCCCAGGACGGGGAACATGTATACTGAATGTAAGATGGACGCTCGCATTATAAGATCGATGCCAATTACCATAAAAATGATTTTTTCTTCTCATTTCCTTCACCAAATTTGGGGTGCGTCTTATAATCCGGTCTATCTTATAAAGCGAAAAAAAAACAGATTACTATTTGATTGGTCACCGGAGCCGGCTAGGGGGCCTCAGCTGAAATGTACTTCTTGCTTAGAGGTCTAAGTCTTGCAGCTGTAGGGTCTAAGGGGTTTCTGTGTGTGTGACCTCCCTATATGCAGATTTTAAATGATTAATTGTATGATTGAAACCCCAGCGCTTACTTTCATCACATATTTCTTTATATCTCTAGTAGTTAATAAATTAATTCTTTCTTAAAAAATATCCATTTATTTGTCTATAAGAAGTACGGTCACCATACAGAGCCATGAAGTAATTCATAAAACATTTACATAAAAAACTGTTTTAAAAACATCAATTGCCGTCTCAGATTAATTATAATCTATATAGTCCTCAATCGCAGGGATATAGTGATGTTTCTTTACATTAATTTATTATGTACTTTATGCTTGAAACTAATTGTGGAGCCAGGATTCTTATATCGGTACCGGACGTTGTTTTCTCCTTGTTTCTACAATATAAACCGTTTTTATGTCACTCCTACTTTTTATGACGTATTTACCTGGCGGATGTTCTGTTTCTGCCTTACCTGTAGTGGGACGTGTATATGTATGCTCTTTAATTCCCAGTGGTGGCTCTTGGATGTATCTTCTATTTCTGTTCTAAATAAAAAAAATTATTTTATTTATGATTAATAAATGTTCTATTCTGTCTAACGAATAGCTATTTATTTACTCACCTTCATGGTGCTCAGTTGTCATATGCCGTTTGTGTCTATCTTGCAGATGTTGAGGTTTTCCCTGCTATAGAATTCGAGTGGCTTCTAGATTTCCTTAATCAATTACTCAGCTCCACCATCTAGCCTGATCTCTATATATCTCCTATGGTAACTCTTGTATGTCCCTTTATATAGATTAATTGATTTAGCCTACAAGGCCGTTTTACTTCCACAACAGTGATAGTCTCCTCATACCCTTCTCTCCTGATTGGAGCAATTTCCCCTCCGTGCTCCGTGAAAAAAAACAAAAACTGACTTTTTGCGCCATGTTCTGCGACCCGCAGCGTTCTCATTTTTCGGGATCTGGGGTGTGTGACATCTTATTTTTTGCGTCTTGAGCTAACGATTCTAATGATAGTAATTTTGGGGGGATCCGCAGTTTTGATCGCCCATTATTGCATTTTATAGCAATGTTGCGGCGACCATAAAAACGGAATTTTGGCGTTTGGACCATTATTTTCCATTACGGACTTCATGGCTCTCATTAACGGATTTAATACGATGATAGATCGGGCGATTCTGAACGCGGTGATACCAAACATGTGGTTTTTTTTTTCTTTTTTTAATACTTTTATTGTGATTGGGGGAAAAGGGGGGGTGATTTGAACTTTTATATATTTTTTTTTTTTTTACAGGTTTTTAAAAACTTTATTTTTTCATAGATTCTTATATTTAATTTTACACTGCCTCTTTAAGAGGCACCCTGCTGCACTGTCCAATCGCTTCTGGGAGATACAGATGAGCTGCAGCTCATCTGAATCTCCCAGAATCGCGGACCTGCTGTGTTTGGCAGCGTGTGCCAACCACAGCAGGAAAGTGCGCCCTGACAGCATCCGGGTCTAGCCAGGACCCCGCGCTGTCACGTGAGAGTCGGAGATCCCGCAATGCCATCGCGGGATCTCCGGAGCAGGCGGGGAACAGCGCGTTCCCCGCCACGGCCGCCTTGGATCCCGCTGTCAGTGATTGACCGCGGGATCCAAGGGGTTAACAGCCCGACCTCTCAGCTGATCACATCAGCTGAGATGTCGGCTGTTTGATGTGAGCGCCGTGCCGTAGCTCACATCAAACACCCTTTACCCGCCCAGTTGAAAATTGCAAAATTTTCAAACTTTTCGCTAAAAATTCCACATTTTTCACAAATAAACGTAAAAAATATCGTCCTAAATTTATCACTAACTTGAAGTACAATATGTCATGAAATAACAGTCTCAGGATCGATGGGGTCCATTAAAGCTCCAGAGTTATAACCTCATAAAGTGACACTGGGCAGAATTGTTAAAAATGGTCATTAATGTGGAAATTGGCTCTGTCACTAAGGGGTTAAATGTTCAATGGATGTGCGGCTCCATCATTAATAATATAATATACCATTGGAATGAATGTGCTCCATTACTATCAACAGGCAGAAAGTAAGAGACAGGCTGTGATGACATCACTTAAGCGCTGTGGAATATGTTGACGCTATACAAATAAAGTTTTATTATTCCTGTATATGCAAATGAGCGGAACTCTGTGATGTCACAATTGGAATGTGTTTATACCATTCTGTCTTCTCACTGCTGGGGCTCATTCTGCAGTTGGCTGTCATTAGAGACACACTCACCTAGAATTGTTTGCGTTGGTTATTCTGCACAGTGTTGTTCTACATCGGGAGGTAAATCTATTGCTTTTTATAGAACTAGAAGTTTTTAGAAAGACTGAATTTCCCTAAAATCTTATATTTATTATTAACTTCAAATGAACATTCAAACATGAAACCACGACTTAAAAAATGATGGTGAACTGAATAAAGGAGGAGGAAAGGGTAATCCCTGTCTATTAGATTCCCCCTATCCCTACCTGACAGTGGGGTCGGCACCCTAAAGATTCCCCGTGGTGCCAAATTGAATGGACACTTAATACCCTTTAGGGTAAATACCAGTTTTAAAATACCTAAAATATCTAATGGCCTTTTCTAGTTATTTTCATTGTTTTCTCTTTTGTACACTGAGCTGGTGATAGGGGCAATAGCTTGTTTGTATAATACTTTATGGCTTAATTTTATTAATAGGGGGTATTCATTTAGTGTGTTTGTAAAAAAAAAGTGGTGTCAGAAATGAATTGTAGCTCAAAAAAAGAGGGGAAAAATACAGAAAAAGACCCAAAAAAGTGGTTATTTGTCAATGAGGTTGGTTTAGTGAATGTGCTGTTCTATCTCATAAGTGGTGAATATGCATAAAGGAGAAGTCTTGTTAATTATAGCCGTCCTCCCACTCACCAAAACAGCCCAGAGTGCCAAAAATTACATATACAAAAAAATGTCCTAGTTGTCCACATAAAGGTAAATTAGGTTCATGGGATATTCTAAATGCTATGATGCAAGTAACCGTCCAATGTAGGTCCACGGCGTGATAGTGAGAGACTTTATCTGTATTATTTGGACACAATTTGGTAATTATAGTAGATGGGCAATGTATGGCATTGTGGCTGTGTTTGGGGAATTTTAATTCATATCATTTGGCAAATGCAACATTGTTACAGGATTATCCAAAATTGTTTGGGTGCGATGTTTTCTCGCATTGCACTCGCAGATTTTATATGCAGATGTGAGTGAACCCTTCAGGCATCTAGTTTCTAAAATGGGGTGACTTATGGGGGTTCTCTGCTGTTTAGGCCCCTAGGGGCCCTGCAAATGTGACATGGCGCCTGCAATTTATTTCAGCGTTTCTAAAATTCAAATATTGTTCCTTCCGCTCCGAGTCCTCCCATTTCTCCAAAGAGGCTTCTGACCACAGGCGGGGTATCGCTGTGCTCATAAGAAAGTGGGTAACAAACTGTGGGGTCACTTTTTGGTTTTACCTCTTATAAAAGTAAAAAATTTGGTGCTAAAGCAACTCTTTTGTGACAAAAAGAAAATGTTCAATATGACGTCCTATTGTTATCAAATTCTGATCCTGTGGGTTCACAATCCTCACTATACCCCTAGATATAATCTGAGGAGTTTAGTTTCCAAACTAGTATCACTTATATGGGGTTTTCTGCTCTTTAGGTATCTTAGGGGTCCGGGAAATGCAACATGGGGCCCGTTGTCTATTTCAGCCAAATTTGCTTTCCAAAATTCCTATATTGCTCCATCCATTCTGAGTCCGGCTGTTTGTCCAATCAGAGGTTTCTGACCACATATGGGGTATCGCCGCATTTAGCATATCCCTGGCAACAAATTTTGGCATCCAATTTATCATACTATCCCTGGTAAAAGTGAATAAATTGAGGCTAAAGGAACATTTTTAGGTAAAATATAAATGGAATTCTTCTTTCAATCCACCTTGCATTCATTTCTGTGAAGCAGTGAAGGGTTAATAATTCTCTTGAATGTGGTTATGAGTACCTTGACAGGGGCAGTTTTTGGAATGGTGTCACTTTTGGGTATTTGCGGTCACCTAGGCCCCTCAAAGTCCCTTGAAATGTGATGTGATCGCTAAAAAATGTTTTGTAAATCTTGATGTAAAATTGAGAAATTGCTGATGACCTTTGAACCCTTCTAACTTCCTAACCAACAAAAAATGCTGTTTCCAAAATTGTGCTGATGTAAATTATATAAATTAAAAGAGAAAGGAAGCGCACATAGAGTAATATTGCTATTAAACAGGTCCCTCCGACCCCAAATGGTTAAACTCACCTGATGTAGTTGTGAGTGTCACAACTACAATAAAAGCACACAGGAGGTCGCTGCAGCTCCCAGCTGAGAACTGAAGAATCCAGAAAACAGTGATAAAGAGCTGGAATCAAAATGCCGCGCTGACCACAAGATAAAAACAGAGTAAATCACCCACTCCGTTTATTTTGCCTACACGTGTTTCGTGGCACGATGCCCTGAGGAAGTGGCTATGTGCCACGAAACACGTGTAGGCAAAATAAACGGAGTGGGTGATTTACTCTGTTTTTCCTAGTGTCAGCGCGGCATTTTGATTCCAGCTCTTTATCACTGTTTTCTGGAGGATGCTGATGTAAATTAGACATGTGGGAAATGTGATTTATTAAAAAAAAAAAAAGCTTCAGTATTGCCGCATAATCTTCTTTCCTCATGATGTCATCTATTGTGTGAAGTTCACCAGTCCCTCCTGCAGCAAAACAACCCATTACATGATGCTGCCTCCCCTGTGTTTCACAGTTGGGATGGTGTTCTTAGGCTTCCAAGCATCTCCCTTTTCCTCCAAACATAACAATGGTCATTATGAGCAAACAGTTCAATTTTAGTTTTGTCAGACCACAGGACATCTCCAAAAATTTAGGTTGCTGTGTGCATTTGTAAACATTAATCTGGCTTTTTTATGTTTATTTTGGAGTAATGGCTTCTTCCTGGTAGAGTGGCCTTTCAGCCCATGTTGATACAATCATCATTTCACTGTGGATAATGACACAATCTTACCAGCTTCCGCCATCATCTTCACAAGATTTTTTGCTTTTATTCTTGGGTTGGTGTGAACATGTCAGACCAAAGCACGTTCGTCTCTGTGACACAGAACCCGTCTCCTTCCTGAGCAGTATGATGGCTGGACATTCCCATCTTGTTTGTACTTGACTATAAATGTTTGTACAGATGAACGAGGCAAATCCTCAGTTCTCTTGCTGATATCTTGGCTGATTTTTTTTAGACTTTACCATGATTCTACACGAAGATGCAGTGTGTTTCAGGTGTGCATTAGAATACATCCACAGGTGTGTCCCTAATCAACTCAGATGTTGCCAATAAGCCTATCAGAAGCTTCCAAACACATGACATCATATGGGCTGTTCCAAATTGTATAAATGCATAATAAACTTAGTGTATGTAAACTTGTGACTTTGCTGAAAGTAATAAAAATGATGTAAAACATTCTGTCATTATTCAGACATTTGGTAAATATTAATAATTATGGTAATCCTGATTGACCTAAAAAGTCAAGGTTTATTCTGATTTCATGTCAGATAGTGAGAAAATCATGCAGATGTGTGTTTTTATATAGAGTATGGAAACGTCTGCTTTCACCTGTAGATATTGATGATGTATCCTTACCTTTTGGATAAATCATCCATATCAGGTCTTTTGGATCTGACGTCTGTCACCCCCATGTTCAGCTGTGCACAGGGTCTCTGCAGCCAGAAGTGAAGTAGCTCCATTCACTGTATAGGGTTGTCTTATATAGAAACATCCCCGCTCATGTCCTCTAAACCATGAAGTGGGACATCAAAAAGCATTTTTACCAGGGCACCATTCAGCCTAAAGCCCTGTCTTGTTCTCCCCTGTAATGTACAGAAATGCATCCAGCTGTTTACCAGGGTTGGGGATACATCCATCTATTGCTGTATAGTGTATATATAAACTTTCTGCACAATGGAGTTACAGAGGCTCCATGTATTGTGGCATCTGGGCACAATGTAATAAAAGCATCATTTTTTTTTCCTTGTTTTTAAGATCTGAGACCTGACTTTCTCCATCAGTGAGTTCATCACCGGGAAGAAGTCAGGGGACGCCTGACACCAGCGGAGGCGACACCGGCAGTGTATCCTGCCAGGATCACCGCAGAAAGCAAAGCTGTACAGTGAGTATAACGGCGGAGGTCCTGGACCCCTCTGTCCTTCCTCCTTAGACTGATATGACATCACAGTGACATCACGATGGGGGACGAGTTCTGTGGCTGCTGTCTTCCCCCTGTGTGGACTCTCCTCTGTCTGCTGTCTCTCTCCCCTCTGTGCTCTCTCCTAATATATGTAAATAAATGTATTTTTAGTTAAATATCTGTTTCTGTGTTTTTTTTAAATATTAAAACAAGCAGCTACTCGCTGCCAACCCCACCTGCCTGGTGTTACCTTTGCTGGCAATGAAAAATATAGGGGAGCCCTATTTTTTTTTTTTTAGTTATTTAAATATATAACTAAAAAGAAAAAATTTACCTGGGCTTCACCATATTTTCTCTTCCCAGCCATTACATGGAAGACTATGTGGGGTGCATTATAATATATAGAGGACTATGAGGAAGCATTATTCTACATAGAAGGCAATATGGTGCCCATTATAGTATATGGAGGACCAGGGCCGGCCTTAGGCTGAATGGTGCCCTGTGCAAATTTGCCATTTGGTGCCCCCACCAAGATGAAGATTTGTTTCTCGTCTGATTTAAATGCATCATGAACAAATCATTAAAGTCATTATCAGTACTTGAATACAACACCAGAACCTTCATCAGTACAGGAATATATACTCAGAACCTTAATCAGTAAATTAACAAATCACCAGATCCACCATCAATACAGGAGTACAACACAAGAATCACCATCACTAAATGATCACCAGAACCATTAGCATTACATGAGTATATCACCAGAACCACCATCAGTAAATGACTACATCACCAAAACTATCATCAGTACATGAATACGTCACGAGAACAATGATCAACACATTTATGCAGATACACATATAACCATATACATCTTAAAAGAGATAGTATTACAGTGTTGGCCAAAAGTATTGACACCCCTGCAATTCTGTCAGATAATACTCAGTTTCTTCCTGAAAATGATTGCAACCACAAATTCTTTGATATTATTATCTTTATTTAATTTGCCTTAAATGAAAAAACACAAAAGAGAATGAAGCAAAAAGCAAAACATTGATCATTTCACACAAAACTCCAAAAATGGGCCGGACAAAAGTATTGGCACCCTCAGCCTAATACTTGGTTGCACAACCTTTAGCCAAAATAACTGCGATCAACCGCTTCCGGTAACCATCAATGAGTTTCTTACAATGCTCTGCTGGAATTTTAGACCATTCTTCTTTGGCAAACTGCTCCAGGTCCCTGATATTTGAAGGGTGCCTTCTCCAAACTGCCATTTTTAGATCTCTCCACAGTGTTTCTATGGGATTCAGGTCTGGACTCATTGCTGGCCACCTTAGAAGTCTCCAGTGCTTTCTCTCAAACCATTTTCTAGTGCTTTTTGAAGTGTGTTTTGGGTCATTGTCCTGCTGGAAGACCCATGACCTCTGAGGGAGACCCAGCTTTCTCACACTGGGCCCTACATTATGCTGCAAAATTTGTTGGTAGTCTTCAGACTTCATAATGCCATGCACACGGTCCCCCCCTCGGCTTATACACGGGTCATACGGTATGCTGTGGGGGAGGGGGCTGCACCGGTGGCTGGAGGAGGCAGGATGGGGCCGCGGTGACCGCAAGCGGTCACGTGGGGCCGCCTCATTAGTGCAATGAATATACACGCATCCCCCCGTCCATCAGCGGCGGGGGGATGCCGAGCATATTGCACTACACAGCCCCCCCCTCCTTATTATGGGTCCCCCTGTGCAGTAATAAACAGCCCCACCCCTCCTTAGTATGTCCCCCCCCAGGCTGCGGCAGCTGTCAAAATAACAAACACTTTATACATCACCTTCCGGCGCAGCTCCTCCGGTCCTCCACTCCTCCGCTCGCCGGCTTCTTCTTCCTTCTTGTGCCGGTGTCATGTGACCAGGCGCAGGAGATGACGTCATTTACTGCGCGCGGTCACAGAAGCCGGCACCAGAAGGAAGAAGACGCCGGACCGAGGACCGGAGGAGCTGCGCCGGAAGGTGATGTATAAAGTGTTTGTTATTTTGACAGCTGCCGCAGCCTGGGAGGGGATATACTAAGGAGGGGGGGGGCTGTTTATTACTGCACTGGGGGACCCATAATAAGGAGGGGGGGGCTGTTTACTACCACTGGGGCTGTATATACCTCTGGGGCTGCTGGATACTACCACTGGGGCTGTATATACCACTGGCGCTGTATACTACCACTGGGGCTGTATATACCACTGGGGCTGTATATACCACTGGGGCTGCTGGATACTACCACTGGGGCTGTATATACCACTGGGGCTGAATATACCTCTGGGGGTGCTGGATACTACCACTGGGGCTGTATATACCACTGGGGCTGCTGTATACTACCACTGGGGCTGTATACTACCTCTGGGGCTGCTGGATACTACCACTGGGGCTGTATACTACCTCTGGGGCTGCTGTATACTACCTCTGGGCTGCTGTATACTACCTCTGGGGCTGCTGTATACTACCTCTGGGGATGCTGTATACTACCACTGGGGCTGCTGTATATACCTCTGGGGCTGCTGTATACTAACTACTGGAGCTGCTGCTGTATATACCACTGGGGCTGCTGCTGTATACTACCACTGGTGCTGCTGTATATACCTCTGGGGCTTCTGTATACTACCACTGGGGCTGCTGTATATACTTCTGGGGCTGCTGTATACCACACTGCTGGGGGCTGTATACCTGTGCTGGAGTCCACCCTCGGCTTATACACGAGTCAATAGGTTTTCCCAGGTTTTGGGGGCAAAAGTAGGGGGGTCGGCTTATACACGGGTCGGCTTATACACGAGTATATACGGTACTTTTATTGTGATTGGGGAAAAGGGGGGTGATTTGAACTTTTATATATTTTTTTTTTTACAGGTTTTTAAAAACTTTATTTTTTCATAGATTCTTATATTTAATTTTACACTGCCTCTTTAAGAGGCACCCTGCTGCACTGTCCAATCGCTTCTGGGAGATACAGATGAGCTGCAGCTCATCTGTATCTCCCAGAATCGCGGACCTGCTGTGTTTGGCAGCGTGTGCCAACCACAGCAGGAAAGTGCACCCTGACAGCATCCGGGGTGTAGCCAGGTCCCCGGGCTGTCACGTGAGAGTCGGAGATCCCGCAATGCCATCGCGGGATTTCCGGAGCAGGCGGGGAACAGCGCGTTCCCCGCCACGGCCGCCTTGGATCCCGCTGTCAGTGATTGACAGCGGGATCCAAGGGTTAACAGCCCGACCTCTCAGCTGATCACATCAGCTGAGATGTCGGCTGTTTGATGTGAGCGCCGTGCCGTAGCTCACATCAAACACCCTTAACCCGCCCAGTTGAAAATTGCAAAATTTTCAAACTTTTCGCTAAAAATTCCATATTTTTCACAAATAAACGTGAAAAATATCGTCCTAAATTTATCACTAACTTGAAGTACAATATGTCATGAAATAACAGTCTCAGGATCGCTGGGTCCATTAAAGCTCCAGAGTTATAACCTCATAAAGTGACACTGGGCAGAATTGTTAAAAATGGTCATTAATGTGGAAATTGGCTCTGTCACTAAGGGGTTAAATGTTCAATGGATGTGCGGCTCCATCATTAATCTACTATATAATTGCCGTAGGCATTTTCGTGTCGGCCCCCGAAATCGCCGTGGCTATGTCACTATTGTGACGTCACCACGGCGAAGCATTGGCCGCGTAGCGGCCAATGCGAGTCGTTAGCTGCGCGAGCAATGGCCGCGAGGCCATTGCGAGTCGCTAGCTTTGTGCGAGCAATGGCCGCGAAGCTAGTCGCTAGCCTCAGCGGGAAATCGCTAACTTTGTGGCCGAGCCTCTGGTTCTATTTTCGGCCAGCGACTCGCAATGCCCGCTTCCAATTCACTTAAAATAACAAATAATAAATAAATTTAATAATAATAAAAATAGTAAAAAAAAAAATATAAATAAATAATAAAATAAAAAATAATAATAACAAAAAAAATATATATATATTAAATTAAGATATTAATTACATTAACTAATTAAAATATAAGTATTGGACCCCCCAAAAAAAGTATTGGACCAGCCCCCAAAAGTATTGGACCTCCCCCCAAAAGTATTGGACCCCCCCAAAAAAGTATTGGACCCCCCCCCAAAAGTATTGGACCCCCCAAAAAAAGTATTGGACCCCCCAAAAAAAGTATTGGACCCCCCAAAAAAAGTATTGGACCCCCCCCCCCCAAAAGTATTGGACCCCCCAAAAAAAGTATTGGACCCCCCCAAAAAAGTATTGGACCTCCCCCCAAAAGTATTGGACCCCACAAAAAAAGTATTGGACCCCCAAAAAAAGTATTGGACCCCCAAAAAAGTATTGGACCCCCCCAAAAAAAGTATTGGACCCCCCCAAAAGTATTGGACCCCCCCCAAAAAAGTATTGGACCCCCCCAAAAAAGTATTGGACCCCCAAAAAAAGTATTGGAACCCCCCCCAAAAGTATTGCACCCCCCAAAAAAAGTATTGGAACCCCCCCAAAAGTATTGGACCCCCCAAAAAAAGTATTGGACCCCCCCCCCCAAAAGTATTGGACCCCCCCAAAAAAAGTATTGGACCCCCCAAAAAAAGTATTGGACCCCCCCCCCCTCCAAAGTATTGGACCCCCCCAAAAAAGTATTGGACCCCCAAAAAAGTATTGGACCCCCCAAAAAAAGTATTGGACCCCCCCCAAAAGTATTGGACCCCCCCAAAAAAGTATTGGACCCCCCAAAAAAAGTATTGGACCCCCCCCCCCCAAAAGTATTGGACCCCCCAAAAAAGTATTGGACCCCCCAAAAAAAAGTATTGGACCCCCCAAAAGTATTGGACCCCCCCAAAAAAGTATTGGACCTCCCCCCAAAAGTATTGGACCCCACAAAAAAAGTATTGGACCCCCCCAAAAAAGTATTGGACCTCCCCCAAAAGTATTGGACCCCACAAAAAAAGTATTGGACCCCACAAAAAAAGTATTGGACCCCCCAAAAAAAGTATTGGACCACCCCAAAAAAGTATTGGACCCCCCAAAAAAAGTATTGGACCCCCCCCAAAAGTATTGGACCCCCCAAAAAAAGTATTGGACCCCCCCCCCAAAAAAAGTATTGGACCCCCCAAAAAAAGTATTGGACCCCCCCCCCAAAAGTATTGGACCCCCCAAAAAAAGTATTGGACCCCCCAAAAAAAGTATTGTGACCCCCCAAAAAAAGTATTGGAACCCCCCCAAAAGTATTGGACACCCCAAAAAAAGTATTGGACCCCCCAAAAAAAGTATTGGACCCCCCAAAAAAAGTATTGGACCCCCCCCAAGTATTGGCCCCCAAAAAGTATTGGACCCCCCAAAAAAAGTATTGGACCCCCAAAAAAAGTATTGGACCCCCAAAAAAGTATTGGACCCCCCCAAAAGTATTGGACCCCCCAAAAAAAGTATTGGACCCCCCCAAAAGTATTGGACCCCCAAAAAGTATTGGACCCCCCAAAAAAGTATTGGACCCCCCAAAAAAAGTATTGGACCCCCCCAAAAAGTATTGGACCCCCCAAAAAAGTATTGGACCCCCCAAAAAAAGTATTGGACCCCCCCAAAAAAAGTATTGGACCCCCCAAAAAAAGTATTGGACCCCCCCCAAAAAAGTATTGGACCCCCCCAAAAAAGTATTGGACCCCCCCAAAAAAGTATTGGACCCCCCCAAAAAAGTATTGGACCCCCCAAAAAAAGTATTGGACCCCCCAAAAAAGTATTGGACCCCCCAAAAAAAGTATTGGACCCCCCAAAAAAAGTATTGGACCCCCCAAAAAAGTATTGGACCCCCCCAAAAAAAGTATTGGACCCCCCCAAAAAAAGTATTGGACCCCCCAAAAAAAGTATTGGACCCCCAAAAAGTATTGGACCCCCAAAAAAGTATTGGACCCCCAAAAAAATATTGACCCCCCCAAAAGTATTGGACCCCCCCAAAAAAGTATTGGACCCCCCAAAAAAAGTATTGGACCCCCCCAAAAAAGTATTGGACCCCCCCAAAAAAAGTATTGGAACCCCCCCAAAAGTATTGGACCCCCCCAAAAAAAGTATTGGACCCCCCCAAAAAGTATTGGACCCCCCCAAAAAAGTATTGGACCCCCCAAAAAAAGTATTGGACCCCCCCCCCCAAAAAAGTATTGGACCCCCCCAAAAAAGTACTCAGACCACTATAACTATTATAAGCAAATGTATGCACGTTCTAGAATCCCGATGCATTTGCATCGGGCTCACAGCTAGTAATATAATAATATACCATTGGAATGAATGTGCTCCATTACTATCAACGGGCAGAAAGTAAGAGAATGGCTGTGATGACATCACTTAAGTGCTGTGGAATATGTTGACGCTATACAAATAAAGTTTTATTATTCCTGTATATGCAAATGAGCGGAACTCTGTGATGTCACAATTGGAATGTGTTTATACCATTCTGTCTTTTCACTGCTGGGGCTCATTCTGCAGTTGGCTGTCATTAGAGACACACTCACCTAGAATTGCTCGTGTGGATTAGCGTTGGTTATTCTGCACAGTGTTATTGGATCTACATCGGGAGGTAAATCTATTGCTTTTTATAGAACTAGAAGTTTTTAGAAAGACTGAATTTCCCTAAAATCTTATATTTATTATTAACTTCAAATGAACATTCAAACATGAAACCACGACTTAAAAAATGATGGTGAACTGAATAAAGGAGGAGGAAAGGGTAATCCCTGTCTATTAGATTCCCCCTATCCCTACCTGACAGTGGGGTCGGCACCCTAAAGATTCCCCGTGGTGCCAAATTGAATGGACACTTAATACCCTTTAGGGTAAATACCAGTTTTAAAATACCTAAAATATCTAATGGCCTTTTCTAGTTATTTTTATTGTTTTCTCTTTTGTACACTGAGCTGGTGATAGGGGCAATAGCTTGTTTGTATAATACTTTATGGCTTAATTTTATTAATAGGGGGTATTCATTTAGTGTGTTTGTAAAAAAAAAGTGGTGTCAGAAATGAATTGTAGCTCAAAAAAAGAGGGGGAAAAATACAGAAAAAGACCCAAAAAAGTGGTTATTTGTCAATGAGGTTGGTTTAGTGAATGTGCTGTTCTATCTCATAAGTGGTGAATATGCATAAAGGAGAAGTCTTGTTAATTATAGGCGTCCTCCCACTCACCAAAACAGCCCAGAGTGCCAAAAATTACATATACAAAAAAATGTCCTAGTTGTCCACATAAAGGTAAATTAGGTTCATGGGATATTCTAAATCAGGGTCTCAAACTCCAGGCCTCGAGGGCCGCACACAGTCCAGGTTTTCAGGATTTCCTTAGAATTTGACAGTTGGTCATTTGAACACCAACTGTCAAATGCTATGGAAAACCTGAAAACCTGCACTGTGTGCGGCCCTCGAGGCCTGGAGTTTGAGACCCCTGTTCTAAATGCTATGATGCAAGTAACCGTCCAATGTAGGTCCACGGCGTGATAGTGAGAGACTTTATCTGTATTATTTGGACACAATTTGGTAATTATAGTAGATGGGCAATGTATGGCATTGTGGCTGTGTTTGGGGAATTTTAATTCATATCATTTGGCAAATGCAACATTGTTACAGGATTATCCAAAATTGTTTGGGTGCGATGTTTTCTCGCATTGCACTCGCAGATTTTATATGCAGATGTGAGTGAACCCTTCAGGCATCTAGTTTCTAAAATGGGGTGACTTATGGGGGTTCTCTGCTGTTTAGGCCCCTAGGGGCCCTGCAAATGTGACATGGCGCCTGCAATTTATTTCAGCGTTTCTAAAATTCAAATATTGTTCCTTCCGCTCCGAGTCCTCCCATTTCTCCAAAGAGGCTTCTGACCACAGGCGGGGTATCGCTGTGCTCATAAGAAAGTGGGTAACAAACTGTGGGGTCACTTTTTGGTTTTACCTCTTATAAAAGTAAAAAATTTGGTGCTAAAGCAACTCTTTTGTGACAAAAAGAAAATGTTCAATATGACGTCCTATTGTTATCAAATTCTGATCCTGTGGGTTCACAATCCTCACTATACCCCTAGATATAATCTGAGGAGTTTAGTTTCCAAACTAGTATCACTTATATGGGGTTTTCTGCTCTTTAGGTATCTTAGGGGTCCGAGAAATGCAACATGGGGCCCGTTGTCTATTTCAGCCAAATTTGCTTTCCAAAATTCCTATATTGCTCCATCCATTCTGAGTCCGGCTGTTTGTCCAATCAGAGGTTTCTGACCACATATGGGGTATCGCCGCATTTAGCATATCCCTGGCAACAAATTTTGGCATCCAATTTATCATACTATCCCTGGTAAAAGTGAATAAATTGAGGCTAAAGGAACATTTTTAGGTAAAATATAAATGGAATTCTTCTTTCAATCCACCTTGCATTCATTTCTGTGAAGCAGTGAAGGGTTAATAATTCTCTTGAATGTGGTTATGAGTACCTTGACAGGGGCAGTTTTTGGAATGGTGTCACTTTTGGGTATTTGCGGTCACCTAGGCCCCTCAAAGTCCCTTGAAATGTGATGTGATCGCTAAAAAATGGTTTTGTAAATCTTGATGTAAAATTGAGAAATTGCTGATGACCTTTGAACCCTTCTAACTTCCTAACCAACAAAAAATGCTGTTTCCAAAATTGTGCTGATGTAAATTAGACATGTGGGAAATGTGATTTATTAAAAAAAAAAAGCTTCAGTATTGCCGCATAATCTTCTTTCCTCATGATGTCATCTATTGTGTGAAGTTCACCAGTCCCTCCTGCAGCAAAACAACCCATTACATGATGCTGCCTCCCCTGTGTTTCACAGTTGGGATGGTGTTCTTAGGCTTCCAAGCATCTCCCTTTTCCTCCAAACATAACAATGGTCATTCTGAGCAAACAGTTCAATTTAAGTTTCGTCAGACCACAGGACATCTCCAAAAATGTAGGTTCCTGTGTGCATTTGTAAACATTAATCTGGCTTTTTTATGTTTATTTTGGAGTAATGGCTTCTTCCTGGTAGAGTGGCCTTTCAGCCCATGTTGATACAGTCATCATTTCACTGTGGATAATGACACAATCTTACCAGCTTCCGCCATCATCTTCACAAGATTTTTTGCTTTTATTCTTGGGTTGGTATGAACATGTCAGACCAAAGCACGTTCGTCTCTGTGACACAGAACCCGTCTCCTTCCTGAGCAGTATGATGGCTGGACATTCCCATCTTGTTTGTACTTGACTATAAATGTTTATACAGATGAACGAGGCAAATCCTCAATTCTCTTACTGATATCTTGGCTGATTTTTTTTAGACTTTACCATGATTCTACACGAAGATGCAGTGTGTTTCAGGTGTGCATTAGAATACATCCACAGGTGTGTCTCTAATCAACTCAGATGTTGCCAATAAGCCTATTAGAAGCTTCCAAACACATGACATCATATGGGCCGTTCCAAATTGTATAAAGGCATAATAAACTTAGTGTATGTAAACTTGTGACTTTGCTGAAAGTAGTAAAAATGATGTAAAACATTCTGTCATTATTCAGACATTTGGTAAATATTAATAATTATGGTAATCCTGATTGACCTAAAAAGTCAAGGTTTATTCTGATTTCATGTCAGATAGTGAGAAAATCATGCAGATGTGTGTTTTTATATAGAGTATGGAAACGTCTGCTTTCACCTGTAGATATTGATGTTGTATCCTTACCTTTTGGATAAATCATCCATATCAGGTCTTTTTGGATCTGACGTCTGTCACCCCCATGTTCAGCTGTGCACAGGGTCTCTGCAGCCAGAAGTGAAGTAGCTCCATTCACTGTATAGGGTTGTCTTATATAGAAACATCCCCGCTCATGTCCTCAAAACCATGAAGCGGGACATCAAAAAGCATTTTTACCAGGGCACCATTCAGCCTAAAGCCCTGTCTTGTTCTCCCCTGTAATGTACAGAAATGCATCCAGCTGTTTACCAGGGTTGGGGATACATCCATCTATTGCTATATAGTGTATATATAAACTTTCTGCACAATGGAGTTACAGAGGCTCCATGTATTGTGGCATCTGGGCACAATGTAATAAAAGCATCATTTTTTTTTCATTGTTTTTAAGATCTGAGACCTGACTTTCTCCATCAGTGAGTTCATCACCGGGAAGAAGTCAGGGGACACCTGACACCAGCGGAGGCGACACCGGCAGTGTATCCTGCCAGGATCACCGCAGAAAGCAAAGCTGTACAGTGAGTATAACGACGGTGGTCCTGGACCCCTCTGTCCTTCCTCCGTAGACTGATATGACATCACAGTGACATCACGATGGGGGACGAGTTCTGTGGCTGCTGTCTTCCCCCTGTGTGGACTCTCCTCTGTCTGCTGTCTCTCTCCCCTCTGTGCTCTCTCCTAATATATGTAAATAAATGTATTTTTAGTTAAAAATCTGTTTCTGTGTTTTTTTTAAATATTAAAACAAGCAGCTACTCGCTGCCAACCCCACCTGCCTGGTGTTACCTTTGCTGGCAATGAAAAATATAGGGAGCCCTATTTTTTTTTTTTTTAGTTATTTAAATATATAACTAAAAAGAAAAAATTTGCCTGGGCTTCACCATATTTTCTCTTCCCAGCCATTACATGGAAGACTATGTGGGGTGCATTATAATATATAGAGGACTATGAGGAAGCATTATTCTACATAGAAGGCAATATGGTGCCCATTATAGTATATGGAGGACCAGGGCCGGCCCTGTGCAAATTTGCCATTTGGTGCCCCCACCAAGATGAAGATTTGTTTCTCGTCTGATTTAAATGCATCATGAACAAATCATTTAAGTCATTATCAGTACTTGAATACAACACCAGAACCTTCATCAGTACAGGAATATATACTCAGAACCTTAATCAGTAAATTAACAAATCACCAGATCCACCATCAATACAAGAGTACAACACAAGAATCACCATCACTAAATGATCACCAGAACCATTACCATTACATGAGTATATCACCAGAACCACCATCAGTAAATGACTACATCACCAAAACTATCATCAGTACATGAATACGTCACGAGAACAATGATCAACACATTTATGCAGATACACATATAACCATATACATCTTAAAAGAGATAGTATTACAGTGTTGGCCAAAAGTATTGACACCCCTGCAATTCTGTCAGATAATACTCAGTTTCTTCCTGAAAATGATTGCAACCACAAATTCTTTGGTATTATTATCTTTATTTAATTTGCCTTAAATGAAAAAACACAAAAGAGAATGAAGCAAAAAGCAAAACATTGATCATTTCACACAAAACTCCAAAAATGGGCCGGCAAAAGTATTGGCACCCTCAGCCTAATACTTGGTTGCACAACCTTTAGCCAAAATAACTGCGATCAACCGCTTCCGGTAACCATCAATGAGTTTCTTACAATGCTCTGCTGGAATTTTAGACCATTCTTCTTTGGCAAACTGCTCCAGGTCCCTGATATTTGAAGGGTGCCTTCTCCAAACTGCCATTTTTAGATCTCTCCACAGGTGTTCTATGGGATTCAGGTCTGGACTCATTGCTGGCCACCTTAGAAGTCTCCAGTGCTTTCTCTCAAACCATTTTCTAGTGCTTTTTGAAGTGTGTTTTGGGTCATTGTCCTGCTGGAAGACCCATGACCTCTGAGGGAGACCCAGCTTTCTCACACTGGGCCCTACATTATGCTGCAAAATTTGTTGGTAGTCTTCAGACTTCATAATGCCATGCACACGGTCCCCCCCTCGGCTTATACACGGGTCATACGGTATGCTGTGGGGGAGGGGGGCTGCACCGGTGGCTGGAGGAGGCAGGAGGGGCCGCGGTGACCGCAAGCGGTCACGTGGGGCCGCCTCATTAGTGCAATGAATATACACGCATCCCCCCGTCCATCAGCGGCGGGGGGATGCCGAGCATATTGCACTACACAGCCCCCCCCCCTCCTTATTATGGGTCCCCCTGTGCAGTAATAAACAGCCCCACCCCTCCTTAGTATGTCCCCCCCAGGCTGCGGCAGCTGTCAAAATAACAAACACTTTATACATCACCTTCCGGCGCAGCTCCTCCGGTCCTCCCTCCTCCGCTCGCCGGCTTCTTCTTCCTTCTTGTGCCGGTGTCATGTGACCGGGCGCAGGAGATGACGTCATTTACTGCGCGCGGTCACAGAAGCCGGCACCAGAAGGAAGAAGACGCCGGACCGAGGACCGGAGGAGCTGCGCCGGAAGGTGATGTATAAAGTGTTTGTTATTTTGACAGCTGCCGCAGCCTGGTGGGGGACTATACTAAGGAGGGGGGGGGCTGTTTATTACTGCACTGGGGACCCATAATAAGGAGGGGGGGGGCTGTTTACTACCACTGGGGTTGTATATACCTCTGGGGCTGCTGGATACTACCACTGGGGCTGTATATACCACTGGGGTCTGGGCTTATATACCACTGGGGCTGCTGGATACTACCACTGGGGCTGTATATACCACTGGGGCTGAATATACCTCTGGGGGTGCTGGATACTACCACTGGGGCTGTATATACCACTGGGGCTGCTGTATACTACCACTGGGGCTGTATACTACCTCTGGGGCTGCTGGATACTACCACTGGGGCTGTATACTACCTCTGGGGCTGCTGTATACTACCTCTGGGCTGCTGTATACTACCTCTGGGCTGCTGTATACTACCTGTGGGGATGCTGTATACTACCACTGGGGGCTGCTGTATACTAACTACTGGAGCTGCTGCTGTATATACCACTGGGGCTGCTGCTGTATACTACCACTGGTGCTGCTGTATATACCTCTGGGGCTTCTGTATACTACCACTGGGGCTGCTGTATATACCTCTGGGGCTGCTGTATACCACACTGCTGGGGGCTGTATACCTGTGCTGGAGTCCACCCTCGGCTTATACACGAGTCAATAGGTTTTCCCAGGTTTTGGGGCAAAAGTAGGGGGGTCGGCTTATACACGGGTCGGCTTATACACGAGTATATACGGTACTTTTATTGTGATTGGGGGAAAAGGGGGTGATTTGAACTTTTATATATTTTTTTTTTTACAGGTTTTTAAAAACTTTATTTTTTCATAGATTCTTATATTTAATTTTACACTGCCTCTTTAAGAGGCACCCTGCTGCACTGTCCAATCGCTTCTGGGAGATACAGATGAGCTGCAGCTCATCTGTATCTCCCAGAATCGCGGACCTGCTGTGTTTGGCAGCGTGTGCCAACCACAGCAGGAAAGTGCACCCTGACAGCATCCGGGGTGTAGCCAGGTCCCCGGGCTGTCACGTGAGAGTCGGAGATCCCGCAATGCCATCGCGGGATTTCCGGAGCAGGCGGGGAACAGCGCGTTGCAGTCCCGCTGTCAGTGATTGACAGCGGGATCCAAGGGGTTAACAGCCCGACCTCTCAGCTGATCACATCAGCTGAGATGTCGGCTGTTTGATGTGAGCGCCGTGCCGTAGCTCACATCAAACACCCTTAACCCGCCCAGTTGAAAATTGCAAAATTTTCAAACTTTTCGCTAAAAATTCCATATTTTTCACAAATAAACGTGAAAAATATCGTCCTAAATTTATCACTAACTTGAAGTACAATATGTCATGAAATAACAGTCTCAGGATCGCTGGGGTCCATTAAAGCTCCAGAGTTATAACCTCATAAAGTGACACTGGGCAGAATTGTTAAAAATGGTCATTAATGTGGAAATTGGCTCTGTCACTAAGGGGTTAAATGTTCAATGGATGTGCGGCTCCATCATTAATCTACTATATAATTGCCGTAGGCATTTTCGTGTCGGCCCCCGAAATCGCCGTGGCTATGTCACTATTGTGACGTCACCACGGCGAAGCATTGGCCGCGTAGCGGCCAATGCGAGTCGTTAGCTGCGCGAGCAATGGCCGCGAGGCCATTGCGAGTCGCTAGCTTTGTGCGAGCAATGGCCGCGAAGCTAGTCGCTAGCCTCAGCGGGAAATCGCTAACTTTGTGGCCGAGCCTCTGGTTCTATTTTCGGCCAGCGACTCGCAATGCCCGCTTCCAATTCACTTAAAATAACAAATAATAAATAAATTTAATAATAATAAAAATAGTAAAAAAAAAAATATAAATAAATAATAAAATAAAAAATAATAATAACAAAAAAAATATATATATATATTAAATTAAGATATTAATTACATTAACTAATTAAAATATAAGTATTGGACCGCCCCCAAAAAGTATTGGACCCCCCCCCAAAAGTATTGGACCTCCCCCCAAAAGTATTGGACCCCCCCCCCAAAAGTATTGGACCCCCCCAAAAAAGTATTGGACCCCCCCCCAAAAGTATTGGACCCCCAAAAAAAAGTATTGGACCCCCCAAAAAAAGTATTGGACCCCCCAAAAAAAGTATTGGACCCCCCCCCAAAAGTATTGGACCCCCCCAAAAAAGTATTGGACCCCCCCAAAAGTATTGGACCCCCCCAAAAAAGTATTGGACCCCCCCCCCCCAAAAGTATTGGACCCCCCAAAAAAGTATTGGACCCCCCCAAAAAGTATTGGACCCCCCCAAAAAAGTATTGGACCCCCCCCAAAAAAGTATTGGACCCCCCCAAAAAAGTATTGGACCCCCCCCCAAAAGTATTGGACCCCCCAAAAAAAGTATTGGACCCCCCCCAAAAAAGTATTGGACCCCCCAAAAAAGTATTGGACCCCCCCAAAAAAAGTATTGGACCCCCCCAAAAGTATTGGACCCCCCCAAAAAAGTATTGGACCCCCCAAAAAAAGTATTGGAACCCCCCCAAAGTATTGCACCCCCCAAAAAGTATTGGACCCCCCAAAAAAAGTATTGGACCCCCCCAAAAGTATTGGACCCCCCAAAAAAAGTATTGGACCCCCCCAAAAAAGTATTGGACCCCCCCTAAAAAGTATTGGACCCCCCCAAAAAAGTATTGGACCCCCCCAAAAAAGTATTGGACCCCCCAAAAAAAGTATTGGACACCCCCCCAAAAAGTATTGGAAAAAAGTATTGGACCCCCAAAAAAAGTATTGGACCCCCCCGCCAAAAAAGTATTGGACCCCCCAAAAAAAGTATTGGACCCCCCAAAAAAAGTATTGGAACCCCCCAAAAGTATTGGACCCCCCCAAAAAAGTATTGGACCCCCCCAAAAAAAGTATTGGACCCCCCCAAAAAAAGTATTGGACCCCCCAAAAAAAGTATTGGACCCCCCCCCAAAAGTATTGGACCCCCCAAAAAAAGTATTGGACCCCCCCTAAAAAGTATTGGACCCCCCCAAAAGTATTGGACCCCCCCAAAAAAGTATTGGACCTCCCCCCAAAAGTATTGGACCCCCCAAAAAAAAGTATTGGACCCCCCAAAAAAAGTATTGGACCCCCCCAAAAAAGTATTGGACCCCCCCCCCCCAAAAGTATTGGACCCCCCAAAAAAAGTATTGGACCCCCCCCAAAAAAGTATTGGACCCCCCAAAAAAGTATTGGACCCCCCCCCCCCCCCAAAAGTATTGGACCCCCCAAAAAAAGTATTGGACCCCCCAAAAAAAGTATTGGAACCCCCCCCAAAAGTATTGGACCCCCCCAAAAAGTATTGGACCCCCCCAAAAAAGTATTGGACCCCCCAAAAAAAAGTATTGGACCCCCCCCAAAAAAGTATTGCAACCCCCCAAAAAAAGTATTGGACCCCCCAAAAAGTATTGGACCCCCCAAAAAAAGTATTGGACCCCCCCAAAAAAAGTATTGGACCCCCCAAAAAAAGTATTGGACCCCCCCCCCCCAAAAGTATTGGACCCCCCAAAAAAAGTATTGGACCCCCCAAAAAAAGTATTGGACTCCCCCAAAAAGTATTGGAACCCCCCCAAAAAAGTATTGGACCCCCCCCAAAAGTATTGGACCCCACAAAAAAAAGTATTGGACCCCCCAAAAAAAGTATTGGACCCCCCCAAAAAGTATTGGACCCCCCAAAAAAAGTATTGGACCCCCCCCCCAAAAGTATTGGACCCCCCCAAAAAAGTATTGGACCCCCCCAAAAAAAGTATTGGACCCCCCAAAAAAGTATTGGACCCCCCCACCAAAAGTATTGGACCCCCCAAAAAAAGTATTGGACCCCCCAAAAAAAGTATTGGACCCCCCCCAAAAGTATTGGACACCCCAAAAAAAGTATTGGAACCCCCCCCAAAAGTATTGGACACCCCAAAAAAAGTATTGGACCCCCCCAAAAAAGTATTGGACCCCCCAAAAAAAGTATTGGACCCCCCCCCAAAAAGTATTGGACCCCCCAAAAAAAGTATTGGACCCCCCAAAAAAAGTATTGGACCCCCCCATCCCCCCAAAAAAAGTATTGGACCCCCCCAAAAAAGTATTGGACCCCCCAAAAAAGTATTGGACCCCCCCAAAAAAGTATTGGACCCCCCCCAAAAGTATTGGACCCCCCAAAAAAAGTATTGGACCCCCCAAAAAAAGTATTGGACCCCCCAAATATGCCCCAAAAGTATTGGACCCCCCAAAAAAAGTATTGGACCCCCCAAAAAAAGTATTGGACCCCCCCAAAAAAGTATTGGACCCCCCCAAAAGTATTGGACCCCCACAAAAAAAGTATTGGACCCCCCAAAAAAAGTATTGGACCCCCCCAAAAGTATTGGACCCCCCAAAAAAAGTATTGGACCCCACAAAAAAAGTATTGGACCCCCCAAAAAAAGTATTGGACCCCCCAAAAAAGTATTGGACCCCCCCAAAAAAGTATTGGACCCCCCCCCAAAAGTATTGGACCCCCCAAAAAAAGTATTGGACCCCCCCCAAAAGTATTGGACCCCCCCAAAAAAAGTATTGGACCCCCCCAAAAAAAGTATTGGACCCCCCCAAAAGTATTGGACCCCCCCCAAAAGTATTGGACCCCCCAAAAAAAGTATTGGACCCCCCAAAAAAAGTATTGGAACCCCCCAAAAGTATTGGACACCCCCAAAAAAAGTATTGGACCCCCCAAAAATACCCCAAAAGTATTGGACCCCCCAAAAAAAGTATTGGACCCCCCCCAAAAAAAGTATTGGACCCCCCCCAAAAGTATTGGACCCCCCAAAAAAAGTATTGGACCCCCCCAAAAAGTATTGGACCCCCCAAAAAAGTATTGGACCCCCCCACAAAAAAGTATTGGACCCCCCCAAAAAGTATTGGACCCCCCAAAAAAAGTATTGGACCCCCCAAAAAAGTATTGGACCCCCCAAAAAAAGTATTGGAACCCCCCCAAAAAAGTATTGGACCCCCCCAAAAAAGTATTGGACCCCCCCAAAAAAGTATTGGACCCCCCCAAAAAAGTATTGGACCCCCCAAAAAAGTATTGGACCCCCCCAAAAAAAGTATTGGACCCCCCCAAAAAAGTATTGGACCCCCCAAAAAAAGTATTGGACCCCCACCCAAAAAAAGTATTGGACCCCCCCCAAAAGTATTGGACCCCCCAAAAAAGTATTGGACCCCCCAAAAAAAGTATTGGACCCCCAAAAAAGTATTGGACCCCCAAAAAAAGTATTGGACCCCCCCCAAAAGTATTAGGACCCCCCAAAAAAAGTATTGGACCCCCCCCAAAAGTATTGGACCCCCCCAAAAAAGTATTGGACCCCCCCAAAAAAAGTATTGGACCCCCCCAAAAAGTATTGGACCCCCCCAAAAAAAGTATTGGAACCCCCCCAAGTATTGGACCCCCCAAAAAAAGTATTGGACCCCCCAAAAAAGTATTGGACCCCCCCAAAAAAGTATTGGACCCCCCAAAAAAAGTATTGGACCCCCCCCCCCCCAAAAAGTATTGGACCCCCCCAAAAAAGTACTCAGACCAGCTATAACTATTATAAGCAAATGTATGCACGTTCTAGAATCCCGATGCATTTGCATCGGGCTCACAGCTAGTAATATAATAATATACCATTGGAATGAATGTGCTCCATTACTATCAACGGGCAGAAAGTAAGAGAATGGCTGTGATGACATCACTTAAGTGCTGTGGAATATGTTGACGCTATACAAATAAAGTTTTATTATTCCTGTATATGCAAATGAGCGGAACTCTGTGATGTCACAATTGGAATGTGTTTTATACCATTCTGTCTTTTCACTGCTGGGGCTCATTCTGCAGTTGGCTGTCATTAGAGACACACTCACCTAGAATTGCTCGTGTGGATTAGCGTTGGTTATTCTGCACAGTGTTATTGGATCTACATCGGGAGGTAAATCTATTGCTTTTTATAGAACTAGAAGTTTTTAGAAAGACTGAATTTCCCTAAAATCTTATATTTATTATTAACTTCAAATGAACATTCAAACATGAAACCACGACTTAAAAAATGATGGTGAACTGAATAAAGGAGGAGGAAAGGGTAATCCCTGTCTATTAGATTCCCCCTATCCCTACCTGACAGTGGGGTCGGCACCCTAAAGATTCCCCGTGGTGCCAAATTGAATGGACACTTAATACCCTTTAGGGTAAATACCAGTTTTAAAATACCTAAAATATCTAATGGCCTTTTCTAGTTATTTTTATTGTTTTCTCTTTTGTACACTGAGCTGGTGATAGGGGCAATAGCTTGTTTGTATAATACTTTATGGCTTAATTTTATTAATAGGGGGTATTCATTTAGTGTGTTTGTAAAAAAAAAGTGGTGTCAGAAATGAATTGTAGCTCAAAAAAAGAGGGGGAAAAATACAGAAAAAGACCCAAAAAAGTGGTTATTTGTCAATGAGGTTGGTTTAGTGAATGTGCTGTTCTATCTCATAAGTGGTGAATATGCATAAAGGAGAAGTCTTGTTAATTATAGGCGTCCTCCCACTCACCAAAACAGCCCAGAGTGCCAAAAATTACATATACAAAAAAATGTCCTAGTTGTCCACATAAAGGTAAATTAGGTTCATGGGATATTCTAAATCAGGGGTCTCAAACTCCAGGCCTCGAGGGCCGCACACAGTCCAGGTTTTCAGGATTTCCTTAGAATTTGACAGTTGGTCATTTGAACACCAACTGTCAAATGCTATGGAAAACCTGAAAACCTGCACTGTGTGCGGCCCTCGAGGCCTGGAGTTTGAGACCCCTGTTCTAAATGCTATGATGCAAGTAACCGTCCAATGTAGGTCCACGGCGTGATAGTGAGAGACTTTATCTGTATTATTTGGACACAATTTGGTAATTATAGTAGATGGGCAATGTATGGCATTGTGGCTGTGTTTGGGGAATTTTAATTCATATCATTTGGCAAATGCAACATTGTTACAGGATTATCCAAAATTGTTTGGGTGCGATGTTTTCTCGCATTGCACTCGCAGATTTTATATGCAGATGTGAGTGAACCCTTCAGGCATCTAGTTTCTAAAATGGGGTGACTTATGGGGGTTCTCTGCTGTTTAGGCCCCTAGGGGCCCTGCAAATGTGACATGGCGCCTGCAATTTATTTCAGCGTTTCTAAAATTCAAATATTGTTCCTTCCGCTCCGAGTCCTCCCATTTCTCCAAAGAGGTTTCTGACCACAGGCGGGGTATCGCTGTGCTCATAAGAAAGTGGGTAACAAACTGTGGGGTCACTTTTTGGTTTTACCTCTTATAAAAGTAAAAAATTTGGTGCTAAAGCAACTCTTTTGTGACAAAAGAAAATGTTCAATATGACGTCCTATTGTTATCAAATTCTGATCCTGTGGGTTCACAATCCTCACTATACCCCTAGATATAATCTGAGGAGTTTAGTTTCCAAACTAGTATCACTTATATGGGGTTTTCTGCTCTTTAGGTATCTTAGGGGTCCGAGAAATGCAACATGGGCCCGTTGTCTATTTCAGCCAAATTTGCTTTCCAAAATTCCTATATTGCTCATCCATTCTGAGTCCGGCTGTTTGTCCAATCAGAGGTTTCTGACCACATATGGGGTATCGCCGCATTTAGCATATCCCTGGCAACAAATTTTGGCATCCAATTTATCATACTATCCCTGGTAAAAGTGAATAAATTGAGGCTAAAGGAACATTTTTAGGTAAAATATAAATGGAATTCTTCTTTCAATCCACCTTGCATTCATTTCTGTGAAGCAGTGAAGGGTTAATAATTCTCTTGAATGTGGTTATGAGTACCTTGACAGGGGCAGTTTTTGGAATGGTGTCACTTTTGGGTATTTGCGGTCACCTAGGCCCCTCAAAGTCCCTTGAAATGTGATGTGATCGCTAAAAAATGGTTTTGTAAATCTTGATGTAAAATTGAGAAATTGCTGATGACCTTTGAACCCTTCTAACTTCCTAACCAACAAAAAATGCTGTTTCCAAAATTGTGCTGATGTAAATTATATAAATTAAAAGAGAAAGGAAGCGCACATAGAGTAATATTGCTATTAAACAGGTCCCTCCGACCCCAAATGGTTAAACTCACCTGATGTAGTTGTGAGTGTCACAACTACAATAAAAGCACACAGGAGGTCGCTGCAGGCTCCCAGCTGAGAACTGAAGAATCCAGAAAACAGTGATAAAGAGCTGGAATCAAAATGCCGCGCTGACCACAAGGATAAAAACAGAGTAAATCACCCACTCCGTTTATTTTGCCTACACGTGTTTCGTGGCACGATGCCCTGAGGAAGTGGCTATGTGCCACGAAACACGTGTAGGCAAAATAAACGGAGTGGGTGATTTACTCTGTTTTTATCCTTGTGGTCAGCGCGGCATTTTGATTCCAGCTCTTTATCACTGTTTTCTGGAGGATGCTGATGTAAATTAGACATGTGGGAAATGTGATTTATTAAAAAAAAAAAAAGCTTCAGTATTGCCGCATAATCTTCTTTCCTCATGATGTCATCTATTGTGTGAAGTTCACCAGTCCCTCCTGCAGCAAAACAACCCATTACATGATGCTGCCTCCCCTGTGTTTCACAGTGTTCTTAGGCTTCCAAGCATCTCCCTTTTCCTCCAAACATAACAATGGTCATTATGAGCAAACAGTTCAATTTTAGTTTTGTCAGACTACAGGACATCTCCAAAAATGTAGGTTCCTGTGTGCATTTGTAAACATTAATCTGGCTTTTTTATGTTTATTTTGGAGTAATGGCTTCTTCCTGGTAGAGTGGCCTTTCAGCCCATGTTGATACAATCATCATTTCACTGTGGATAATGACACAATCTTACCAGCTTCCGCCATCATCTTCACAAGATTTTTTGCTTTTATTCTTGGGTTGGTGTGAACATGTCAGACCAAAGCATGTTCGTCTCTGTGACACAGAACCCGTCTCCTTCCTGAGCAGTATGATGGCTGGACATTCCCATCTTGTTTGTACTTGACTATAAATGTTTGTACAGATGAACGAGGCAAATCCTCAATTCTCTTACTGATATCTTGGCTGATTTTTTTTAGACTTTACCATGATTCTACACGAAGATGCAGTGTGTCTCAGGTGTGCATTAGAATACATCCACAGGTGTGTCCCTAATCAACTCAGATGTTGCCAATAAGCCTATCAGAAGCTTCCAAACACATGACATCATATGGGCTGTTCCAAATTGTATAAAGGCATAATAAACTTAGTGTATGTAAACTCGTGACTTTGCTGAAAGTAATAAAAATGATGTAAAACATTCTGTCATTATTCAGACATTTGGTAAATATTAATAATTATAATTATTATTATTATGGTAATCCTGATTGACCTAAAAAGTCAAGGTTTATTCTGATTTCATGTCAGATAGTGAGAAAATCATGCAGATGTGTGTTTTTATATAGAGTATGGAAACGTCTGCTTTCACCTGTAGATATTGATGATGTATCCTTACCTTTTGGATAAATCATCCATATCAGGTCTTTTGGATCTGACGTCTGTCACCCCCATGTTCAGCTGTGCACAGGGTCTCTGCAGCCAGAAGTGAAGTAGCTCCATTCACTGTATAGGGTTGTCTTATATAGAAACATCCCGCTCATGTCCTCATAAACCATGAAGTGGGACATCAAAAAGCATTTTTACCAGGGCACCATTCAGCCTAAAGCCCTGTCTTGTTCTCCCCTGTAATGTACAGAAATGCATCCAGCTGTTTACCAGGGTTGGGGATACATCCATCTATTGCTGTATAGTGTATATATAAACTTTCTGCACAATGGAGTTACAGAGGCTCCATGTATTGTGGCATCTGGGCACAATGTAATAAAAGCATCATTTTTTTTTCCTTGTTTTTAAGATCTGAGACCTGACTTTCTCCATCAGTGAGTTCATCACCGGGAAGAAGTCAGGGGACGCCTGACACCAGCGGAGGCGACACCGGCAGTGTATCCTGCCAGGATCACCGCAGAAAGCAAAGCTGTACAGTGAGTATAACGGCGGAGGTCCTGGACCCCTCTGTCCTTCCTCCTTAGACTGATATGACATCACAGTGACATCACGATGGGGGACGAGTTCTGTGGCTGCTGTCTTCCCCCTGTGTGGACTCTCCTCTGTCTGCTGTCTCTCTCCCCTCTGTGCTCTCTCCTAATATATGTAAATAAATGTATTTTTAGTTAAAAATCTGTTTGTGTTTTTTTTAAATATTAAAACAAGCAGCTACTCGCTGCCAACCCCACCTGCCTGGTGTTACCTTTGCTGGCAATGAAAAATATAGGGGAGCCCTATTTTTTTTTTTTTAGTTATTTAAATATATAACTAAAAAGTAAAAATTTGCCTGGGCTTCACCATATTTTCTCTTCCCAGCCATTACATGGAAGACTATGTGGGGTGCATTATAATATATAGAGGACTATGAGGAAGCATTATTCTACATAGAAGGCAATATGGTGCCCATTATAGTATATGGAGGACCAGGGCCGGCCTTAGGCTGAATGGTGCCCTGTGCAAATTTGCCATTTGGTGCCCCCACCAAGATGAAGATTTGTTTCTCGTCTGATTTAAATGCATCATGAACAAATCATTAAAGTCATTATCAGTACTTGAATACAACACCAGAACCTTCATCAGTACAGGAATATATACTCAGAACCTTAATCAGTAAATTAACAAATCACCAGATCCACCATCAATACAGGAGTACAACACAAGAATCACCATCACTAAATGATCACCAGAACCATTACCATTACATGAGTATATCACCAGAACCACCATCAGTAAATGACTACATCACCAAAACTATCATCAGTACATGAATACGTCACGAGAACAATGATCAACACATTTATGCAGATACACATATAACCATATACATCTTAAAAGAGATAGTATTACAGTGTTGGCCAAAAGTATTGACACCCCTGCAATTCTGTCAGATAATACTCAGTTTCTTCCTGAAAATGATTGCAACCACAAATTCTTTGGTATTATTATCTTTATTTAATTTGCCTTAAATGAAAAAACACAAAAGAGAATGAAGCAAAAAGCAAAACATTGATCATTTCACACAAAACTCCAAAAATGGGCCAGACAAAAGTATTGGCACCCTCAGCCTAATACTTGGTTGCACAACCTTTAGCCAAAATAACTGCGATCAACCGCTTCCGGTAACCATCAATGAGTTTCTTACAATGCTCTGCTGGAATTTTAGACCATTCTTCTTTGGCAAACTGCTCCAGGTCCCTGATATTTGAAGGGTGCCTTCTCCAAACTGCCATTTTTAGATCTCTCCACAGGTGTTCTATGGCATTCAGGTCTGGACTCATTGCTGGCCACCTTAGAAGTCTCCAGTGCTTTCTCTCAAACCATTTTCTAGTGCTTTTTGAAGTGTGTTTTGGGTCATTGTCCTGCTGGAAGACCCATGACCTCTGAGGGAGACCCAGCTTTCTCACACTGGGCCCTACATTATGCTGCAAAATGTGTTGGTAGTCTTCAGACTTCATAATGCCATGCACACGTCAAGCAGTCCAGTGCCAGAGGCAGCAAAGCAACCCCAAAACATCAGGGAACCTCCGCCATGTTTGACTGTAGGAAACCGTGTTCTTTTCTTTGAATGCCTCTTTTTTTCTCCTGTAAACTCTATATTGATGCCTTTGCCCAAAAAGCGAGAACATTCTTCCAAAACGTTTTAGGCTTTCTCAGGAATGTTTTGACAAACTCCAGCCTGGCTTTTTTATGTCTCGGGGTAAGAAGTGGGGCCTTCTTTGGTCTCCTACCATACAGTCCCTTTTCATTCAGACGCCGACGGATAGTACGGGTTGACACTGTTGTATCCTCGGACTGCAGGGCAGCTTGAACTTGTTTGGATGTTAGTCGAGGTTCTTTATCCACCATCCGCACAATCTTTCGTTGAAATCTGTTGTCAATTTTTCTTTTCCGTCCACATCTAGGAAGGTTAGTCACAGTGCCATGGGCTTTAAACTTCTTGATGACACTGCACACGGTAGACACAGGAACATTCAGGTCTTTGGAGATGGACTTGTAGCCTTGAGATTGCTCATGCTTCCTCACAATTTGGTTTCTCAAGTCCTCAAACAGTTCTTTGGTCTTCTTTCTTTTCTCCATGCTCAATGTGGTACACACAAGGACACAGGACAGAGGTTGAGTCAACTTTAAAGCATGTCAACTGGCTGCAAGTGTGATTTAGTTATTGCCAACACCTGTTAGGTGCCACAGGAAAGTTACAGGTGCTGTTAATTACACAAATTAGAGAAGTATCACATGATTTTTCTAAGGGTGCCAATACTTTTGTCCACCCCCTTTTCTATGTTTGGTGTGGAATTATATCCAATTCGGCTTTAGGACAATTCTTTTTGTGTTTTTTTCATTGAAGACAAATTAAATAAAGATAATAATACCAAAGAATTTGTGATTGGAATCATTTTCAGGAAGAAACTGAGTATTATCTGACAGAATTGCAGGGGTGTCAATACTTTTGGCCAATACTGTATGTATTGTGGTGATGTGGCCCCTGGCCGGGTGCATCACACGGGTTATCAGTGCAGGTCTCTGTTCACATGGGCCGGTTTTCCTGATTGTGTCTGCTGTGTGAAACCTGTTCGGTGTACAGGGGGTTAACAGCTGAAGGTTTTCATGCGCTGAGTGAACAGCTGAGTGTGGGTGCTGAAGATCTGGGTTAATTCATGAGCCTAATGAGCGGATGTGTCTGAACCTGAGTATGAGTGCTTTGCTGGGCTAAACCTGAATGGTACACAGGGGGTTAATCACATCTCAGGTCTGTGTGTGAGTGAGATGTGCTGATTGACTCACTGTGTTGCAGCTGTGGGTGAGGCAGCCTGGATAAGAACCTTCCATGTGTCTGAGTGAGGAGAGGACGATGGGAGTCGGAAGTCCAGACCACTGCCATGTGAGGACTTGCTGGAAGTGATCCGTCCCCGGTGGGGGAAGTGAAGGGAGCCTGCCAGCTCCATACCGTGCACCTGATGTGTGCATGCCAGCCAGTGATGAGGACCGAGGACGGCTCAAGGGCCAGGCGGTCGTATGTGTGGTTTAAGGACCGAAGACGGCTCAAGTGCCAGGCGGTCATATGGACGGCGAGAGAGACCGAGGACGGCTCAAGGGCCGGCGGTCATAAGTGTAGCCGACTTTGGGACTGACTGTGCTAGTCGTGATATGGTCACGTTGACTATGTGATGAGCTATGTAAAAATGCCATGTGTGATGTATGATGTGTATGATGTAGTGTGGGTTGAGACTCCCTAGGAGTAGGGTGAGGATCCCTACAATAGGATGGGGAATAATCCCTGTCAGGGTGTTAGGTGGAGGTAATTGCCATTGGGACCGACAATAGGTCATGAAATGGTCCCGTTGATCCTCATGTGAATGTAATGTAACCAGGGTGTAATGTAATGTGAATGTCATATACTGCAATGTAATGATATGTATATTATATGTGAAAATGTAAAGGGTGTTGTGTGTTACCAGTGGTTTATGGCGTTAAATAAACTACTGTGTGTTATGTTATCCGTTAAAAATGTAGTCGCTGCTGTCACTTTCCCCGTGCCAAGCGGGTTCCCCTGGGGCGCTACCTCACAGTATACATAGCAAAATTAATAGCTGCCAGTGATTCTCTATGGGCCCCTAACCAGGTAATCATGTTTACAACTATAGTGTTGCACCCTATCAGGGATTCAGGAGAATGTGCTGGTGGGAGCCATTCACAGTAATGATACAGATGGAGTCACAGTGAGCTGTCAGTATCATTTTTGGTCATATACCCCTAGTTGACAACCCCTTTAATGACATTGCCTGTACATTTGGGCTTGGTGTCCTGCTGCAAAATAAATGTGGAGCTAATCAGACACCTGCTTGATTGTCTTGTGGACAAAAATGATGGTGGACAGAGCACACGGTGACTATCTGCATCATTATAGTCAATGTCCCTATCAGCGGCTACAATCAAATGCTGTTTTGCAAGGGGCTAGGACGAACGCCCTAATGGAGCCACTACATGAATGCTGAACCACTATCTGAACATAAAAGTACTCCTTATGGTGCATTTACACAACACAGGCGCTAATCACCTGATGCACGAGCAAAACGTTTGTTCATTGGGTGAAATAAGTTATAAGCTTGCTGCCTAAATATCATTATTCTCTGCAGCATAGTCCTGCATATACATGTGCTGCCGAGAACAATATTATAACTTGTGCACAGCAGGAGCACATTAAAGGGGTTGTCCAGGTTTGTCTTGTGATGTAAGTGAAAGCGAGGCCGTGTACATCTAGTCACAATGTGGCCAGATGTGTGCAAATCGCACTGCTGTGGTCACATGACAGCCCGCTCTCACCACCGACACTGGTAACCCTGATAGCACGCAGTGCGCATGCTATGAGGATTCACAAGTCTGCAGTCACAGGCTATTAAACGACTGATGATCGGTTACATATACCAGGCCAGCGGTCTTTATAAGCGGCAATTGTCCATTATAAACGCTCCCTTAGATCCAGGTACCTGATTAGTTGATTTTTTTCTCTGATTGGATTTGGCTCATCCGATTCTTCTTCATCTGGTACAGACACAATGATGACTTTCACATCCACAGCTCGTCTCTGAAGACTTCCAGCCTCTCTGGTCTTCTGCGGCACATTCCAGCACAATGCCCTGAGAAATAACAGCATCAATATAATTACACCTAAAGATATCTGCCTATGCCGTACACTACATAAGCCTTATATTATGTACCTGAATACATATTTCACATAGAGGAAAATCCATGTAAAATGTCGACTTTATTAGCAGAAGTAAAAAGCTTCACATCTACAGAGGCAGCCGACACGTTTCCATCGTTAGGTCATGATCTTCATCAGTAAGGGTACATTTACACGCCGCTACAGGATGGTGGAAACAACCGGGTGCTTCACGTGCACGAGCACGCACAAACGCACCACCTTTACACGCCGCTACAAGGTGCGCTACAGTAGGTTACATCTATCTCTGGATGCACCGTCGGGTGCCTCAAGTTACCTTCTGTAGAGTACCTTACCTCATTTACACACCGCTACAGAAGGTAATATGGGAGGACCTGGTGCAGCAGGGACAACACATAGGCGTGCCAGAGTTGTGGATTACGAGACGCTCGTACGGTGATTGGACACAGCAATAGCATCATGATTGGCCAGCCAGCGCAGGAAAGCTGGCTAATACATGACGCTATTGCAGTTGTGTAGTGTAACTGTTCTGCTCCTTAAATATGCCGCCCTGTGCATCGACAACCAATCGTAACGCAGGAGCTTCCTCCAATGATCGCTGAAGGGGGCCGGTTTCACAGAGGCTGTGTCACGCCCCAGGGATTTAACTAGGTGGCGAAAAAACCTTACCCTACCTTATTTACACGCCAATACAGGCCGTAACCATCGCCTTGAACTCAACCTGTTTATGAGCACTGCTGGGAAACAGGTACATGAAGTGACGAGTGGAAACAACCAACCGTCTTTACACGCCGCTACCTCGGGTTGATTTGGCGGTGCAAGATACATTTCTCTCATTTACCCGGTTGTTTCCACCATCCTGTAGCGCCGTGTAAAGGTACCCTAAGGCCTAATGGTTGAAAAGCGTCCGTTGTGACGTTGGCTGCCTCTGTGGACGTGAAGCTTTTTACTTGTGCTAATAAATATCGATGTTTTAAATTGGCACATCAATTTCTGGATTTCCTCTATGTGATTTATCTACATGCAGCCCGGGACCAGCGGTCAGCCGCGGTTTTTTCGCGGCCGCACCTGCCGCAAGTGCCAAAACCGCAGTTGCCGCAAGCCCGCATATACATTGTATGGGGCTTGCCGCAAGTGTGCTGCAAGTGCAGCCGTTATGCGGTAATCACGGCAGTTGCGTTTTTTTTTTTACCGCAACTGCCGCGATTTAAAAAAATCGCTGATGTGAAAGTACCCTTAGGGTATGTGCCCACAGGACGTTTTTGCTGCGTTTTTCCTGCGGTTTCTGCATGCAGTTTACCATTGGTTTTATGGTAATTTATGCTAATTTGTTCCTGTGGTTTTGATTACCAGCAAAACCAATGTGTTTCACAGAAACGCTATGCCCACACATCGGTTCTGCAAGTGCAAGAACTGTCAAATCCCTGAGGTTTTGGTGCGGATGGGAAAGAATTGACATGTTAATTATTTTCCTTCATTTTTGCTAAAGTCAATGGAAAAAACGCAGGAAAAACGCGCAAAAAACGCACAAAAAAAACGCACAAAAAAACGCAGACAAGATCATAGCTAATCTCCTGTCAAGGACTCCAGGATCCTCAGGTTTTGCTGGGTTCAGGACTGTGGGCACAGACCCTTATACACTTGAATAAATATTTGCCCCACTATATCCCTGCCCATAAAGTGACCCCCCCTACACTGTCTCTCACTATAGATGCCCTCCTTACTGTCCCCTTCATATACTGTGACACCATCCCTCCTCCACAAACTACAGCTGCATCACTGTTTTTCCTTATGAAAATATTCTTCAAACCCTCCCCCCATCTAAACCATGGCCTATACGCTGTCTGTACTACCAATGTACCTGCAATATGGCCCCCATATGGTCAACAACTTTTATGCCCCTCCTCACTCTACCCCTTCTACATATGGTTCCACCTTTTCACATGGTACCTCCTCTATAATTTGCCCTCACACAGCTTGTACCCCACATCACACTCCCTGTACCTGCACATCACACAGCCTGCACCCCTCATCACACAGCCTGCACTCCTACATCACACAGCCCGTATCCCAAATCATACAGCCCGTACCCCACATCACACAGCCCGTCCCTACACATCACACAGCCTGTACCTGCACATCACACAGCCCGTACCCCACGGCCTGTACCCACACATCACACTGCCTGTACCCGCACATAACACTGACTGTATCCCACATCACACAGCCCGTACCCCCACATCATACTGCCTGTACCCCACATCATACAGCCAGTACCCCCACATCACACACCCTGCATCCCTCATCAAACAGCCCGTACCCCCACATCACACTGCCTGTACCCCCACATCACAGACCCTGCACCCTCATCACACAGCCATACCCCCACATCACACAGCCTGTACTCCACATCACACAGCCCGTACCCCACATCACACAGTCCATAACCTCCGGCCTGTACCCCTGCATCACACTGCCTGTACCCCCACATCACACAGACCGTACCCCAAATCAAACAGCCCGTACCCCAAATCAAACAGCCCGTACCCCAAATCAAACAGCCCGTACCCCCATATCACACAGCCTGTACTCCACTTCACACAGCCCGTACCCCCACATCACACAGCCTGTACTCCACATCACACAGCCCATACCCCCACATCACACAGCCCCGTACCCCAAATCATACAGCCCGTACCCCCACATCACACAGCCTGTACCTGCACATCACACAGCCCGTACCCCACGGCCTGTACCCACACATCACACTGCCTGTACTCCAAATCATACAGCCCATACCCCCACATTACACAGCCTTTACCCCCACATAACACAGCCTGTACTCCACATCACACAACCCATACCCCCACATCACACAGCCTGTACCCCTACATCACACAGCCCATAACCCCCTGCCTGTACCCCCGCATCACACTGCCTGTACCCCCACATCACACAGCCCGTACCCCAAATCATACAGCCTGTACCTGCACATCACACAGCCCGTACCCCACGGCCTGTACCCACACATCACACTGCCTGTACCCGCACATAACACTGACTGTATCCCACATCACACAGCCCGTACCCCCACATCATACTGCCTGTGCCCACATCATACAGCCAGTACCCCCACATCACACACCCTGCATCCCAAATCATACAGCCCGTACCCCCACATCGCACAGCCTGTACCTGCACATCACACAGCCCGTACCCCATGGCATGTTCCCACACATCACACTGCCTGTACTCCAAATCATACAGCCCGTAACCCCACATCACACAGCCTGTACCTGCACATCATACAGCCTGTACCCGCACATAACACTGACTGTATCCCACATCATACTGCCTATACCCCAGATCACACAGCTTGTACCCCCACATCACACACCCTGCACCCCTCATCACACAGCCTGTACCCCTACATCACACAGCCCGTACCCCCACATCATACTGCCTTTACCCCAGATCACACAGCCTGTACCCCCATATCACACACCCTGCATCCCTCATCACACAGCCCGTACCCCTACATCACACTGACTGTACCCCCACATCACTCTGACTGTACCCCCACATCACACAGCCTCTACCCCACATCACAACACACCCCATACCCTCACATCACACAGCCTGTACCCCCACATCACACAGCCTGTACCCCCACATCACACAGCCTGTACCCCCACATCACAACACACCCTGTACCCCCACATCACATAGCCTGTACCACCACATCACACAGCCTGTACCCTCACATCACACAGCCTGTACCCCCACATCACAACACACCCTGTACCCTAACATCACATAGCACGTACCCCAAATCATACAGCCTCTACCCCACAGTCTGTTCTCCATATCTCCCATCTCCCCTCATTACCTGTCACACGATCCTCCATCTCCTCCAGCTTCTCCTTTGCATCCTGCTGCTTCAAACACTGGCTCTTCCCACAAGGTCACATGATCATGACATCACCACAGGTCTTGCACCCCCTCCAGCAGTGTATTGTATTCAGTGTGGGGCAGGAGCTGGTTTTAGCCCCTCAGCCCCCACAGTGTGCAGACAGTATAGCCCCTGAGGGACAGTGACTATCCCCCCCCCCTTCAGTGTGCAGACAGTATAGCCCCTGAGGGACAGTGACTATCCCCCCCCCCACAGTGTGCAGACAGTATAGCCCCTGAGGGACAGTGACTATCCCCCCCCCCCCACAGTGTGCAGACAGTATAGCCCCTGAGGGACAGTGACTATCTTCCCCCCACTCATCTGCAGAGGGACAGACAGGGGCACAGCAGACACACAGTGAAGAGGAGCAGGAAGTGAACGTGACGTGCTCTCCCTGCAGCGCCCCCTGGCGGCCCGGGCCCTGTGTGACCGCATGACTCTATGGAGCCGGCTATGTGGAGGACTATGTGGGGCCCATTACCTTATGAAAGGTTATGTGGGGCCATTATAATACTGGACTGGCATTGTCTAGGGCATTATAATATGTGTAGGGCTGTGAAGGAGCAGTTCCACTTTATGGAGGCCTCTGTAGGGCCATTATAGTGTACTAGAAGATGAAGGCCTGATGCTTTCTCATCTGGAGGGCAGTGACATCACAATGGGTGCGGGTTCTGTGGTGCTTGGGCAGAGTCCCCAGAATCGCCCGATCTATCATCCTATTAAATCCGTTAATGAGAGCCGTAAACTCCGTAACAGAAAAAATGGTCCAAACGCCAAAATTCCATTTGGTCGTCACAACATTGCTATAAAATTCAGTAACGGGCGATCAAAACTGTGGATCCCCCCCAAAATGGTATCATTACAATCGTTAGCTTAAGACGCAAAAAATAAGCCATCACCCAGCCCCATATCCCTCAAAATGAGGACGCTATGGGTTGCAGAACATGGCTCAAAAAGTCCATTTTTGTATTTTTGCAAACTTCTGAATTTCTTTTCACCACCTAGATAGCAATAAAGGTATACATGTTGGGTGTCTACGAACTCGTACCGACCCGAGGCATCACCCCGTTACGTCGCTTTTACCTAACGGCCCTCCTCCACTCACTCACTGTCTCATGAACGCTCCTCCCACCCCCACACTTTTCTACCCTGGTACTCCTCCCATGGGACTGGGTCCTCCCTTAGTGGGTCCACCCACGGTCCCCTACCTAGGGTATGTGTGGATGCGTGTAATGAGGGTCCTTTATGCAGCATCCCAATTTCTCAGCCACATGAATACTACACACACTTTTATGGGTGCAGTACCCATCCGTGGCATCCCAACCAGTGGGGCGCCACAGGTTACCAACCTATTATCTCTGGCACACGCCTACAAAACTCTGGGCAGCTCCAATGTGGCGGCTGCCTGGCACTGACTAGTCAGACATGTCCATGTGGAGCCCACTGGGACGGGGTACTCTGTACAGGACCAGGTTGCTGCTGGGGATGTCACAGAGGGCCTGGTCCGGACTGTGTCCCGGGTTCCGCAAGTAAAAGGGGATATTTACAAGGGATTAGGTTTGTCGTGATGCCACCCACGTTTTGTGGTCAGTAATGGGACCACCGCTGCTACAGAACCTCCGGGGATGATGTTAGGCAGCTTGAGATGGAACGGCTATCCGTAGGTAGAGGCTGGTTCCCCGAGGCAGTGGTAATTAAAGTCTATGATGGATATGATAGATGTGGTAGTAAAGGGATGATAGTGGAGACGGTGGCTGCTTGAGGGGGTAATTCGGTCTCGGGTAGAAGGATCACACACTCACGTTTCTGAAGTTTTCCAAAGCTTTACTGCAGATGTTGTAGCAGAGTATTGTCCACGGAGTCTGTACTGGGGCCCTTTTGCTCCCACCCTGTCCAGGTCCTCAGCTTCCTCCTGCTGCGCGGTGTGTGTGGCCCTGCTGCTTCTAGCTGAGCTGCTGGCACTGTCTCTCTCCTCAGAGGTACCCCTTGGCTAGGCAACTTGAGCATTCCGTGTGCTTCTGACCCCGCCGTGTTGCTTCGCTCGGATACAGTGTCGATCTACAGCCTCCACTATCCCGGGATTTACTGTGCTGTGTGTGTTAGTCACAGTTTCGGATCCGGTATCCGATCTGTGCGCTTCTCCGGGGCGAGTGGTGATGTAACTCAGTCTCCCAGATGTGTTTCTCTGTCTTCAGTTCTCCTTCCCTCAAACCCTGGCTAGGCCTGGAATCAGTGAGCAGACTATAGAGAAGCCTGACGCAGCTCCTTTACACTACAGTCTCTCTCAGTTCTGCCAGGAACTGGACTCTTCACAGTACTGCTACGTACTGAACTCTCCTACTAAACTCGTAACTACTTCCTCTTGACCCGGAGTATATAAGGGAGCTGGTTTAGCTCCCCCTCCTGGCCCAGAGGTGCTAGTCTAGTGTCAGTGTGTTGTGGGGAGGGAACCCGTGTGATGTTACTGTGGCACATTAACCCTTGGGGTGCCACATCCACCATGCCGCACCGTCCACACACCACATGCAACAACCTGCAGTCTGAAAATCAACAAGTCGCCACTGCACTAAGCTGGTAAAATGGCGCATCTCCTGCAACAGACCATACCTCCTTCTCCCGAATCACATGCGCAGCACACGGGGCTGTCCGGAGCTGATAGCAGGGGCTTTCTATTTGGGTTGAGTAAGGGATGTGGGAGCAGGAAGGGGGACGAGCACCATCGACCAGAAGAAAGATGGCTGAATGCCTGTATGTACCGAGGGGCGGCACTGAATGTGGGGTTTAAGTTATGGTCAATCAGTCCTGCAGAAGAGGCGTATGTGAAAGGGACAATGCATCCTGCACCAGGGACGTACAAAGAAATCATGGGTTCCCATAGCAAAAATTGTTATTGCCCCCCCCCCAAAAAAAAATATTTGGCTGGGTCACATAGTTACATATCTAACAACCTCATTGCCCCCATAAAGTATGACGCCAACAAAAGTGCCCCCCAAAAACTGTATGAACCGCTGTACAGTGAATTCCTCAACATGCACAGTATGATACCCAACTCTGAACCCCTCAACTATCCCAGCACAGTATGATCCCCAACTCTGTCCCCCACATAGCCCTCCATGTAGTATAATGGGCCTACATACTGTATGATGGCCCCTGCACCTCTTCACACTGTATAATAACCCCCAACACAGCCCTCAAATAGGCCTCCATAAAGTATAAAGCTCCCTCAAAGCCCTCCAAGTATTATCATGCCCCCCACAGAGGCCTCCAAATATTATAATGGCCTCCATATAATCCTCCATATATTATAATGCACCATCCATTTTCCTCCATCTATATACATTATTACCTACTTGCGTGTGTCATCCATTTCTGTCCAGATGTCCATGAAACCCAGAATGCAGTGCGACACCCTGGAAGCATGCCAGAAGCCATGTTAATACACTCAGGTGATGGGAGTGTCAATATGGAGCCTGCTGGTGGTACAAGGGGCTTCAGCAGACACCCCAAATGCCGTAGCCCGAAAACGCCCACCCACTAACCTGTCGCTGCAGCCAGATGCCAGCTATCCCCCCACCGATAAGCTGAGCTTGATTTACAGGACCTGTGGTGACATAACAATCATGAGCGGAGCTACATCACATGTCTATGACGTCATCTTAAATCCTATAACCACAGACAGACAGTCAGGTACTGCAGCTCGTCCTCCGTTCTGCCCCACTCCACTCTGCTCTACCCCATTCTGCCCCACTCCACTCTGCTGTACCCCACTCTGCCCCACTCCACTCTGCCCCACTTCACTTTTCTCTCCCCACTCTGCTCTGCCCCAATCCCCTTTGCCCCATTCCACCCTGCCCCACTGCACTCTGCTCTATCCCACTACACTCTACCCTGCTCTGCCCCACTCCACTTTGCCCCTGCTCTGCCCCCACTCTACTCTACCCCACTTGACTCTGCTCTGCCCCACTCCACTCTACCCTGCTCTGCCCCACTCCACTTTGTCCCTGCTCTGCCCCCACTCTACTCTGCCCCACTCCACTCTGCTCTACCCCACTCTGCCCCGCTCCGCTCTGCCCTGAACTCCCCCTGCTCTTCCCCACTCCGCTCTGCCCCAATTTGCCCAACTCTGCTCAGCTCCACTTTGCCCCTCATGTTCACTCTGTCTTTGCTTTGAGGGCGAGCACAGGGAAGGCAGATCCACCACAGTGGGGGGGGGGCAAAGTGACCACATGGGAGGAGCATGGAAACAAGAAATGGGGGGCCAGAGAGACAGCGCAGGTGAGAGGCCAGAGAGAAATTTTCCAGCACATGCAATTACTTTAATCTCTGTTCTTATTCTTACACAGGAATACAGCCAATTCCAAGACATGGATGAAAACATGGAAAGATGGCGGACATTGTGCAACGATATAAGGGAGTCAGCAAAAAAATCAGATGAAAAACTACAGGAGCTCATGGATGAAGTGGCATCACTGCAGGCGAAGAACATCAGGTAAGAAAGAAATTCTCCTTACAGACTCCATAGACAACTGTACAAGACAGGGACATATCTGATAATCTGGGGGGTTTGTAGAGCCTTCAGAAACTTTTCTTTCAATTCAACAAAGTCTACGTTTAACATGTGACACCATAGCTCCTCCTCCTCCATAGAATGTTTTCTGGTTCTGCTACTAGCTCCTCCCCCTCCATAGAATGTTTTCTGGTTCTGTGAAGTGGGTGTGGCTAACTGTAGTGGGTGGGGCTGTGTGGAGTGGGCAGAGCTAATGCCACACACACACACACACATACATACATACATACACTCAGCTTTATATCTTAGTCACATAATTCTAAACTAGACCTGGACAATGTGTGGCCTGCACGCCACACTTCGGTGTCTCAATTTCACCGGTGTCGCACTTCTACCATTGAGCCTGTGCATACATTAATGGCAATGGCATCATTACATCAGACTGAAGCTGTGGAGAACAGGGCTAGCTGAGGTGTCAGCTCCTAAGAGCAGAGTCTCTGAGTCGGTGCGGCCTGAGTAGGCAGGTGTCAGGCACGGCAGGGGTAGGCTGGTATAGCGGCACAGTAGCTGTAGACAGGAGCAGGTTAGTATGGCGGCACATTAGCGGTAGACAGGTGCAGGCTGGTATGGTGGCACAGTAGCAGTAGACAGGTGCAGGCTGGTATGGAGGCACAGTATCTGTAGACAGCTGCAGGTTTGTATGGCGGCACAGTAGCTGTACATCGCTGCAAGTTGGTGTGGCGGCACAGTAGCTGTAGACAGGTGCAGGCTGGTATGGAGGCACATTAGCAGTAGACAGGTGCAGGCTGGTATGGCGGCACAGTAGCAGTAGACAGGTGCAGGTTGGCTTGGCAGCACAGTAGCGGGAGACAGGTGCAGGTTGGTATGGCGGCACAGTAGCAGTAGACAGGTGCAGGCTGGTATGGTTGCATAGCAAATGTCAGATGCAGGCACTAGGACGAGACACAGGTTAGCAGAAATAGTCATAGGGTACAAGACGGGGACCTGCGAAATAGCAACGTGTTTCTAGGGATTAGACCGTATTGTTCAGGTGCCTCCCAGAAGGAGAAGGAGCTCTAAATACTTCTTCCAGGTAGGGCACGCTGGACCTTTGAGGAAAGGGGACCTAAGCATGCACCCGGAAGGCCTTTGTCACAGGACAGGAGGCAGGAGATGGAGCCCTGGCAGACATCGTGAGCCCGCTGGAAGGTTGAGTATGCTCAGGTCCCAATAGTCATGGTCTCTCATGTGGCCCCTTGGAAAAATGACTTGCCCAAGTTTAGGAGCCCTAGCTGAACCATTCCAGTAATTGAAAGAGATTTTCAATGATCACTTTTCTATTTAGCTTGCAGATGGAGAACACCCAGCTTCTAAAAGAGTCCAGTAATCTAATGCAGAACCAGGAGAAGACCAAAAAATCAGAAGAGAAAGCATTCCGAGTGATGGAGGAGATGGTAAGATCAGCAGTATTATAGCAAAATTTATTCCATGGAGCTTTACATGTGAAAAGAGCATACATAGACAAGTACAAAAATCTTGAACAATACAAGGCTAAACAGGTACAGGAGGGGAGAGGACCCTGCCCGAGAGGGCTTACAGTCTACAAGAGATGGGTGAGAATACAGTAGGTGAGAAGAGAGGACCCTGCCCACGAGAGCTCACAGTCTACAAGGGAAGAGTGAGGATACAGTGGAGGAGGGGAAAGGACCCTGCCCACGAGAGCTCACATTATAAAAGGGTTGTGTGAGGATACAGTAGGTGAGGAGAGAGAACCCTGCCTGCAAGGGCTCACAGTCTACAAGGGATGGGTAAGGATGCAGTAGGTGGGGGAGAGAGGACCCCCCTGCCCACGATAGTTCACAGTCTACAAGGGATGGGTGAGGATACAGTAGGTGAGGAGAGAGAACCCTGCCTGCAAGGGCTCAGACTACAAGGGATGGGTGAGGATACAGTAGGTGAGGAGAGAGAACCCTGCCTGCAAGGGCTCAGACTACAAGGGATGGGTGAGGATACAGTTGGTGAGGAAAGAGTACCCTACCCGCGAGGGCTCACAGTCTACAAGGGATGGGTGAGGATACAGTAGGTGAGGAGAAAGGACCCTGTCTGCAAGGGTTCACAGACTACAAGGGATGGGTGAGGATACAGTAGGTGAGGAGAGAGGACCCTGCCTGTGAGCACTCAGTCTAGAAGTGATGGGTGAGGATACAGTAGGTGAGGAAAGAGTACCCTACCCGCGAGGGCTCACAGTTTACAAGGAATGGGTGAGAATACAGTGGGGGACAGTAGAGCTGGTTTTACGGCAGTATACTGGACTGAGGTTTACTGCAGGTGGTAGACTTTTTGGAAGAGGTGGTTCCTTTTGAAGGTTTTCACAGTAGGTGAGAGTCTGATGTGTTGGGGCCCTTTTGATCGGCTCTGTGACATCACGAGAGGTCCTTCAGCCAGATGGAGACGGTCGCATCCCCGGAGCTGCCAGAATGGTGAAGTATCCTCCAGAAGGAGATTTTTTATTTTTTTTTAACATACTGGAGGAAAGAGGAGGGGACAAGATAGGGCACAAAACAGGGGGCAGGATAGACGAGCAGGGGGAGAGGAGATAGAGGAGGGAGAGACAGGGAAGATGCAGGGAGAGACGGGGTTATGTACTGAGCACTGCTTCTGGGCATGCTCAGTACACAACCACGGAGCCAATATCGGATCCGATGTATACACGGATCCGATGTCCATAGGCTCCGATTGTATCTTCCTATGGAACATCATGTATCCGCGGTGTCCGATTTTAGTCACGGACACCAAAATCGCAGCAAGATGCGATTTTGGCTCCAAGACTTAAATCGGAAGCTACGCATTGTGCTTAAATCGGATGGCAATAGAGACACATTCGAGCACATCCGAGCCCCATAGGGATACATGGGTGGCAAAATCGCATCCGTGTGTAGCCGATTTGACACGGATACACTCGGATGCTCCAAAATCGTGTTGTGAAAGCAGCCTAACAGATCTCATGAGTCCAAGTGTATTCAACCATCATCTATCCAGCCTGACTGACAACTGGAGCTTGTACTGAGCAGTGTGATGGTGGGTTTACACGCTTCAATATCGCTCCGATATCGCAATTCAATGGCGTGGGAGCGCGCAATTAGTGCACGTTCCTCCCGCATCGCATTGAATGTTTAGATGCTGCGATATTGGAATACAACGTCCGTGCGATGTCTACGCCCCCCAACCCAGGATCGCACACTTAACATGGGAGTCAATGGGTGACGTTTCAAATCGCATCGTAGTTGTGCGTTTACACAGCACGATCCGACTCCAATCTCACTTCAATATCGGGGCATTGAATAGCACGCTCATTCAATCCCCGATATCGCATTGACATCGTTCCTGCATCGTATTGGACGTTCACACCAAACAACGCAGGAACGATATCGGGTCCAACGATCGAACCACGTGACTTTTGATTGAAATCGTACTACGATATCGCAACGTGTAAACCCGCCATGAGATCTCAGCAGAGAGGAGGGGCACTGCAGAGCTGTCAAAAAGCCAAGTGGAAATTATATAAATAGCTTTTCTGATCTGTATTTTCACAAAGTACACTAGCTCCATCACGCCTTAAAGATCTGTTTAATAATATATTTAATTTGTAGTGTGAAATCTGGTGACAGATCAGTTCCAAATAAAACAACCTGCAGCTGGCTGTAAGTGGAGCGTATTGATTATTGATTAACCCCAATGTCTCTCTACTTTCTGCTGTTGATTAGAGGTGGCCGCTCTCTCATCATAACGCACACTGTACCTGTGGGTCATCTAGTCTTTGTGTAATGCAATCCTTGATGCACAGGTACATTGCGGGGCCTTAAGATGTTAAAAAATACCACAACCAACAGCAAAATGTTATTATGTAAATATCGTGGTTTGGAGTTCTTTATTAAAAAGAGCACTTCAAAGACATAATAGTAAATTAATCAGCCCAGAATATTGGATCTAATAATGATATGATAGTGAAAGATGGTGTATTAAATAAATACATAGTGTATTAAAGCCACCTAATAAGCTAATGTTATTAATTTTCTGTATATAATTTGACGCACTCCAGGGCTTGGGTACTCGGCTCTCGGGCTATCTTCAGTCCGGGAAGTCACGGGTGGCCATCCTGAGGCCGTGGCCCTGGTGTTCAGCTCAATAGGGGATTATGTACAGTTTTAGTTATCTTTGTGACGCCACCTGCTGAGTCTGGTGATGCCCTTCAGTGCCGCCACAGTCCTCCGGTGGTCGGTGGTATTGCGGCTTAGATAGATTAGTCCCCGCAGGCGGGACTGGACCACCGGGGCAGGGACGTTGTAAAGCAAACAGTTTATATTGAAAAGGATGCAGCAGAGTCGGGGCTTCACTTCACCGGGTAACTTTAATGGAAAACTTTCATTAGCATTACAGCTCAGCAGTTAGTCAGATGGTATATTGGCAAATGCTCCAGGTGCTGCAATTGGAATTTCTGGCGGTCAACGGAACCCTCCTTATGTTCCTTTTCTTGTTCCTTTCTCCCTTTTGCCTCCCAGTGGCAATGAAGTCTGTCTCCTAAAGACGATCAGACCTCCAGCTCCTTCTCTCTCTGTTCACCCTCCTTTGCGGTCTCTGGGACAACCTTCTCTTAAGCTTTAAGCAATGGCCTCTGCTCCTAGCTTCTCTGGCTCCCTTTTAGCTTGGACTCGCTCAGAAGACTGGGGCTGTATTTGTAATATCCCTGTACATCGGATTCTCTGTGGGCCTTAAAAGATCTCACAGTTACGGGCTCCGGTACCCGTGTTCTCTTGTGAACTAGCTTTTTTCCTGAGCTTCTGTTCCTTCCCTCTGGTTCTGGGATCTTTTCCTTGTTCAGGGCCCCTCAGCCGAGGAGACCCTTCTTGCTTCCTCTCAGGCTGGCTTCCTGTTCTCCAACTCTACTCCATCTTCCGATTCTGACACTCACTCACTGACTGACTGAGCTCTAGGTTCCCTCTAGAGGTCGCTAAGACCCTCCCGGGGTCCCTCCCACCCACTATTCTAGTATGTGAGTGCTGCTCTAGGGTTCCATCTAGTGGCCATACTCCCAATTGCAGTGGAGTACTACACCGCTTTTCTGGGTGCAGTACCCCTTTTGTGGCACCTACGTAGTGGGGCGCCACACTCCCCCTTGATTGAACATGCTCGTCCCCGAGCATCACATTTGCCCTTTGGGAAGTGAAAAACATTTTTATATTTAAAGTTTTGCAGATATATACTGGGCACTGCTGTGTTACAGGGACCGGTGCTACTTGCACATGTAAGGGTGCGAGTACAGCAGGTTCATGGGCCCGGGTGAAATAAAAAAGAGCTCTGCTCGGTGAGTGCCGCATTTTCTTCTTATTTACTGCTATTTTTATATTTAAACTATCGTCAACGGGTAAACTATATACAATGCATGAATATTTGAATGTCTTCCCCTTCCGGGGAGGCTCATATCTTAGAACATTACATCTATAAAACACATTATTCACTCTTCTGGCCCAACGGGACCGACTTAAGCATGCGGGCCCAGCAGTAATCTTTAGTCCTATACAGTCCAGTGTGCATTATCGCTGCTGGGCTGCTCTTCACACACACATCATCAGGGGTTAACGGGGAAAAGTTCAATAAAGGTCTCAGGGTCGTCAGGGACACATTCTTCATTTTAAAAGTTCTCAAGCAGGAAAAGGGGCTATATACAAGGGAACATAACGTCTCTCATCGGGAGTCTATAATCAGTCTATTATCGAAATGCAGATAGCAAACCATCCCAATGGGGCAGGATATCGTTCATATGTGAGCTGCTCACCTCGTAATAAATCATGCCGGGGGTGTCCTTTCCTCAAAAAGGATTCCACATCTCGCCAGGAGAAGAAAATATCGTCTAATAAGCCGGGTTCCCTCAAGAAACCCCAACCGTCTTTATGGTATACCGAGACTACCATCCCGGTCTTCCGCAGCTCCATAGGAAGTGGGGGCTGAGCGCGGGCTTCATCCCTTAGTCTTTTAGTAGTGCGCTCCCTCTGGTACCAGTCCTTCCTTTCCCTGTGTCTGGCTACCTGGCTCCACTCATCCTGAGATGACTGGGTGCTGTGCAAGGACTGGTATGGGGGTGGTGAGGTGCAGCTGCTGTGAGGTTTGGGAGTAGCACATACCTCTGCAGTGTTCAAGATGGTGGGGACTCCCTGGCAGTGCTGCTGCCAAGCTGTCCACCATGCCGCTTCCGGGGTGCTTCCTCCCGAGGCTCATGCCGGTTCCTCGAAGTCATCATCAAAGTAGTCATCGGGCTCCTTGTAGAGCTCCTCGATCTCCACGTCCAGTATGGTAGGTTCAGGTGCAGGCGTAGGTGCAGGTGCAGTCTCCAGCCGGGGACTGCTGCTGGCCCGGGATGGTGGTGGTGTCGGGGGCTCCATCTGCGTCCCCGCAACCTGGGTCTCTGCTGGTGGTGGAAGGGAGGCTTGATACTGCTTCACGGCTCTGACAGCGACTTCTGCTTCCCACGCCTTGCGGCCTGTCCTCCGAGCCGACAGCTTGAACGTGCTCTCCACGCTCCACCGCCTGCACACCCACGCGAGCGTTTATTCCATATCTTGCCGGAGCCGGAGGAAAGCATCCCGCCAATACTCCGCATCCCCTTCGATGGTCAACAGGGACGCTGCTGCTGGATCTCCTCTATCAGCGCGGGTCTGTTCCTCTAGCTTGCGGACCACGTCTCTCCATCAGGGTTCTGCCATGTTGCCGGGTACAAAGGAGTCTGATGGCGTCTGTCCTTCTCTTCCAATTTTTACAGCCATGGGCGGGCACTCCCCTGGAACTTCCCATGGGCCGCCCCCCTGATTGATGGCAATCGGGGCGGCCACACTTTTTCGTGCCTCTGGCTAGGCCCTCCCTCTTCTAGGGGCTGAGGCACTCCCCCGGGCCTGCACATGTTGTTTACTTCATAGCGTCGGCGCAATCTTTTGTCCTCGGGCCGTGATGGCGGGAACCCATCTTTGGCGCCGTGCAAGGCGGAAAAAGTCCATTTTAGTCCAGTTCAAAGCACACAGTACCCGGTGGTGCCGGGCACAATATCCTGTTCGTGACGCCAGAAGCTTCCGCGCCCCAGGGCTCGGGTACTCGGCTCTCGGGCTATCTTCAGTCCGGGAAGTCACGGGTGGCCATCCCAAGGCCGTGGCCCTGGTGGCCAGCTCAATAGGGGGGTATTTACAGGGGATTATGTACAGTTTTAGTTATCTTCGTGACGCCACCTGCTGAGTCTTGTGATGCCCACCAGCGCCGCCACAGTCCTCCTGTGGTCGGTGGTATTGCGGCTTAGAATGGATTAGTCCCCGCAGGCGGGACTGGACTACCAGGGCAGGGATGCTGTAAAGCAAACAGTTTATATTGAAAAGGATGCAGCAGAGTCGGGGCTTCACTTCACCGGGTAACTTTAATGGAAAACTTTCATTAGTATTACAGTTCAGTCAGATGGTATATTGGCAAATGCTCCAGGTGCTGCAATTGGGATTTCTGGCAGTCAATGGAACCCTCCTTATGTTCCTTTTCTTGTTCCTTTCTCCCTTTTGCCTCCCAGTGGCAATGAAGTCTGTCTCCTAAAGACGATCAGACCTCCAGCTCCTTCTCTCTCTGTTCACCCTCCTTTGCGGTCTCTGGGACAACCTTCTCTTAAGCTTTAAGCAATGGCCTCTGCTCCTAGCTTCTCTGGCTCCCTTTTAGCTTTGACTCGCTCAGAAGACTGGGGCTGTATTTGTAATATCCTGTACATCGGATTCTCTGTGGGCCTTAAAGGATCTCACATTTACAGACTCCGGTACCCGTGTTCTCTCGTGAACTAGCTCTTTTCCTGAGCTTCTGTTCCTTCCCTCTGGTTCTGGGATCTTTTCCTTGTTCAGGGCCCCTCAGCCGAGGAGACCCTTCTTGCTTCCTCTCAGGCTGGCTTCCTGTTCTCCAACTCTACTCCATCTTCCGACTCTGACACTCACTCACTCACTGACTGAGCTCTTGGTTCCCTCTAGAGGTCACTAAGACCCTCCCTGGGTCCGTCTCACCCTCTATTCTAGTGTGTGAGTGCTTCTCTAGGGTTCCATCTAGTGGCCATAGTCCCAATTGCAGTGGAGTACTACACCGCTTTTCTGGGTGCAGTACCCCTTTTGTGGCACCTACATAGTGGGGGGGGCCACAAATTCATTATTTCTTATCTCTCTCATTGAACAGAAGAAGAATGTGTTATATCAGAATGATACCAAGCATGATCAAAACATCTTGGAACTAAAGTTGAGTTTCATGGGTAAAGTCTCAAGTATTTGTCACTAGATGGGAGCCAGATGCTATCGCATCAAGTGGGTGGTGACATCATGATGGGCAGGGCCGGTTTTAGACCAAGTGGGGCCCTGGGCGAGATTGAGAGTGGGGCCCCAAACTATGAAATAAAAATAGTACCCATACAGTTGTGTTAAATCAACCCAATTAAAACAAATCTAAACCATGTGAATATACACTATATGTTTTATTAAATAACTAGAAACAGTGAAGTGCAACTTTTTTTGCATGCAAAGCATTTTTTGTCACATACAGTACATGCAATGCTCTCAGGCAAGATCTTTTAAAAGTAAACGTGATAGTTGTTCACTAGAAACAATCACATGTGTACGATCTTTTGCTGTACAACCTGTAACCCAAGGAATCATGAATGAAAATCAGTAAAGTGCTGGTAAAAACCCGTAAAATCTTGAAAGGTATAAGTACAATCACAATGCTCGTCTCACAGCTTGTTACATAAATACGGTCGAAAAAATTAAATAACCTACAGTACATGCTCTAAAGGAGTATTCCACCTTTTACAATAATTGTATAACAAGAAAACACCAAATGGAACTCCAGTAGCCGGCATATAAAATATGCTGCATGTATTGTAAAAAAAAAAAAAAAAAAAAATTATATATGTACATATATATAATTTGGAAAAGCTGCTTGTTAGCACTGTGCATCATTGGTGTAACTGTGTGCTGCATGGACTTTTACTTAGTTTGTTTAATCTCTGCGTCCTATGCTTGCACCAGTTCACACTGGTCTGCTGTAGCAGACATTGGCCAATGTATGTACTAAGAACTCCAGATTAAAAGAAAGATTATTGAGTTTTTTGAAAAACGTAAGTTTTGAATTTTTTCCTCAAACACATATGGCTTGTTAGCACTGTGCATCATTGGTGTAACTGTGTGCTGCATGGACTTTTACTTAGTTTGTACATATATATATATATATATATATATCTGGAAAGCAAAGATAAAGCAAAAAAATAATTAAAAAAGAGCATATTTATGATGAATGCAGAGACACTATGAAGGATGTATAAAAGATACATACATTACATATTGTACATACTAGCACAGTGCATAACAAGTAAGCAAGCAACACCCACCCACAGTGGCCGGACCCCCACCCCACATGGACGCAGTGACCGGACCCCCACCCCACAAGGACGCAGAGATCCCGCACATAAGCAACCAGCCCCGGGCCCGAGTTTAACTCACCCAGCCCAGCCCACGGTCGGACGGCGAGTCTCGTCTCCGATGCGGGCAGCCACGAACGTCAATGGACAGAGCGCAGGCTGCAGCCGGCGCAGTGCCCAGGCCCCAGGGAGTGCCAATATGGACGCTGGTGGTGCCTGTAAGCTGTGTAGCAAAGTCACATCAGCTCGGAAATCCCGCGGGACTTCCTGAGCTGATGTGATTGGCTCTGGGACGGTCACGGGCGGCTCCACAAGCTGCCGAGGTTGAAAAAAAAAAGTACCTGTGCTCGGACTCCGGGACTCTGGGGGGTCCCCCTCATGCTCTTCTAGTGGGGGGCCCCGGGGCGCGCTGCAAGCCCCACCTATAATCTGGCCCTGGTGGCCCTCTGAAACTTGGGGGCCCTGGGCAAATGCCCAGGCTGCCCCCCCCCTAACGACTGGCCAATATATGACGCCATTGAAGATGTGTGTGGTGCTGAACAGACAGCTATTCAAATATGGCGCCCTGTCAACTGCCAATGGGAGCACAGTAGCCAACACCAATCGGGGCGCGGACAACAGAACGCTTGAGGCACGCCTACGGGAAATCACAGGCAAACCTCTTTCCATCATTATCGCCCTGTCACACACCACATCACGGAAATCTCGCCTTAAGGATTGCGGCTGATTACTGAGCACTGTTCAGGAATCAGACGACGGCCGAGCCGCGATTTATCGCCGTAAAATTCCCAAATCACACGCCGCAACTGTGAAGCAATTTCACGGCGATTTCTCTGGGGCGACATATCGCCTTTATAAATCCCAGCCGAGATTGCGGCGTGTGACGGTACCATTAAGGTCACCCGCGGACAACTCAGGCAACTATGGTACCCGCTATGGTTAGCGGCCACCATGGTTACCTGACTGGCCTCGGGTGACCTCAGCGAGTCACCTTTTGTCAGATTGGAGCTGACGGTGAGTGACCTGGGCGGTCAGCTGATGCGATTGCGATAGCAATGGTTCTGTAGAGCACCAGTATAATTTAATTACGTTGCCATGGATCCGGGTGCTTCTGGGTGCTCCCTTGTTTTTACCAATTACCAATCACTAAAATCACAATATGTGTCATTTATTGGTATCATCCCAAAAAAGGTGACACATGGATCTGGGAGGGAACGGAGACAACTGGATGCACCTGCAAGTTCCTGCGGCTCCATTGAAAGTTAATGGGGCCAAAAACGTATGCGCGTGCATCCAGTTTCAACAAGACTTCCCCGAAATCCAGAAAATGGATGTGTGATACCAGCCTTTATGTATTTATGTAGCTGAAGAATATTTTTGGATTATTTTTACTTTCTCTGGCAATGAGTCTCTCTGTCTCAATCTTTGCTACTTTGATTTGATTAGCTTTTTACAGAATTTATTTAATTTTCTGTATTTATTTAATGCTTCATCACTACCTACTTGCTTTAATTCTCAAAATGCTTTCTGTCACTTATTGTGTCCCTTGCAGCTCTATTTAGCCATAGTGGTTTCCTCTTATTTCTAGCTTGTTTATTCCCATAGGGTATATATTGTGCACAGGTGCTATTCAGGATGCTAATAAACGTCTCCTATTTGCTTTCTTTACTTTATGTCTCAGGACATCGTCCTAGTTTATTGCACTAAAATCATCTCTCAACCATTGGAAATTTGCCTTCCTGAACTTTAGTGTCCTTGTAGCCCCTCTATTATACTTCTTATTAAAGGATACATGAAAACGTATTGTTTTGTGACCACTATTATCGAAGTGACCCCCCAACTGTATATTTGATATGCAGTCTGACCTGTTAATATTAAGTCTAGCAGTGCCCCCCGTCAGTAACGTAACGTCAGGCCCAGGGGCCCCGATGCAAAAGCTCTAAAGGGGCCCCCCCAATTATTGCAAATCATTAATAGTATTACTCCTTTTCTCTAGGCCAAAGGGACTTTTGGGCCCCCCCTAGGTTGCAAGCCCTGGGTGGGATCGCAACCCCTGCACCTGTGGTAGTTACGCCCCTGCCCCCCGTCTGGTTGGGTTCTTAACCAGTTGTAAAACTTAGCCCAAAGAGTAATTGTCTCCGGATTTCCTTCCAAGTGAGGATGTCTTCTGCTGAACCACAGTATGGTGTCGGAGCCTTGGCATCCGGAGAATCCAACTGATACCAGTTAAGGTTTGGTAACGGGAACGTTTCATAGTCTAATTTATTTTTTTATATCTATTCTAGAGCGAATCTGTCATTGAAAACCAGAAAGTGAGAGTGGACCAGCTGACATCTAATGAAGAGGTAACATACATTATTATAATAATACTAGCAATCATGTTCTTTGCAGGATGACTCCTTCCTTCTAAGCTAATTTTTTTATCAATATTTTTGCAGGCTCTAAAAATGAAAGTGGCAGAATTGGAGGGGCGGCTCGAAGAATCTGAAGGGAAAAGTGTAATGTAAGATACCGTTTATTTCACTTTATTAAACGCACCGGATTATAAAATGCACCCCAAATTTGGTGAAGGAAAAGAGAAAAAAAATTTTTTTAATGTTAATTGGCGTCCATCTTATAATGCCAGTGTCTGTCTTACAATCAGTATATATAACCCTTATCCTGGTATATGAAGCACTCATCTTGGCATATATGTCTTCCATCCTGGTATATGACCCACTCATCCTGGGGTATTTGTCTTCTATCCTGGTATATGTGTCCCCCATCCTGGTATATTTGTCTACCAACCTGGATATGGCCCCACTATCTTCGATATGCCCCTTCCCTGTGCTGGCACATATAGCCCCCTCCCTGTGCTGGCACATATAGCCCCCCCTTCCCCCCAGTGCTGCAGTGCTGGCACATATAACCCTTCATGTGCTGGCACGTATAGCCCCCCTGTACTGGCACTTATATCCCCCTGTGTTGGCACATATAGCCCCCCCTGTGCTGGCACATAACCCACTGTACTGGCCCACATCTCCCTGTGATGACACACATCCGTCTGAGCTGGCACATAGTTCCCTGTGCTGGTACCCATTCCCCTGTGATGGCACCCTGTGCTGGGACACATGCCTCTGTGCTGGCACATAAGCCGCTGTGATGGCACCCCCCCCCCCTGTGATGGCACACCCCGTGATGCACACTCCCTGTGATGGCACACATCCCCCTGTGCTAGCACATGTTCCCTATGCTGGCACCCTGAGCTGGCACACATCCCTGTGTCGGCACATATGCCGCCTCGGTCAAAGTTTGTGCCCCCCTGCTGGCGCGCATCACTGTAAAATAATCTAGGCTGTTACTCACCTTCTGTTACTCGCTCCATGCTCCCAGCTCAGTGGTTACATTCTGTGTCGGTCCCGGGCATCAGATCATGTGACCGGGGCGCACAGTGATGACATCATGTGCTGTGCCAATCACGTGACCAGATAGCAGCACAGATACAGGAAGTCACCGCTCAGCTTCTTGCACGGAGCAAGTAACGGAAGATGAGTAACATCCTTAATTATTTTACAGTGTGCGCGTCAGCAGGGGGGCATAAACAGTGACTGGGGGGGAAAATCCAGCACGGGGGGAGGGTGTGAATGCAGGCATATGTAATATGCGCCGCTCCCCTGTCCACATCTCCGCGCTGGCATCAGCACCGAGGTGATGGACAGCGGGTGCAGTGAATATTACATAAGGCTAATGAGCGGGAACATGTGATCTCCCGTTGCATCCTGCAGCCTAATCCAGCCTCCTCCAGCCCCCAGATACTGCTCCAAAGCAGCCCCACCCATACAGTCAAAACACTAGATTCAGATTATAAATATGCACCGCCCACTTTCCCCCAAAATTTGGGGTAACAAAAGTGCGTTTTATAATCCAAAAAATAAGGTTATTATTCTACAGCTCATTCAGTGCTCCTGTATAACATATGCTAGAAGGTTCAATAATGTTTGATGAGTAAATCTTAAATATATTTCTAATGGAGCAATTGACATGAATGTCTTACCAGATGTTAGTAACAACCCATCCAATCCACATAGGCAAATAAATCAAACCATAGATGTCCATAAATTAGGGAAATTCAAAGGAAGGAAGGAGAGAGGAGCGGTGCTCACCCCTGACAATTTCAGGGAAATGTCCTTTATTTCAGTCACAGGATTGCAGACAGAGATATTATTAATATCATGTGAATACACGCTTGTTCTGAGTGTGAGCCGGAGACAGCTGTTCTTCATTTTCTGATGTCTCTGTCTGCATCACTGTGACTGTAATAAAGGGCATTTCCCCGAAATTGTCAGAGTGGTGAGGGCCGACCTGTTTCTCTTTTCCTTTTCAGGGCTGAAGGGATGCTACACATTGAGGTCCTCAGTCTTCGCTGCTGCGGAGATGCCGGTGCCACAGCGAGCTCTACACATGTATGAGCAGCACATAACTATAACTATAAGATAGAAATTAATATAAACATATAACAATAATGACAGAATTAAGTCTGTCCCTGCACAATAGTCCCGGTCTCTCATGTGGCCCCTTAGAGAAATGACTTGTCCAGGTTTAGGAGCCCTAGCTGTACCATTCCAGTAATTGGAAGAGATTCTCATTCATCACTTTTCTGTTTAGTCTGCAGAGAAAAAAACGCTAAACAACTGGAAAAAATCGAAAAACTGAAGAGGAACATGGAGGAATTGAAGGAGTCGGCTTCACAAAGGATGAAAGAAACTGGTAAGATTGACATCTATCCGTAGATTGTAGAATTGACGTAAACATGTCAGATTTGGTTATATGGTATTGTAACATAATAGAGAGATCAGGGGTTTTTGGGTGAGGATACAGTAGGTGAGGAAGAGGATTCCTGCCCTGAGGATCACAGTCTACAAGGGATGGGTGAAGGATACAGTGGGTGAGGAGAGAGGACCTGTCCAAACTCACAGTCTACAAGGGATGGGTGAGATACAGTGGGTGAGTGGAGAGGGCCCTGCCCATGAGAGCTTCACAGTTACAAGAGATGGGTGAAGATACAGTGGTGAGGAGAGAGACCCTGCCACAAGTTTGCACGTCTACAAGGGAATGGGTGAGGATACAGTAGGTGAGGAGAGAGGATCTGCCCAGAGGGATCACAGTCTAAGGGATGGGTGAAGATAAGTGGGTGAGGGAGAGGACTCTGCCCATGAGGGCTCCAGTTTACAAGGGATGGGTGAGAATACAGTAGGTGAGGAGAGAGAACCCTGCCACAAGTTTTCACAGTCTACAAGGATGGGTGAGGATACAGTGGGTTTGAGGGAGAGAGAACCTGCCCACGAGGGTCACAGTTACTAGGGATGGGTGAGGATAAAGTGTAAGAGAGGACCCTGCCCATGAGGGTTTCACGTCTACAAGGGATGGATGAGGATACAGTGGGTGAGGAGAGAGGACCCTGCCCATCGAGGCTCACAGTCTACAAGGGATGGTGAAGATACAGTAGGTAGGAGAGAGAATCCTGCCCATGACGGCCCACAGTGTACAAGGGATGGTGAGGATGACAGTGGTAGGAGAGAGGATCCTGCCCATGAGGGCCACAGTTACAAGGGATGGATGAGGATACAATAGGATCAGAGAGGACCCTGCCCATGAGGGCCCACAGTCTACAAGGGATGGATGAGGATACAGTAGGTCAGGAGAGAGAGACCTGCCCACATAGGGCCACAGTTACAAGGGATGGATGAGGATACAGTAGGTAGGAGAGAGGACCCTGCCCAAGGGCCACAGTCTACAAGGGATGGATGAGGATACAGTAGGGAGGAGAGAGGACCCTGCCCATGAGGGCTCACAGTGTACAAGGGATGGGTGAAGATACAGTAGGTGAGGAGAGAGGACCCTGCCCACGAGGGCTCACAGTCTACAAGGGATGAGTGAAGATACCGTAGGGATATTAAAGCTGATTTTGTGGTGGTTTAGTGGACTGAGGAGGCTGACAGCAGGTTGTAGGCTGTGGAGGACATGGGTCTTCAGGTTCATTTTGAAGGTTTCCACAGTAGGTGAGAGTCTGATGTGTTGGGTAGAGAGTTCCGGAGTATGGGGGATGCACGAGAGAAGTCTTGCATGCGGTTGTGGAAATAGGAGATAAGACAGGAGGAGAGAAGGCTATCTTGTGAGGATCGGAGGTTACATGCAAGTAAAGTGAAAATGGACCTTTTGGTCCCTAGTAGGAACAAAATAAAAACATATAATTACTATGTGACATAGTCACCTAACTGCAAGTATAGTGCAACTATCACCATTAGTAATATTACATATCAAGATAACAAGTGGTGGTGTCCCAGGGTAATGAGCTTAAATTACCCAATCATACAAAATTCTTTGATGGACCCACATTTATCATATCAAACATTATAGAATGATAAAGATCGATCTCACCCATAGCACGTGTGTGGATCAGGGAGGACCTCAGTAGACCAGGACTGGGGGGAAGAAGGCAATAATCTGCACCACACAGTAAACTGTGTGGCTGGTATGAGTTCAATGTCCTGCTGTGCTCCTCATACGCGTTTTGCTCTGTGTGTATAATACCTAGGCACCCCTTCCTCAGACAAATGCTAATCACGTGCGGGTTAGGGGCAATCATCGCATACCCCACAACACGTGTGAGTCCACATTGAGCCTCTCACATCCACTATGACGTAGTCGCGCAGCCCTGGATCCAAAACACCGGAAATATCATAATACGCGGTGACGGCGACGGAAGTCAAACCTTGTTCTTCAGTGCGCAGGCGTGCTTCATGCTACGTGACTCTCCTAAAGTCCAGCATAGTAACCGTAAATAGTGGAAACTGGTGCCACCTGCGCTTGCGCGGACTGTGCTAAGCAAGCATCTTAGGTGTTGCCGTAATGGACGTAAACTGCGTTTATCCTAATTAAGCTTCCGCAGAGATTTAGATCACCCGTACAGATAGGGAATATCTAACAAACAATTGCTGATCTTCCCTCCTCATTTCAAAGAAGCAGAAGATCCAAATATGCCAGGTTATTCATATAAGGTATCCATTGCTAAAGTCCAAATAGCACATCAATAGGAGGGTTTCTAAACAACAAAAAGGGGATTTTAGATTAAGTCACAGAGGAGGATAGAGCTAGAAAAGCACAGAGAAGGATGTGATCTTACCATTATACAGAAGTGTATATATAGGGAATTGTCACGCATGGAGCGGATAAGGGGAAGGAAGCAGGAAGGTAAAACGGGCAAAGGCAACTGAAAGGCTATTAGTAATATGTATATACCGGAGCCAGCAATTTCTTTGTTTAGCCACGCTGCTGCCATGAGCCTAGGGGGTGCCACGTACGCCCCACCTTCTAACAAACACTGGTTACTAAATGTGTGATATGGCTCGGCACTAACATTTATAATGGCAGTGTAAACAAATACAGTTTTTTATTAAAAAAGCATAACATTTATTGATATCACAAGATGTACATTGTAATTGATATGATTAAAAAAAGTCATAAAAAGTAATAATATAAGTACTAAAGGTATTTAAAAATTGTAAAATGCAGAGACTCTGCGGTCTTCTATGGTGTGAGAGACAACTGCCAATATAATCCTTGTAGATTGATTCCCAGGGAGGATTTGGTCCAGGCGGTAGCTATGAACATATAACTTCAATGAGGGGGTGTGCATGAAGATGTGTGTTCTTTTATGGTTCATTAGCGTGTGCTCTTACCACTGTGGAGCAGCTCTGCAGATATCATTCTTAGTGTGGAATCTTGTAGACCTTCGCGTGATCCGTCCCAAAGATGTATTTCACATGGAGTATGGGCACTGTATAAGTGATGAAAAATATGTATTTATATTTCTCATATGTGATTATACAGATGGATATGAATTGAGTCTGTAAGGAATAATTATCTGGTGTAATATTAATATTATTAATGTTTCTGTATATAATTTATTATTTCTTAGATCGCTGTCTCTGAACGTGAGAAAGCAGAATTGCAGGACATTGTCACAGGATTAAGACAAAAGATTTCAGACCTAAAGGTGAGTTTCATGGGGAAAATCTCAAGTACTTGACTTTCTTACATCTTTCAAGAACTGGTGAACTGTGAATTAACCAAATAAAGGAGCTTTAGCACAAAGTTTTAGAAAAAAGGAAACACCCGCGAGGGTCCTGTTTAAACTAACATAACCAGCTCCATTTAAATATAAATGTCTTAAATATAGTAGAGCAACCTCAGCATCTACAGAGAAATGATCCTCCATTTCTAGTTTGCAAAATTTGATCCAAGTATTCCATGCGGCTGTATACGCCGGCCATGTTACTGCTGCTAATGAAGCTTTAATGAAAACCAACATCATGTCATCATTACCTGCCAAAGAAAAGCCAGACGAGGAATCCCTTCCCAAACTGCTTTCGGATATAGATGATGCACCCCCGACACTGGTTGCTGGAAAGAAGTTCAGCTAAAGAAAATTCGACTGAACAAAAGTAGCTTTCAGCCATTTATTAAAAGAAAGGCAATGTAACACAAGCTCACACAAAACATTTGCAAACAAATTATTTTTTGATGACAATGCATTAGTTGCCAAACAATTCCCATACGATCAGATTGTAATAATATCGTCTTGTTAGCCAAAACTCTACCCCAAATGGTTACAGCTACTAAAATTAAAAAGATTTTTAGTAACACTTTATTGTTTGTGATGTTCTTTGAAGCCAATAAATCCGCCCATAGTTCAGCTACCCACTGAGATTGAAAAACAACCCCAAAACCCAAATCACACATTGAATTTCAGCGCATGCGCAGATGGCATGCTGAAGGCGGCCTGTGAGCTGAGTGCACACAGCCCTACGTCACCGGAAGTGACGCGATACAGGCATCACGTGACCCACCTCGCCACAGTGATGCGGCCAGAGGCAGGGAAATACAAACAGGCCCGCGCTCTGCCACCAGCATTACGCCCATCAGGGCGTCAACTTAGCACTGAGGCGGGGGCAGGACCAAGAGACCCTGCCTACACGACAGACACCCAGCTTGTACACATCCATAAAATGTCAGACTGGGATGGGTATTATAGTAGTTTTAGGCTGCAGGGACAGGTATTCATGGGTTAGGAGGGCTAAATTAGGTGACAGGTTCCCTGTAAATCTAGCAGTGCCCCCCGTCAGTAGCGTAACTTCAGGCCCAGGGGCCCCAATGTGAAAGCTCCAACGGGGCCCCCTAATTATTGCAAATCTTTTAATAGTATTAGTCCCTTTCTATAGGCCAAAGGGATTTTTGGGCCCTTTTTAGGCTGCAGGGCCTGGGTGGAATTGCAACCCCTGCACCTGTGGTAGTTACGCCCCTGCCCCCCGTCTGGTTGGGTCCTGAACCAGTTGTGAAACGTAGCCCAAAGAGTAATTGTCTCCGGATTTCCTTCCAAGTGAGGATGTCTTCTGCTGAACCACAGTATGGTGTCGGAGCCTTGGCTTCCGGAGAATCCAACTGATACCAGTTAAGGTTTGGTAACTGGAACGTTTCATAGTCTAATTTATTCTTTTTATATCTATTCTAGAGCGAATCTGAAAACCGAAAAGTGAGCGAGAGCCAGCTATCATCTAATGAAGAGGTAACATACATTATTATAATAATACTAGATGGCGGCCCGATTCTAAAGAATCGGGTAGTCTAGAATCCATATATAGTTTATTTACTAATAGTTAGGGGAGTGCGGTGAAATTAATTGTGTGTATACAGGTGTCTCAGTGGTTAGCAGTGAGCGCGGTGGCTCAGTGGTTAGCAGTGAGGGGCTGTGGTCTCGTGGTTTAGCAGTGAGCGCGGTGGCTCAGTAGTTAGCAGTGAGGGCGGTGGCTCAGTGGTTAGCAGTGAGCGGGGTGGCTCAGTGGTTAGCAGTGAGCGGGGTGGCTCAGTGGTTAGCAGTGAGCGGGGTGGCTCAGTGGTTAGCATTGAGCGGGGTGGCTCAGTGGTTAGCATTGAGCGGGGTGGCTCAGTGGTTAGCAGTGAGCGGGGTGGCTCAGTGTTAGCAGTGAGCGGGGGCTCAGTGGTTAGCAGTGAGCGGGGAGGCTCAGTGGTAGCAGGAGCGGGTGGCTCAGTGGTTAGCAGTGAGCGGGGTGGCTCAGTGGTTAGCAGTGAGTGGGGTGGCTCAGTGGTTAGCAGTGAGCGGGGTGGCTCAGTGGTTAGCAGTGAGCGGGGTGGCTCAGTGGTTAGCAGTGAGCGCGGTGGCTCAGTGGTTAGCAATTAGCGGGGTGGCTCAGTGGTTAGCAGTGAGCGGGGTGGCTCAGTGGTTAGCAGTGAGCGGGGTGGCTCAGTGGTTAGCAGTGAGGGCGGTCGCTCAGTGGTTAGCAGTGAGGGCGGTGGCTCAGTGGTTAGCAGTGAGCGCGGTCGCTCAGTGGTTAGCAGTGAGGGCGGTGGCTCAGTGGTTAGCAGTGAGGTCGGTGGCTCAGTGGTTAGCAGTGAGGTCGGTGGTTCAGTGGATAGCAGTGAGCGCGGTGGCTCAGTGGTTAGCAGTGAGCGCGGTGGCTCAGTGGTTAGCAGTGAGCGCGGTGGCTCAGTGGTTAGCAGTGAGGGCGGTGGCTCAGTGGTTAGCAGTGAGGGCGGTGGCTCAGTGGTTAGCAGTGAGGGCGGTGGCTGTGTGGTTAGCAGTGAGGGCGGTCGCTCAGTGGTTAGCCTTGAGCGCGGTGGCTCAGTGGTTAGCAGTGAGCGCGGTGGCTCAGTGGTTAGCAGTGAGCACGGTGGCTCAATGATTAGCAGTGAGCGCGGTGGCTCAGTGGTTAGCAGTGAGCGGGGTGGCTCAGTGGTTAGCAGTGAGCGCGGTGGCTCAGTGGTTAGCAGTGAGCGCGGTGGCTCAGTGGTTAGCAGTGAGCGGGGTGGCTCAGTGGTTAGCAGTGAGCGCGGTGGCTCAGTGGTTAGCAGTGAGCGCGGTGGCTCAGTGGTTAGCAGTGAGCGGGGTGGCTCAGTGGTTAGCAGTGAGCGGGGTGGCTCAGTGGTTAGCAGTGAGCGGGGTGGCTCAGTGGTTAGCAGTGAGCGGGGTGGCTCAGTGATTAGCAGTGAGCGCGGTGGCTCAGTGGTTAGCAGTGAGCGCGGTGGCTCAGTGGTTAGCAGTGAGCGCGGTGGCTCAGTGGTTAGCAGTGAGCGCGGTGGCTCAGTGGTTAGCAGTGAGCGCGGTGGCTCAGTGGTTAGCAGTGAGCGTGGTGGCTCAGTGGTTAGCAGTGAGTGGGGTGGCTCAGTGGTTAGCAGTGAGTGGGGTGGCTCAGTGGTCAGCAGTGAGTGGGGTGGCTCAGTGGTCAGCAGTGAGCGCGTGGGGAGAGTGATCAGCACAGCGGCGTGGGCAGAGTGGTCAGCGCAGCGGCGTGGGCAGAGTGGTCAGCGCAGCGGCGTGGGCAGAGTGGTCAGCACAGCGGCGTGGGCAGAGTGGTCAGCGGCAGGATGGAGTTGACGGGGGAGGGGAGCTATGGAGCGGAGGGGAGTGGGGGGGGCAGGTAGAAACCGGTGGGGGGTAGGGGCAGGATGGTGGTGGCAGGGGGAGGGGCAGGATGGATGAGAGGATACTCACCCGTGTGCCAGCTTGCAGGTCCTGTGGTTGGCTGGGAAAGCAATCAGGTGATCGGTTTCCCAGGCAACCACAGGTCCTCAAGGCATGGAGCTAGAGGAGGGCGCCGGCGGACGGGTGAGTATCCTCTCTGAGGTTTTTTTTTTTTTTAAGTAAAAGCAAGCAGGGGGGGTGCCGCAGGTGCCGCGGGGGGGCAGGACGACCCGCGGGGGGGCCGCAGGAGCCGCGGCGGGTGCAGGAGCAGCTGCGGGGGGCCGCAGGAGCCGCGGGGGGTCAAGACGACCCGCGGGGGGCCCGCAGGAGCTGCGGGGGGGGCAGGAGCCTCGGTGGGGGGCCCGCAGGAGCAGCGGCGGGAGGCCCGCAGGAGCCGCGGCTGGGGAGGCAGGAGGACCCGCGGGGGGCCCCGCAGGAGCCGCGGGGGGGCAGGAGCCGCAGGGGGGGGGGCAGGAGCCGCGCCGTGGGGGGACTTGTACGAACAAAGCCACGGAAGTAGCGCCGTATGCGACGGAAGTCGCTACGGCAATTATATAATAGACTAGAAATCATGTTCTTTGCAGGATGACTCCTTCCTTCTAAGCTAATTTTTTTTATCAATATTTTTGCAGGCTCTAAAAATGAAAGTGGCAGAATTGGACAGGCGGCTCGAAAAATCTGACCGGAAAATTGGAATGTAAGATACCGTTTTTTTCGCTTTATAAAACGCATCGGATTATAAAATGCACCCCAAATTTGGTGAAGGAAAAGAGAGAAAAAATCATTTTTAATGTTGAATGGGGTCCATCTTATAATGCCAGTGTCTGTCTTACAATCAGTATATATGACCCTTATCCTGGTATATGACCCACTCATCCTGGGATATTTGTCTTCTATCCTGGTATATGTGTCCCCCATCCTGGTATATTTGTCTACCATCCTGGATATGGCCCCCTTATCTTTTGATATGCCCCCCCATGCTGGCACATATAACCCCCTGTGTGCTGGCACTTATAGCCCCTTGTATTGGCACATATAGCTTTCCCCCTGTGCTGGCACATATAGCCCCCCCCCCCCCCGTGCTGTCACATATAGTTTCCCCTGTGCTGACCCACATCCCCCTGTGATGGCACACTCCCCCTGTGATGGCACACTCCCCCTGTGATGGCACACTCCCCCTGTGATGGCACACATCCCCCTGTGATGGCACACATCCCCCTGTGATGGCACACTCCCCCTGTGATGGCACACTCCCCCTGTGATAGCACACATTCTCCTGTGATGGCACACATCCCCCTGTGATGGCACACATTCTCCTGTGCTGGCACACATCCCCTGTGATGGCACACATTCCCCTGTGATGGCACACATTCCCCTGTGATGGCACACATTCTCCTGTGCTGGCACACATCCCCTGTGATGGCACACATTCCCCTGTGATGGCACACATCCCCCTGTGATGGCACACATCCCCCTGTGATGGCACACATTCTCCTGTGATGGCACACATCCCACTGTGCTGGCACACATCCCCCTGTGATGGCACACATCCCCCTGTGATGGCACACATTCTCTTGTGATGGCACACATCCCACTGTGCTGGCACACATCCCCCTGTGATGGCACACATTCCCCTGTGATGGCACACATCCCACTGTGCTGGCACACATTCTCCTGTGATGGCACACATCCCCCTGTGATGGCACACATTCTCCTGTGATGGCACACATTCTCTTGTGATGGCACACATCCCACTGTGCTGGCACACATCCCACTGTGCTGGCACACATTCTCCTGTGATGGCACACATCCCACTGTGCTGGCACACATCCCCCTGTGATGGCACACATCCCCCTGTGATGGCACACATTCTCCTGTGATGGCACACATTCTCTTGTGATGGCACACATCCCACTGTGCTGGCACACATCCCCCTGTGATGGCACACATTCCCCTGTGATGGCACACATCCCACTGTGCTGGCACACATTCTCCTGTGATGGCACACATCCCCCTGTGATGGCACACATCCCCCTGTGATGGCACACATTCTCCTGTGCTGGCACACATCCCCCTGTGATGGCACACATTCCCCTGTGGAGGCACACATTCTCCTGTGATGGCACACATCCCACTGTGCTGGCACACATCCCCCTGTGATGGCACACATTCTCCTGTGATGGCACACATCCCCCTGTGATGGCACACATCCCCCTGTGATGGCACACATTCTCCTGTGCTGGCACACATCCCACTGTGCTGGCACACATCCCCCTGTGCTGGCACATATCCCCCTGTGCTGGCACATATGCCACCTCGGTCACTGTTTATGCCTCCCTGCTGGGCTGTGCCAATCACGTGACCAGATACCAGCACAGACACAGGAAGTCACCGCTCAGCTGGGAGCACGGAGCAAGTAACGGAAGATGAGTAACAGCCTTTATTATTTTACAGTGTGCGCGCCAGCAGGGGGGCATAAAAAGTGACCGGAGGGGCATATCCAGCACGGGGGAGGGTGTGAATGCAGGCATATGTAATATGCGCCGCTCCCCTGTCCACATCTCCGCGCTGGCATCAGCACCGAGGTGATGGACAGCGGGTGCAGTGAATATTACATGAGGCTAATGAGCGGGAACACGTGATCTCCTGCTGCATCCTGCAGCCTACTCCAGCCTCCTCCAGCCCCCAGATACTGCTCCAAAGCAGCCCCACCCATACAGTGCAAAGCACTAGATTCGGATTATAAGATGCACCCCCCACTTTCCCCCAAAATGTGGGGTAACAAAAGTGCATTTTATAATCCAAAAATGTATTATTATTCTACAGCTCATTCAGTGCTCCTGTATAACATATTGCTAGAAGGTTAAATAATGTTTGATGAGTAAATCTTAAATACATTTCTAAAGGAGCAATTGACATGAATGTCTTACCAGATGTTAGTAACAACCCATCCAATCCACATAGGCAAATAAATCAAACCATAGATGTCCATAAATAAAAAAAAAAACAAAAAAAAACTGCACAGCACTCACAGACTAAATGTGAACTGGTGCCAGCAGGGACGCTGGGTCAAGTAACTATAAAAAGTTCTCTGCAGCACTCAGCTACTACCAATGAAGTACAATTGCTAACAAGCTATATGTATATGAGAAAAAAGTTAAAAACTTACGTGTTTTCAAAAAACTCAAAATCTTATTTTTTTTATTTCTGAAGTTCTTAGTACATACATTGGCCAATGTCTGTTTGCTCATCGACTGCGACAAAGTGACTTCAGATCCGATGAGTCCTACGCTGATATCCCTATCCTCCTTGTCCACCCCCCCCACTTCTCAGTGGGCAGACTCCATCTCGACCCTATATCACCTGCAGGCAACGAGGGTGCACATTGCAGCATGGAGCCAGCAACTCCATAAGATACAAAAAAGAAAAAAAAACTGCACAGCACTCACAGACTAAATGTGAACTGGTGCTAGCAGGGACGCTGGATCAAGTACCGTATATACTCGTGTATAAGCCGAGTTTTTCAGCCCAAAATTTGGGCTGAAAAGTCCCCCCTCGGCTTATACACGGGTCAATACGGTAGGCTGCGTGGTGGGGGCTGTGTCCGGGGCTGTGGAGGCTGGAGGAGACGGGGGGAGGCTGCTGTATGAGCGGCCCCGTCACGTGGGCTCATTATATATGCACTGCTTCCCCCTGTCAATCAGCGGCAGGGGGAAGCAGTGCATATATGCCCCCAAATGCTGGCACTCTCCCCCCTTGTAAGGGGGCCACCCCCCTGCTGCTTATCTTACCATCCCGGTCTTCTGCACAGCGCCGCTCCTCGGTGCTCCGTTCTTCATGCTCCCATCCTGCTACATCCGGGATCCCCGGCCGTCGCAGGTATATGACGTCATCGTGCGACGGCCGGGGATCCCGGATGCAGCGAGGACGGAGCATGGAGAACGGAGCACCGAGGAGCGGCGCTGTGCAGAAGACCGGGATGGTAAGATGAGCAGCGGGGGGGGGGGGCCCTTACAAGGGGGGAGAGTGCCAGCATTTGGGGGTGGCTGTATACCCCTGGGGGCTGCTGTATACCCCCTGGGGGCCGCTGTATACCCCTGGGGGCTGCTGTGTACCCTGGGGGTGGCTGTATACCCCTGGGGGCCACTGTATCCCCCTGGGGGCCACTGTATCCCCCCTGGGGGCCGCTGTATACCCCTGGGGGCTGCTGTGTACCCCTGGGGGCTGCTGTGTACCCCTGGGGGTGGCTGTATACCCCTGGGGTCCGCTGTATTCCCCCTGGGGGCCGTTGTATACCCCTGGGGGCTGCTGTGTACCCCTGGGGGTGGCTGTATACCCCTGGGTGCCGCTGTATACCCCCTGGGGGTGGCTGTATACCCCTGGGGGTGGCTGTGTACCCCTGGGGGTGGCTGTATACCCCTGGGGCTGCTGTGTACCCCTGGGGGTGGCTGTATACCCCTGGGGGCCGCTGTATTCCCCCTGGGGGCCGTTGTATACCTCTGGGGGCTGCTGTGTACCCCTGGGGGTGGCTGTATACCCCTGGGTGCCGCTGTATACCCCCTGGGGGTGGCTGTATACCCCTGGGGGTGGCTGTGTACCCCTGGGGGTGGCTGTATACCCCTGGGGGCTGCTGTGTACCCCTGGGGGTGGCTGTATACCGCTGGGGGCCGCTGTATTCCCCCTGGGGGCCGTTGTATACCCCTGGGGGCTGCTGTGTACCCCTGGGGGTGGCTGTATACCCCTGGGGGCCGCTGTATACCCCCTTGGGGGCCGCTGTATACCCCCTGGGGGTGGCTGTATACCCCTGGGGGCTGCTGTATACCCCCTGGGGGTGGCTGTATACCCCTGGGGGCCGCTGTATACCCCTGGGGGCTGCTGTGTACCCCTGGGGGTGGCTGTATACCCCCTGGGGGCCGCTGTATACCCCCTGGGGGCCGCTGTATACCCCTGGGGGCTGCTGTGTACCCCTGGGGGTGGCTGTATACCCCCTGAGGGCCGCTGTATACCCCCCGGGGGCTGCTGTATAACCCCTGGGGGGTGCTATATAACCCCTGGGGGCTGCTGTATACCCCCAGGGCTGCTGTATATACTGCTGGGGCCTGTATACCACTGGGGTTGCTGTATATACTGCTGGGGCCTGTATATGCCACTTGGGACGCTGCTGTATACTACCACTGGGGGGGCCTGTATACCACACTGCTGGGGGCTGTATACCTGTGCTGGGGTCCACCCTCGGCTTATGCACGAGTCAATAGGTTTTCCCAGGTTTTGGGGGCAAAAGTAGGGGGGTCGGCTTATACACGGGTCGGCTTATACACGAGTATATACGGGTAACTATAAAAAATTCTCTGCAGCACTCAGCTACTACCAATGACGTACAAATGCTAACAAGCTACATGTATATGAGAAAAAAGTTAAAAACTTATGTTTTTTCAAAAAACCCAAAAATCTTTTTTTTTTTTTTTCTGAAGTTCTTAGTACATACATTGGCCATAAATTAAGTTAGGGAAATTCACAGGAAGGAAGGAGAGGGGAGCCGCGCTCACCCCTGACAATTTCAGGGAAATGCACTTTATTTCAGTCACAGGATGGCAGACAGAGATATTATTAATATCATGTGAATACACGCTTGTTCTGAGTGTGAGCTGGAGACAGCTGTTACATGTGAATACACGCTTGTTCTGAGTGTGAGCCGGAGACAGCTGTTACATGTGAATACACGCTTGTTCTGAGTGTGAGCTGGAGACAGCTGTTACATGTGAATACACGCTTGTTCTGAGTGTGAGCCGGAGACAGCTGTTACATGTGAATACACGCTTGTTCTGAGTGTGAGCAGGAGACAGCTGTTACATGTGAATACACGCTTGTTCTGAGTGTGAGCCGGAGACAGAGGTTACATGTGAATACACGCTTGTTCTGAGTGTGAGCAGGAGACAGCTGTTACATGTGAATACACGCTTGTTCTGAGCCGGAGACATCTGTTACATGTGAATACACGCTTGTTCTGAGTGTGAGCCGGAGACAGCTGTTACATGTGAATACACGCTTGTTCTGAGTGTGAGCCGGAGACAGCTGTTACATGTGAATACAAGCTTGTTCTGAGTGTCAGCCTTAGACAGCTGTTACATGTGAATACACGCTTGTTCTGAGTGTGAGCCGCAGACAGCTGTTTCTCATTTTACTGATGTCTCTGTCTGCCATCTTGTGACTGTAATAAAGGGCATTTCCCTGAAATAGTCAGTGGTGTGCGCCGCTCCTCTGTTCTTCAGGCTGGAAGGGTGAGTACACTGAGGTCCTCAGTCTCCCTGCTGCGGAGATGCCGGTGCCACAGCGAGCTCTACACATGTATGAGCAGCACATAACTATAACTATAAGATAGAAATGAATATAAAAATATAACAATAATGACCAGAATTAAGTCTGTCCCTGCACAATAGTCACGGTCTCTCATGTGGCCCCTTAGAGAAATGACTTGTCCAGGTTTAGGAGCCCCAGCTGTACCATTCCAGTAATTGGAAGAGATTCTCAATCATCACTTTTTCTGTTTAGTCTGCAGAGAAAAAACGCTAAACACCTGGAAAAAATCGAAACACTGAAGAGGAACATGGAGGAATCCGAGGAGTCGGCTTCACAAAGGATGAAAGAACAGGTAAGATTGACATCTATCCGTAGATTGTAGAATTGATGTAAACATGTCAGATTTGGCATGTAAACATCATAGAGGTAGTGGGACGTATCAACTTAATAAAAATGATTTTAATGCCTAAATTGTTATATGTTTTGCATAAGGCTGCCTTCACATTTGCGTATGGGAACGCAGCGTATGCTGCGTTCCCATACGCAGGCAAATGCATGTGCACTGCGGTTCCTATGTTTAACATAGGAACGCATAGTGCCTGCGTTTGCTGCGTTCGGGTGCGGATGCAGCATGTTGCATTTTTTGTGCGCTCGGGGATCTTAGAAAATCAGCAAGCGTCCCCAAGCGCACAAACTATGCATTGGCGTCAATGGGTCCGCAGTGTTCTGCGCTTAACAGCGCAGGAGAACGCTGTGGACCCATTGAAATCTCTCCCGATGGCCGCCGGTGATGTCACAGGAGATCACCGACGGTCACCGGGAGATCAGCTCAGCCTCTGATGTTCTCCTCCTCCCCGACGCCGGTAATCTGCTAGCGGTGTCGACGGGGAGAAACAGCTGATGTGACAGCTGTTTGAATCTTCCCGCGCCGACAACTCCTCTCGGTGTCGGCGCGGGAGATTCAAACAGCTGTCCCGGAGCTTACCGGCGGCGGGAAGGAGGAGATCTCCGCCGCTGATCTCCGCCTCCGGCCTTCCCCCGGACACGTCCGATTGGCTGGCCGGGCTCCACAGTGATGTGTCCGCAGGCGGACATTCTCCGCTGCGGACACATCAAAAGGACATGCTTTTGACTGCCATCAGCATGCAGACACAAACACAAATGTGAAGGCAGCCTAACACCCCAATCTCTGTTCCACAGAAACGGTTTTAAACAGATTTGTTCATTGTTTAGAAGTTTGATATGGGGAAAGGAACAATCCCGGCTGAGAATGGAACTGTTGCAGAGGCCAAAGGATGGGGGGGGCTAGCCCTGCCGAATCCATACATATATTTTATTGCGGCACAGGGGCAACATGTTAGAGGTTGGACACAGAAGGCAAAGCGACTGTCGGTCCAAAAGATTCTGGAAAATCTTATGGGAAGATCTCCATTGATTCTGAGTATGGAGGATGGGTCTATGGGAATTATTGGGAAGCATTGCCCTACAATGGTTTTGTTGCAAAGAGTGTGGGGCAAATTGAAAACACTTAGAGGGGTGACGCAACTGACGCGATACTCACCCCTATGGAATAATGAGATGCTACATGAAATTAAGAAAATGGGATGCCAGGTGGAGTGGCGAGATAGGGGAATCACATTGACACATCACATCATGGACAGGCGGGAGCTGAAATCCTTCTCTCGGTTAAGGGAGGAATTCGGGCTGAGCGAAGGGGGATGTATCAATATATGCAAATGGCGCATGCTGTACGAGCACAGACCAAACTGAAGGAGATACGGATACAACAGGATATAGTTCTGGAATATATTTGCGAGGGTGGACCCACGAGGGGAGTGATTGCTACAACATATAAAGATCTATTACACACCTTTCTACTCCAGTACCCTTCGAGGGCTAAGACTAGGTGGGAGGAGGAGATGGGAACTATAGAAGAGGAGAAATGAACTTCCATTTTGGAATGGGTGCCAAATCTGTCACTTAGTGAGCCGGGAAGGCTCTCGCAGCTATACATCTTGTACAGAGTGTATCGCACACCTGACCGACTGTTAAGAGCCAATCTGAGACCCACTTCAGAATGCCCGAGATGTATGACGGAAAAGGCAGGTATTATGCACATGATGTGGTTATGTCCAAGGTTGGCGGCATTCTGGTTGGTGGTAATTACAAGGGTGGAAGCAGCATATAATTGCATTATACCAAGGTGTGTGTCTTGGGATATGTGGATGATATTCTGGTGGATAATAGACTGAAAATAATTATTGCTAGATTGCGATATATGTAGCGAGGAAGCTGATTGCTAGGTACTGGGTGGATGCTGCTCCTCCCTCACGGCAGTAATTTGTGGCGCAGACTGGGTACATTGCAAAGTTGGAAAAGAGCATATATCATAAACGGGGGAGATTGGACTTGTTTGAATATTTGTGGGCACCATGGTTGGGATATGGGTCGTAAGGTACCATTGGGATGGCTATAGTAGATAGGATAGGACAAGAGGCACGGGAAGTGCATGGTATATATAATTTGCTAGTATGTTATGTATATCAAATACTATATGCTATGTCTGATTTGCTGTCTGGGAGGGGGGGGAGGGTGGCTCATTGATGGGGAATCTAAGATATGTAAAATATAAAAGAAACAAATGCTGTTGTTATATGACTTGTTTATCTGTATATAGTTGGATAATAAAAACTATTTGATTAAAAAAAAAAAAACATCATAGAGATCAGGGTTGGGTAAGGATACAGTAGATGAGGAGAGAAGACCCTGCCCGTGAGGGCTCACAGTCTACAAGGGATGGGTGAGGATAAAGTGGGTGAGGAGAGAGGACCCTGCCCACAAGCGCTCACAGTTTACAAGGGATGGGTGAAGATACAGTGGGTGAGGAGAGAGGACCCTGCCCACAAAGAGCTCATAGTCTACAAGGGATGGGTGAGGATACAGTAGGTGAGGAGAGAGGACCCTGCCCACAAGGGCTCACAGTCTACAAGGGATGGGTGAGGATAAAGTGGGTGAGGAGAGAGGACCCTGCCCACAAGCGCTCACAGTTTACAAGGGATGGGTGAAGATACAGTGGGTGAGGAGAGAGGACCCTGCCCACAAAGAGCTCATAGTCTACAAGGGATGGGTGAGGATACAGTGGGTGAGGAGAGAGGACCCTGCTCACAAGGGCTCACAGTCTACAAGGGATGGGTGAGGATACAGTGGCTGAGGAGAGAGGACCCTGCCCATGAAGGCTCACAGTCTACAAGGGATGGGTGAGGATATAGTAGGTGAGGAGAGAGGACCCTGCCCACGTGTGCTCACAGTCTACAAGGGATGGGTGAGGATATAGTAGCTGAGGAGAGAGGACCCTGCCCACGTGTGCTCACAGTCTACACGGGATGGGTGAGGATACAATGGGTGAGGAGAGAGGACCCTGCCTGCGAGGGCTGACAGTCTACAAGGGATGGGTGAGGATACAATGGGTGAGGAGAGAGGACCCTGCCCACAAGAGCTCACAGTCTTCAAGGGATGGGTTATAAAGTCTGTCTGTGTGTCTGTAATTTGCCCCAAAAACAGCACCACCTAAAGGAGATTGTGTAAATTACAGTTAAACTGAAATGTGAAGAAGTCTAAACATTTGGTTGATCAGTAAAAAACAGTGCCACCTACAGGACACCAGTGACGGGGGGCCCACACGCTGTCTGGGACACTGGCCGCAGTGCAGACATGCATTATCGCCTGCGCCTGGGTCCGGTCCATCATACCCTTGGGGCAGACCCGTCCTGCTGCTGCCGTGGTACAGAAATAATGAATAAATCAGCACAGAATATTGGATCTAAAAATGAAATGCTGGTGAAACATAGAACAATAAATACTTAATTTATCAAACCACCTAATAAGCTAACATTATTAATATTTCTGCATATAATTTATTATTTCTTAGATCGCTGTCACTCAACAAGAGAAAACAAAACTGCGGGACGTTGTCACTGGATTGAGACGACAGCTCTTTGAACAAAAGGTGAGTTTCATGGGGAAAGTCTCAAGTACTTGTCTAAAGTGAAGAGATTTTAGTTAAACGTTTACTTGTGGTCAAAAATTCTACATCAATTATGTAGATTTGTGGCAGCTGATAGGAACTAAGAGATCCGAGAATAGGTCTAAAGGCCCCGTTACACGCAGCGATATCGCTAACGATATCGCTGCAACGTCACAGGTTTTGTGACGTTGCAGCGACCTCGCAGCGAGGTCGCTGTGTGTGACGTGCCACAGCGACCAGCGATGAGCTCGCTGATTGCTGATCGCTGCTGAATGGACAGGACCATTATTTGGTGGTTGGCCTGCAGACATCGGCGTGTGTGACGCCTTTCTAACCCAATGTGTTCCCTGGTAACCAGGGTACACATCGGGTTTCTAAGCACAGCGAGCTGGTAACCAGGGTACACATCAGGTTACTAAGCACAGCATGACCCGATGTGTACCCTGGTTACCAGCGTTCTCCACTGAATACATTAGCGTGACCTCGACATCGTGGAAAAGATTAGTTTATATTCTTTTCCACGATGTCGGGGTTGTTACATGGGTCGCTGGTGAGTCTGCCTAGAGCAAATCAGCCATGCAAGACATGTCAGTTCAAGTGAACCAGCTAACATCTAATGAAGAGGTAACATACATTATTATAATAATGCTAGAAATCATGTTCTTTGCAGGATGACTCGTTCCTTCTAAGGCCGGCTTCATGCCACAGTGTAACCTGTCCGGGGCTGTCCGGTGTAAACCTGACAGCCCAGGACCCAATTTTGACACAATGCTTGCCTATGGTGCCGGACAGGGTCGGATGGCAGCTATCTGCCATCCGGTTTTGTCCCTGTCTGGCAGCATTAGGCTGCATTCGGTTTTGTGCTCCGGACAAAAAACAGAGCTTGCATCTGCTTCCGGGGCAAAAAATTTAACCAAATCTGATCCTGCCGGATTCTCCCGGATCTGGCGCCCCCTAACATGGGAGTCTATGGGGCGCCGGATCACGCCAGACCCGACGGAGAATCTGTCAGGTTCCCGGACGGGCAGTGCTGAAGCTTAGCACCGGCCATGCTGAACTTCAGCACCTAGAGCTGTCCCCTGGTGAGATTTCAGGACCGCGGCTAGCTCCCTGCAAGCTGCGCTCCTGACATTTCAGCAGGGACAGCTCCTGAACCCTGCGATCTGCCGAATTCGGCAGAAAGCGGGTCGGAGGGCATATTTGCCCTCAAGTTCTTTTGTTTCCTGCAAAACACCCCGGGCAGAACCTGATACACCACAACCATGTTATGACACCGGTCTAAGCTAAATTTTTTATCAATATTTTTGCAGATCCTACAAAATACAATTGCAGAATTTGAGAGGCGACTTGAAAAATCTGACCGAACAATTCAAAAGTAAGTACCGTATCTTTCAATTTATAAGATGCACCGGATTATAAGATGCACCCCCAAATTTGGTGAAAATTTGGATTTGAGGACCCGGCGTTTTGCGGTGGGGAGGAGAGAGACAGTGGGAAGTGGGGACAGGACAAGTCATGATAATTGTGCACGCGCTGGATTGGCCGCCCCGCAATGTGAATACTGAATAACACAAACGCGGGGCAGGCACACCACGCAGGCGCAGGATTTGAAGAGAAAAAGACGAGGAGGAGGCGGCGCAGAATATAGCAAGGTGGGATGACTGACAACAGTGGGGCTGGAGGGAGACGCTGGAAAAGCCCGCCTCCCGGTCTTACTTCAGGTTTGTCACAGATTTGATCTAAGTGTTTATTTCATACAATAAAGGGAGCATATATACTATAGCCAATTTGTCAGAATGCAGCCTTAGTGCTGCACAAGGTGGATATTTTAGGTTTACATGTCTGGGGGGGGGGTGACAGGTTCGCTTTAAATGGGGTCCGTCTTATAATGACAGTGTCTGTCTTACAATCAGTATATATGTCCCTCATCCTGGTACATGACCCCCCCATCTAATTATATAATTGTGAAGTGGCTCATTCATTTCCGTCTGGTTGTCCCTATGTCACTTCCGGCAGCGCCATATTTTCACACCCAAGTGATGGGGATGGAAATATGGCAGCCGTATCCTGCTGCTTGCTCTCCCCGCCTGCCTCGCCAGCGCCACCAGAACACCCCCCCCACCGGAAAACTGTACTGTAAGTACAGCTCTTGCCACTCAACCTGCTCTCACAACATTTAGCCCGCTCTCACACCACTCAGCCTGCTTGTCCCGCTCTAACTCCTCTCAGCCAGTTTTCACCCCCCTCTGCCCGCTCTTACCCCACACTGCCTGTGCTCAGCCCACTCTCACCCTGCACACCACTCAGCCAGCTCTCACCCTGCTCTCACCAAGCTCAGCCCGTTCTCACCTAACTCTGTCCGCTCTCACCCCGCTGCTGCTCTCACCCCGCTCTGTCCACTCTCACCCCACTCTGTCCACTCTCACCCCGCTCTGTCCACTCTCACCCCGCTCTGTCCACTCTCACCCCGCTCTGTCTGCTCTCACCTTGCTCTGTCTGCTCTCACCTTGCTCTGTCTGCTCTCACCCAACTCTGTCCGCTCTCACCCCGCTCTGTCCACTCTCACCCCGCTCTGTCCTCTCTCACCTTGCTCTGTCCTCTCTCACCTTGCTCTGTCTGCTCTCACCTTGCTCTGTCTGCTCTCACCCAACTCTGTCCGCTCTCACCCAACTCTGTCCTCTCTCACCTTGCTCTGTCCGCTCTCACCTTGCTCTGTCCGCTCTCACCTTGCTCTGTCCGCTCTCACCTTGCTCTTTCCGCTCTCACCTTGCTCTTTCCGCTCTCACCTTGCTCTTTCCGCTCTCACCCTGCTCTCACCCTGCTCTGCCTGCTCTCACATCCCACTCTGCCTGCTCTCACCCTGCTCTGTCTGCTCTCACCCGCACACCACTCAGCCTGCTCTCTCTCCGCTCAGCCCGGTCTCACCTCGCACACAACTCAGCCTGCTCTCACCACGCACACCGCTCAGCCTGCTCCCACTCTGCACCCCACTCAGCCTGCTCTTACCACACTCTCAGCCCACTCAGCTCTCTTCCACTCAGCCCACTCTCTTTCACTCAGTACGCTCTCTCCCCACTCAGCACGCTCTCGCCCCACTCAGTCTGCTGTCACTCCACTCGCCTTGTCCATCTCACAGCCCACTCATCCCACTCTTCCCGCAGCCAGCTTAACCCGCAGCCCGCCGAATAAGGAATAGGATGAATTCCTCATGCCATTGTACTCTTCCTCATGCCAGTGCCGCATGAGAGCAAGCACAGGGGGGGCAGAGAGCGACCACAGGGAGAGCAGAGAGCGACCACAGGGGGAGCAGAGAGTGACCACAGGAAGAGCAGAGACCATGCACGGGTGGGGGGGCGGAGAGCGTGGGGGAAAAAACAGGAAAGAGACTGCACAGGGGGCAGTAATGGCCGCCACCCCCAGCGCCACAGAGCCCGCCCCCTTTTGAGATGTCCCATGATGTCAAAGCATTGGGCTTAAATCTAGTGTATATATAATAATAAGCAATTGTCTTATGGATTTTCGGTACATCAGGGGGTTGTTTATGAATATTTGTTACCTGTGTCACCCCCAGTAGAGTACACAGAGGAAGCCCACAGAAACACAAGAATAACACACAAATACTTGTAGTTCTTCTCCTTGGTGGGGTTTGGGGCCCCAGCGCCCCCCATCTCTCCTCCCTATAAGCATTATTGAAGTATGTTAATAACTCTCCACTAATAAACCCTGTGAAGGCTCTCAGGCATTCGACATCTTGGGGCCCCTCCAGCTATTTATTTTCTAATACATTTTTAAATTTACAAACAACAATTTTAAAACATCAATTACATTATATTAAAAATAACTAAAATAAAGTTATTTGAACTTCATTACTAAGAAAAGGTAATTAACTAACATTAACCTGGAGAGTAGGCCTATCTAGAGCGGGTGAAATAAGTATTGAACCTGTCATTAATTTACCATTCCTGTAAATGGAAGAGATTCTTAATGATCACTTTTCTGTTTAGTCTGCAAAGAGAGAATGACGAGCTGCTGGAAAAGAACAACAAATCAGAGGAGAGAGCAAACCGAATGAAGCAGAAGCTGGTAAGATTGACTTCTACCTGTGTATATTATGTACAGAGATATACTTGTCAACAAGCAAACCGCACCAGGGCGAAACCCGATGGAATCTTTCTTGGTATTGATTGTAGAATTGATGTAAACTTGTCAGATTTGGCATGTGAAAAGGGCATACATAGACTAGTACAATAATCATGAACAATACAAGGCACACACAGGTACAGGAGGAGAGAGGACCCTGCCCATGAGGGCTCACAGTTTACAAAGCACGGGTGAGGATACAGTAGGTGAGGATAGAGGACCCTGCCCACGAGGGCTCACAGTATAAATAAATTAATTTTGCAACTATATATCTAAAATGTGGTGTGGAGATTGCCGTTTATCTTTATATGGTAAAAGTGACTTCTAGTGAGATCTACAAGGGATGGGTGAGGATACAGTAAGTGACGGGATAGAACCCTGAATGTGAGGGCTCATATTCTAAAAGGGATAGGTGAGCATACAGTAGGTGAGGATAGAGGACCCTGCCCACGAGGGCTCACAGTTTACAAGGGATGGGTGAGGATACAGTAAGTGAGGAGAGAGGACCCTGCCCACACGGGATCTCAGTCTGAAAGGGAAGGGTGAGGATACAGTAGGTGAGGGAGAGAGGACCCTGCCCACGAGGGCTCACAGTCTACAAGGGATGGGTGAGGATACAGTAGGTGAGGAGAGAGGACCCTGCCCACACGGGATCTCAGTCTGAAAGGGAAGGGTGAGGATACAGTAGGTGAGGAGAGAGGACCCTGCCCACGAGGGCTCACGGTCTACAAGGGATGGTTGAGGATACAGTAAGTGAGGGGATAGGACCCTGCCCACGAGGGCTCATATTCTAAAAGGGAAGGGTGAGGATACAGTGGGCGAGGATAGAGGACCCTGCCCACGAGGGCTCACGGTCTACAAGGGATAGTTGAGGATACAGTAAGTGAGGGGATAGGACCCTGCCCACGAGGGCTCATATTCTAAAAGGGAAGGGTGAGGATACAGTAGGTGAGGAGAGAGGACCCTGCCCACTAGGGCTCACAATAAATCACTAACAAAATTCTAGAGTGCATTATTTTAAGTATATTGTTGGCCGCATCATCTCACTAGAAGTCACTTTTACCATATAAAGATAAACGGCAATCTCCACACCACATTTTAGATATATAGTTGCAAAATTAATTTATTTATTAATCATAGGATCAAAAGTTCACACTCAATAAAACCACGAGGGCTCACAGTCTACAAGGGATGGGTGAGCATACAGTGGGGAGGGTAAAGCTGGTTGTGCGGCTGTTTAGTGGGCTGAGGGTCACTGTAGGTTGTTGGAGGAGGTGGGTCTTTAGTTTCCTTTTGAATGAAGGGTGCCCGAACCCCATCTCTTCCTGGACATGCTACAAACAGAGCCTCTGAGTTTCCTAGTAGCAGTGGGTGGGGGTGAGTGCACTGGTGCGATGGTGAGAGCGGGCAGTGGGCGAGCGTGAGGCTGGGCGTCGTGCGGGCATGTGGTGGACATGTGCGGGGCGTGGGGTTTGAAGCTTCGGAGTCCCGCTGATGGTACTACCAGCGAGCGCCACATTGGAAAACCCATTACTTGGGTGTCCCAATATGGCTTCTGGCGTGCTTCCGGTGGTGCAGTACCTTCTGGGATACGCTCGTATAGATGGAAGTCAATGACGGATGCCACTAGGTAATTATATATTACAATCTAGAATCCTGTATATAAGTCCTCAGATCAATCTGTATAACATAAAAAAGAGCTTTTATTATATTCACCTATAGTCCAGTCCAATGGGCATTGCTGATCTTGATCCAGGGCCTCCTTTCTTCTTGCGATCCCTGTACTCGTTCCCTATTTCTTTTTGTTGTATTTCATATGCTAATAAAAGTTATTACTGTACATGACTGTGTCTTATACTTACTGTGATTTATCCTCCCAGGAGTTCAGAACTCGCGCATGTCGGAGAAAGAAGTTGAGCTCCAGAAAGAGGTAGGTGTTCCTCACATGTGTTTTTCTAGTGTTCCTCCCCTGAGTTGTCTAGCATTGTCCCCTCACTATTCTCCCACAGCTCCTAGATAAAGCCTTTTGCTTTCCTTATTACTGGCATCATTTTTCATGAAGCGTTCTTTTTCTTTCTCTCCATGAATAGCTTTATATTAAGAACTAGCTAAAGAGCCCAGGTGCCGGGCATAGTAAATAGACCTCCTGCCGTATACTGGGGGGCTGTGTGCAGCCTCCTACTGTATATTGGGGCTTTGTGCGGCCTCCTGCTTATACTTGGGGTTATGTGCGGCCTCCTGCTGTATACTGGGGGGCTGACTGCAGCCTCCTACTGTATATTGGGGCTTTGTGCGGCCTCCTGCTTATACTTGGGGTTATGTGCGGCCTCCTGCTGTATACTGGGGACTGTGTACAGCCTCCTACTGTATACTAGGAGCTGTGTACTACCTTCTGCTGTATACTGGGGGCAGTGTGCTGCCTCCTGCTGTATACTGCGGACTGTGTGCTGCCTCCTACTGTATACTGGGAGATGTGTGTGGCCTCCTCCTGTATACTGAGGGCAGTGTGCAGCCTCTTGCTGTATACTGGAGTCAGTGTGCAGTCTCTTGCTATATACTGATCACTGTGTGCGACCCCCCTGCTGTATTCTGGGATTGTTTGCAATCTCCTGCTGTATATTGGGGAATTTGTGCGGCCTCCTGCTGTATATTGGGGTTGTTTGCGATCTCCTGCTGTATAGTGGGGGCTGTGTGCGGCCTCCTGCTATATACTGGGGGCTGTGTGCGGCCCCTGCTGTATACTGGGTTTTTTTGCGATCTCCTGCTCTATATTGCGGGGCTGTGTGCGGCCTCCTGCTGTATACTGGGGGCTGTGTGCGGCCTCCTCCTATATACTGGCATAATGGGTGCAGTGTGCTACCTTCTGCTGTATACTGGGGGCTGTGTGCTGTCTCCTGCTGTATACTGGAGTTGTTTGCGATCTCCTGCTGTATACTGGGGTCGATGTGCAGCCTTCTGCTGTATACTGGGGGCTGTGTGCAGCCTCTTGCTATATACTGAGGGCTGTGTGCAGCCTCCTGCTGTATACTGGGGTTGTTTGCGATCTCCTGCTCTATATTGCGGGGCTGTGTGCGGCCTCCTGCTGTATACTGGGGGCTGTGTGCGACCTCCTCCTATATACTCGCATAATGGGTGCAGTGTGCTACCTTCTGCTGTATACTGGGGGCTGTGTGCAGCCTCCTGCTGTATACTGGGGTTGTTTGCGATCTCCTGCTCTATATTGGGGGCTGTGTGCGGCCTCTTGCTGTATACTGGGGGCTGTTTGCGGCCTCTTGCTGTATATTGGGGTTGTTTGCAATCTCCTACTCTATACTGGATTGGTGTGCGGCCTCCTGCTGGATAGTGGGAGCTATGTGCGGCTTTCTGCTGTATACTGGGAGCTGTTTGCGATCTATTGCGTCATACTGGGGATGGTAACTAACTGTTATAACAAAATAGAATGATTGTTTTGCACATAAAAACATTTCCCGGAGGGGCAGGCCACATTTATCCATGAAAGGGGTGGGGCTATGTGTAAACGTAGGTTAACATTCTACCGTGACATCACAATAATAAAGGTTAAGTAATAAAGGAGTTGGGGCAACCAGAAGGGGCAAAAACAAAAGCATCCATGAAGGGGTGGGGCTATAAAGGGTAGAGATATGAAGGGGCGGTGCTATGACGTTGGTGGGGCTATCTGGAGGGGGCAGAGCTATGATAAATATATATAGGGGGGATAAACAGGGGCGGAGCTATATAGAGGGGCAGAATTATGAAGTGGGAGGGGCTATGTGGATAGACAGATATATGAAGTGGGCATGGCTCTGTGGAGGGAATGTGGCTATGTGGGGTGGAACTGTAAAGTAGGTGGGGCTATGTGGAGGGGGCATGGCTATGATGCACTCAGCTTTATAAATTAGATAGTAGCTCCATATTTCTAAGACAGAGCTCCAAATCCCCAACATTAATTTTATATGGGTCATTCATCAGATTTCACATTAGAATCTGAATTGTACAGTAGTGATTAGATTTATTCGATCTAACATGGTAACATAGTAACATAGTTTTTAAGGTTGAAGGAAGACTTTTAGTCCATCTAGTTCACCCCATAGCCTAACATGTTGTTCTAGAGGAAAGCAAAAACCCCATGGTGCAACACTAAGCTCCACGTTGGGGAAAACAATTCCTTCCTGACTCCACATACGGCAATCAGACTAGATCCCTGGATCAACGCCCTATCAAAGAATCTAGTATATATAACAGTAATATTATACTTTTCAAGAAAGGCATCTAGTCCCTTAAATGTTAGTAGTGACTCCCTCATTACAACATCATGTGGCAGAGAGTTCCATAGTCTCACTGCTCTTACAGTAAAGAATCCACGTCTGTGATTATGATTAAACCTTCCTTCCTCCAGACGTAGAGGACGCCCCTTTGTCCTCATCTCAGGCCTGAAAATCTATGTCAGACTGGCCGTGTAATCCTAATATTAAAGGCGCTGTCTGGGCTTTTTCTATAATTTACATGTGTATCTAGGCTTCAAAATGTTGACAGTTTATGATATACTTCCTGTCAAAATTTTGCATAGCTTCCAAGATATCACCTATTCAACCAGAGAACGTCCAGAGGGCGTGTTTGTGTTGCAGCCTGCAAGACGGCAGGTGGGCAGGAGCGTGAACTGAGCCACTCCATCCCACTGCTCACCCCCCACTGCCCCCGCTCAGCCCTACTGCCCCGCTCACCCCGCAATGCCCCTGCTCACCCCGCAATGCCCCTGCTCACCTCCACAGCTCCCGCTCACCACACAATGCTGCCACTCACCTCCCACTGCCCCGCTCACCCTGCAATGCCCCCGCTCACCCCCCCACTGCCCCCACTTGCACCGACTGCCCCTCTAACCCCGCAATTCCCCCACTCACCCTGCAATGCCCTTGCTCACCCCCCATTGCCCTCACTCACCCCGCAATGCCCCCACTCACCACACATTGCCCCAATACTCCCACTCTTCTTGCACTGCTCCCGCAGAGCCTTGGTCACCCCAAACAGCCACTGCTCAACCCCCTTGCACAGCCACCACTCACCCCTCCCTTGCACAGCCACCTGCTTAACCCCTTGTACAGCCCCGCTTGCCCCCAATGCCTCCGGTTACCCTCCAATGGCCCTCTTACCCATCAATGCCCCCACTTATCCCCAATGCCCCCGCTCATCCCGCACAGCCACCACTCACCACCCCATGCCCCCACCCCTCCCACACAGCCACCGCTCACCCACCCATGCCCCTGCTCACTCTGCACAGCCCCTGCTCACCCCCTTGCACAGCCCCTGCTCACCTCCATTACCTTTCCTCACCCACGAATACCCCTGCTCACTCCCCACACAGCCCCCGCTCACCCCCCACACAGCCCACTCACCCCTAGAGAGCACATGCACACTAAATCATGCGGACATTTAGGTTAACAAAGACGATGGCTGCATGACGCATCACACCACACGATTACAGTAATTATAGGATTACATCGGAGGGGAACTTGGTGGGAGCTAATAAAGTGGATAACGAGGTGTCTGTCTATTTTGTATGTAATAAAGGATTTATCTCATTGTTGTGTTTTTTTCCCCTTTACTGAAAGTATTGCTAATGACCGGCTGTCGTACTGACGGCTGACATTAGCAATAGGGCTTGACACCATCTGCCCAAAAATGCTGACATCAACCCCTTTATTACCCAGTTTTCCATCGCTACATGGCATCTGGAAGAGCAGGGTAACTGCCAGTTTTGGTGTCTCTAATGGAGGCGCCAATTCTGGGGCGGCTGCTGCCTACAATTCTCAGTGTGGGTGCCTAGAACGCTTGGGCCTCACCATGCTGAAAATTACAACCCCCAGCTGCCTGGATTACCTTGGCTGGCAACAGAAAATACAGCAAAGCCCATGCCAATTTTTTAAATTATTTATTTAAATAAGTACAAAATAATAGTACTCCCCTGTATTTTTCATTGCCTACTTATTTCTGACCAAGAATTTAAACACTTTATTAATGCAAAAAAACTCAGATTTTTAAGTAAAAAAAAATATATATATTTACATACATTAGGAGAGCACACAGAGGGGTGGAGAGAAACAAGGGACAGGGGAGCCACTGCCAGCGCGACAGAGCCCTCCCCGATTGTAATGTCACCACCATCCCGATACTATAGCATCAGGCCCACATCTAGTATATTCAATATTTAATGTGAAATCTGGTGACAGATCAGATCCAATTTAAGCAACTTGCAGGTGGTTGTAAGTGTAGTGTATTGATTATTGATTAACCCCATTATTTCTATGCTTTCTGCTGTTGATCAGAGGTGGCCGCTCTCTCATTATAACGCACCCTGTACCTGCAGGTCATCTAGGCTTTATGTAGTGCAATCCTTGATGCACAGGTACATTGTGGGGCCTTAAAATGTTAAATAATACCACAACCAACAGCAAAATGTTATTTTCTAAATTTATTGAAAAGAGCGCTTCAAAGAAATAATAGTAAATTAATCAGCAAAACTGGATCTAAAAATGAAATAATGGTGAAAGACACAATAATAACTACATAGTGTATGAAAGAAACCTAATAAGCCAATATTATTAATTTTCTATATATAATTCATTATTTTCTAGATCGACATATCTAACAAGAAGAACCAATCATTATCTTCAGCGCTCTCCATAGCAAAGTCACAGGTCTCTGAACTAAAGGTGAGTTTCATGGGGAAAGTCTCGAGTATTTGTTAAAAAGTAAAGAGATTTTAGTTAAAGTTTTGCTTGTGGTCAAAAATTCTACCTCATTTATGTAGATTTGTGTGCAGCTGATAGGAACTAAGAGATCCGAGAGTAAAGGTCTAAATGTGATGGTCGTATCATCCAACCCTTCATGCAGCCATTACATTTACTGATATCACTAACGACCCACAGAAAACTGGACCCTTCCAAAATCAATGCTTTACAGTATAAGAATATTGTATAAATGGTTTTCATGAGTTGCAACCATGTTTTTTTTTTTTAACCCGGTCAGATAACTGTCAGCTAGACACTAACTTGGCTGGCAACGCTGCCACTCGGCCATCAATATGTGAGGTTGGCTGTTTTCACATTGATAAAGATGGAGAATCATGTGTCCTGATATCTCTGTCTGGACGGACTTGACTAGTGATGAGCGAGTGCAATCGTTACTATTTGCTACTCGCATCGATATTGCGGTTTCTGTGCTATTCGTTACATTGTGAGGATTTGTGCACTTGCCTCGCAATATTAGAATTTCCCACCCAGCATGCTTAGAGTCTGATGTGCAGCCACTAAACATGCTGAGCTTGTTAACCAATCACAGTAATGCCACAGTCATCTTGGTTGTGGCATTACTGTGATTGGCTGGCTGCAGACCGTCATAAAGTCTATATAAGCCCTGCCACCGCTATCTTGCATACATTGCTTTTGAAAATAGCATAGTAGTAGCATAAGAAGAGAGCGAGCAGCTTCTAGGGAGAGCATTTCAGGCTTGTATAAAACACAAAAGCTCTTTTCAGAGCTACCTGGATTGTATACTAGGTCAGTGTAGTGTAGGGAGGGAGAGTTTGTGGAAAGGGAGAGTGTTTAAAGCAGTGTTCCAGGATCTACATGTTACCAGAATACCACAGCTCTTTTCAGAGCTTAAACCACTGTGAACTACAAAAGCTCACCAATTTATTCGGTCCTAGTGTGTTTCTCAAATCAGCAGTACTAGGCTTTAGTGCTGACTGGTATAAAGAATGCACTGGTCATTTTTACCTCTGTCATTTTTGGGGTGACAGTTTGCTTGGCTTGTGCCGTCAAAAGCTCACCAATTTATACAGTCCTAGTGTACTTGTAAAATCCAAAGCAGTACTAGCTTTTTGTGCTGCCTGGTATAATGCATGCACTGGTCGTCTATAGCCGTCATTTTGGAGGTCACAATTAGCTTGGCTTGGCTGTCAAAAGCTCACAAATATGTCACCAAAACCCAAAATGCTCTGAGGCATTGAGTCTATCTCCAAGGCACTGAGTCTGTGACAGGTCAGAAGAAGCTTGATGCATCCACTATGTTCCTGGCAAAATTTCCTGGTCTGGAACGTAAACATGTCTGGAAGCCAGAAGAGCGCAAGCAGATTCTGTCTTGGATGGCAGATAAGGCCTCTACTCATTTCTCAAGCAGCACCAAATCCACACAGTCAAATCTTGATAAGAGGCAAAAAGTTGGCACATCCAATCCTCAACCTGGTCCTCCTTCCTCCCCCTACCTGAGTCACAGGAGACATATGACCCCAAGTTTGGCCATTCTGAGGATCTGTTTTATACGTATCCTTTAGTCAGCTCTGGCCTCTCACCGTCCAGTATTCAAAGGGATGTGAGGATGTGGCGGGCACTAATGTGCAAATATTTGAGCATCCACGGCCATAAGAAAGCCACTTTGAGCAATGTGATGTACTGTCTCAAGAGGTGGAGGATGATGATGATGAGACACCATTGCATCAGGTTAAGCCCTTATTACCCAAGTGCCACCACCACCAGGGCCACTGGGAGAGCCTGGTAAAGGGCCTGGAATTGGCGCTATGATAAATGCACCATTTTCAGGGGTGGCTGAGGACTGCTATTCTTTAGCATGTGCTGGCCCCAAAATAATGGTTTCTCACCCCACTGAGAATACCAGCCTTCAGCTGCCTAGTTTTACCTTGGCTGGCAATTAAAAATAGGGCGGAGCCCATACATTTTTTTTTGCAAGCCAAGGTAAAATTACGCAGCTGAGGGTGGCAGCTCATAGCTGTCCGCTTTCACTGGGCTAGACTTAAAAATACTGCGAAGCCCCGCACGTTTTTTATTATTTATTTAACTCCCTATGACGGCCTGTTGGTTGCCATACACTAATGTGTATGGCTACCGAGCACAATCCCCGTCCAGATTGTGGAAATGCACTCTGACTGCCAATCACAGAGGTGCTCGCAGAGTTTGAGTGTCTGTGATTGGCTGTTTGCCGGTCAGTGCAGTGAATATGCAAGTAGCTTAATGGGTGGCCCTGGAAGTAGCAGCAGGAGTCTGGTAAGCCAATCTACTATCTATCTATCTATCTATCTATCTATCTATCTATCTATCTATCTATCTTCACTAGGTCCTGTCACTCAGAGCAGACAGCTCAGCTGTATGGCAGAACAGTATGCAGACAGTCTACATTGTCTGCATACTGTTCCCATGCAGTTTGAGCACGTTGTCATTCTCTCTGCCTTTTTGCAGCCCTCCAGACCTCACCGCTATTCGGTTACAGCATCTTTTTTCTTTGGTTACACTGCGCCTGCCAATCACAGTAATGCCATTATTAAAGATGAATATGGCAATACTATGACTGGCAAGCAATCACAGTATGTTTATTGGCTGAAAACAGTCAGCAAACTTGCTAGGCAGCTAACTCAAATATCAAAAGTAAAACCCAAAACACTCGCACAGTACCGAGTATGGGAATACTGTACTACTCATGCGAGTAGGGAATAGTAATGAGTAAACTTGCCCATCACTAGGGAGGATTAGTGAGCATCAGAGGGCAGTAGCTGAATACCAGCTTCAACATGCCCATCATGTGGATTGCTGACATTTGTGAGATTCTTGAGAACTTTGAATACTGCACCAAGATCGGGAGTGGTGATGAGACTATTATGACACTCCAGAGTGCCGAGTTTGGCGAATACCGTACTACTCGTGCAAGTAGCGAATAGTAATGAGTAAACTTGCCCATCACTAGGGAGGATTAGTAAGCATCAGAGGGCAGTAGCTGAATACCAGCTTCAACATGCCCATCATGTGGATTGCTGACATTTGTGAGGTTCTTGAGAACTTTTGAATACTGCACCAAGATCGTGATCGGTGATGAGGCTATTATGAGCATAACCATCCTGCTGCTCTGTCTGTTGAAACGATTGCTACATAATCTGAAGAGGAAGCTTTGAGTGCCCAGCAGGTGGCTATGGAGCCAGATTTTCTAATGGGTGATACTACACAGCCCAGCCAATATTTTCAGACAGCATTGGGTGATGATGAAGGAGAGGAGGATAAAGAGGGAGAGGACCTATTTTTCTGTACTACAGAAGGGACTCCCAACCCTAGCTTCATGTCTGTCCAGCATGGATTGGCTGGAGAAGAGGAGGTGGCGTGTCAGTGTGAGGAGAGGATGTGTATTGTTCCTCCTGGTGTGGGCACAGAACCTTTGCCTGTTGCTGTTTGGCCAACATGGCACAGTTCATGTGTAACTGTCAGTCCCAAGACCCTCGTGTAATCTTTATTTTCACCAGCAACTTATACTACTGGTTGGTCACCTTTCTCGACCCACGGTACAAGGAGAAATTTCCTTCTCTCCTTTTGGAGTCACCAAAGTTTGCAGAATGGAATCCTTCAAGAAGGTCATTGTAGATCGGTTGCTACTAACAGTGTCAGTTTACAACACATAAGCTACAGTTAGCTGAGTTTGTTTGCAGCGTTCTCTTGCACAAAGCACTTGCCCTTTTTATGTTTACTGATTTCATGTCAGGCAGATCAGGAAATGAATGTCTTATTATTCACCTGCCACTTGTATGAAATAAGTACTGTTCTGTAATGAATTGATATGATAACCTACATGGTATGGAGACTATGAACTAGCTGTATTTGACCTGGTACATACCTAGCACTGTTGCATGTTAATATTGTATCTGCACTAAAAACGTTATAAATACCTTGTATCCGTTACCTTTTTGACTGGTTTCTATGTTTGCGGATATTGTAATAAAATATGTTATCCCTTTTGCATTATCAACTCCTGTCCTCTCTTCTTTAACATGTTGCATTTGTAGTTGTGCAATTCATTCTTTAGAACGATTGCTTTAAGCTGGAAATTAATTTTGCTAATGTCATGCAAGTGCAATCTCTTTCATTAAGTTACTGGAAGCTCTAAAGTTCATTCAGGCTGTCGTGTTTAGCTTTTCCAGGACAGGGGTGTAATTATCACAAGTCTCTTTATAAGACTGATATACACCGTGTGCAGAATTATTGGGCAAGTTGTATTGTAGAGGATTATTTTTATTATTGATCAACAACTATGTTCTCAATCACCCAAAAGACTCAAATATCAAAGCTTAATATTTTTGGAAGTTGGAGTGGGTTTTTTTAGATTTGGCTCTTAGGAGGATATCTGTGTGTGCAGGTCACTATTACTGTGCAGAATTATTAGGCAACTTAATAAAACCAAATATATTCCACATCTCACTTGTTTATTTTCACCAGGTAAACCAATATAACCGCACAAAAATTAGAAAAAACATTTCGGGCATGCAAAAACAAAACCCCAAAAAATTAGTGCCCAAATATAGCCCCCTTTCTTTATGATGACACTCAGCAGCCTCCATCCATAGATTCTGTCAGTTGCTTGATCTGTTTACAAACAACATTGTGTGCAGCAGCCACCACAGCCTCCCAGACACTGTTCCCAGAGGTGTACTGTTTTCCCTCCCTGTAGATCTCACATTTTATGAGGGACCACAGGTTCTCTATGGGGGTTCAGATCGGTGAACAAGGGGGCCATGTCATCATTGTTTCTTCTTTTAGACCTTTACTGGCCAGCCATCGTGTGGAGTAGTTGGATGCATGTGATGGAGCATTGTCCTGCATGAAAATCATGTTTTTCTTGAATGATACCGACTTCTTCCTGTACACTGCTTGAAGAAGTTGTCTTCCAGAAACTATGTGTAAAATGTATTAATATACTGGAGCCAGCTATATACTGGTGTGACAACATTGCTGCCAAGAGCTTAGGGGGTACTATGTATGTCCCACCTGAATTTTATATATAGATACTAAATTTATGTGACAGCTCAGCGCTAACGTTATAACAATGGCGACAATAATTAATAATAAAAGTAGTTTTTTCTGAAATTATCTTTTGTGTGCAGTCTTTAAATGTAGAGGCTCTAGGTTCTTCTGTAGACATAAAGGTATCTGTTAATGTTTTCCAACAGGTGTTTGGGTCCTGGTGGTGCCTATAAATATAGAATGTGTTAATGAAAGCTTGTGTTTAAAACTTGTGAACTCCCTAAAAAAATAACATAAAATGTTTTGCTGGGTTGCTTACCAGTGTGTAGTAGTTTTGCTGGTGAGCTTACCAGTGTGTAGTAGTTTTGCTGGTGAGCTTACCAGTGTGTAGTAGTTTTGCTGGTGAGCTTACCAGTGTGTAGTAGTTTTGCTGGTGAGCTTACCAGTGTGTAGTAGTTTTTGCTGGTGAGCTTACCATGTGTAGTAGTTTTGCTGGTGAGCTTTACCATGTGTAGTAGTTTTGCTGGTGAGCATTACCATGTGTATAGTTTTTGCTGTGAGCTTACCAGTGTGTAGTAGTTTTATCTGTAACAGTCTCAATCTGTACTCTTGTGGAGATTTGCATTCTTAATCCTAAGGGTATATCTCATGTAGGGTGTTTGGGGCTAAATACAAAAAGGCAGACCATTTGTTATATCTGAAACTATCTTATATCTACATATTTTCAGATATAACAAATGGTCTGGCTTTTTGTATTTAACATTGAGACTGTTACAGATAAAACTTCTACACACTGGTAAGCTCACCAGCAAAACATTTTTTTAGGGAGTTCACAGGTTTTAAACACAAGCTTTCATCAACACATTCTACAATTATAGGCACCACCAGGACCCAAGCCCCCTGTTGGAAAACATTAACAGACACCTTTATGTCTACAGGAGAACCTAGAGCCTCTACATTTAAAGACTGCACGCAAAACATATTTGATTTTAATATTTTTAATATTTTAAATGTTTTAACTAAATTGATTGTATAGCACATATGTGTAATAAATTATATGAAATTTCAGAAAAACCAACTCTTTTATTATTAATTATTGTCGCCATTGTTATAACGTTAGTGCCGAGCTGTCACATAAATTTAGTGTCTTCCAGAAACTGGCTGTAGCTTCACTCCACCCTCAACCCGAAAAGGTTCCACAAGTTCATCTTTGATTATCCCAGCCCATACCAGTACCTCACCTCCACCTTACTGATGTCTGAGTCGGAGTGGAGCTCTCTGCCCTTTACTGATCCAGCCTCTGGCCCATCCATCTGGCCATCAAGAGTCACTCTCATTTCATCAGTCCATAAAACCTTTGAAAAATCAGTCTTCAGATATTTATTGGCCCAGTCTTGACGTTTTATCTTATGTTTCTTGTTCAGAGGTGGTGGTTTTTCAGCCTTCCTTACCTTGGCCATGTCCCTGAGTATAGCACACCTTGTGCTTTTTGATACTCCAGTAACGTTGCAGCTCTGAAATATGGCAAAACTGGTGGCAAGTGGCATCTTGGCAGCTTCATGCTTGATTTTCCTCAATTCATGGGCAGTTATTTTGCACCTGTTTTGCCCAACATGCTTTTTGCGACTCTGTTGGCTATTTGCCATGAAACACTTGATTGTTCGGTGATTTCAAGACTGCTGCATCCCTCTGCAAGACATCTCACAATTTTGGACTTTTCAGAGCCTATCAAATCTCTCTTCTGACCCATTTTGCCTAAGGAAAGGCATTTGCCTAATAATTAAACACACCTTATATAGGGGTGTAGACAGTGGCGTAACTTCAGGCCCCGTGGCCCCGATGCGAAACCTCCAATGGGGCCCTCAATTATTGCAAATCTTTAATAGCATTAGTCTTTTTCTATAGGCCAGTGGGACTTTTGGGGCCCCCCTAGGCTGCAGGGCCCGGGTGCGATCGCAACCCCTGCACCTATTGTAGTTACGCCCCTGGGTGTTGATGTCATTACACCACACACATTACAGAGATGCACATCACTTGATTTACTTAATTGGTTGTTGGCTCTCAAGCCTATACATCTTGGAGTAGGACAATATGTATAAAAAGTATCATGTGATCAAAATACTCATTTGCCTAATAATTCTGCACACAGTGTAATGTGCACAATGGTTCCAAAGCTCCCTGTAGTAGTAACTCATGAGAAGCAGATGTACATATAGCGGTCATGTGACTCAGCACCTTTTGCCATAGGAAAGACACATTGCAAGCAATTTCACATTATACAATCTCTAAATTCTCCTTAGCTTTCCATGTGGGTTTGGTTAATCGTTTAGCTTTCACTAGATGCTGTATGGAGATGTAGGTCTCTCCCCTGCAGTTCTAATCTGGCAGAGACTGTGAAGTTTTAGCTTCAACCATGAGTTCCAGCAGGAAGTGCAAGGGTGGGGTCTTTTGTGCTCCTTGCAGAGCTTAGCAGAGGGGACAGTGGGCAGGGATGGCTTCAGACACAATGATACTTTGTTGTTAAGACCCAGTGCATAGGCATTGTGTTTGCAGACTGTATGTAAGCTGATCTGCCTTTATGGTTATAACTGGAAGATGTGTCTTTTACTGGGCTGTAAACACAATTATTTACTCACTGTGAAGGCAGAACATAATTTATACTATTCTGGCTATTCAATACCCTGCAGTATTAGGTGCCTGAACTATCATTTCTTCTGATATTCATATGGACCGTTACTCATGTGCATGTAAAGCGTCCCCAGATCATTTAACTCAGCCACAAAGACATTGAAAGAATCCAGGAGAGGTGCTAATGCTTTTCACTGAAAATCATGTATTGATGTACAATGCAGCAGGTAAAGGGGGTGATTCTTCGCAGAGCAGCAAAACGTGTCTAACTAAAATGACTGCAGAATGATTACATGGGAAAGAAGAGAGGGGAAAACTGACATCACAGAAGCTACAGGGAGAGGGAAGGAACAAAATACCAATAAGCATTGCTTCTGCCTAGAAACAGAGTGCAATACACAGCACAAAACACATAGAATGATTCCCAATCATGGAACATGCAAAATATAAAAAGGGGGGGGACAAGAGGCGTAATAGTGCCCTATCACTAGTGACACTGGTGTGCAAACGGTGGTGCTGTGTGGCCGCTCACCTGGTCCAGTTGTGGTCCCCACAACTGGTTTGAAGGCGTTTAGGAATCAATGTTCCAAGCTGCTGTAGGACCTCCACCTACCACTGGATAGTGGTATGTTCCAAGAGAAAATGATGGGAGTGATGGTGTGTCACGGTCCGCGCTGCTTCTGGGTTCAAATAACTCACCAAAGAGCCCAACAACTTTTCATCCTCTTTATTTCTTCTCCTACGGTGCCTTCCTCAGGGATATTACAAACATAATCACAGAGGGGGTTTTTATAGCCCCTAGATCCACAAGAAAAGAGGTGTCATCTATTTACCAGTGATGTCATCCTCATCATCACAAGTGGGTGGATCCACCCATTTTGACGCAATTTTCACATAACAAACAAATTACAGCTCAAAATTATTAAAAAAATGACCAACGTCTCCATCCATTATTGGTTAAATTAACCTAGAAGAAATTTTTCTAAAATGAGGCAAATAAAAGCCCAAAACACATAAAAAGGTTCGATCACTTCATTAGTATATATAAAAAATAATGAGTTAGGTCTTTACTCGTTGGAGACTAGAACCTGGGGTTCAGTGCAACCTAAAGGGTTAACAGTGGTAGGCAGATTGCTGAAGAGATCAGCTGATATGTGTGGGAAATGATGCGAGGTCAGCGCCTGAGCCCGCAACAAGGGGGAGGGGGGCGAACCTAGGACATACAGCAAGTTCTAGATTGATAAGGGGTTAAATAAAAAGTAAAAAGAGGTATATTATATCTCACTTTTGTCTTATTTAGATCTCTGCCAGCAAGAACAGCCGAGTGGAGCTCAAATCACCAAACACCTCAGAAACAGAGGAGGACTCTACAATCAGCACAGACCCAACATCAAAAGGTGAAGATCAAAAAAAGAAAAGAAGATCTGAAATGACAACAAAACAAGAAGAAGAACCAGAAAATGATGAAATACCGGTAGTCAAAATGAGAAGTGGTAAGTTTGAGAATCACCTCTATGTTGTGTGATGTGTGTCAGTGTGGAGAATTCATGTGGGGCAGATGTCACCTGTCAGTGCTGGGATTGTCACAGGTATGATGCCTGAAAATGATTTTGTGACTGTACCAGCCACAGCGCCTGTACATCATGTAACATACACGATGTAATATGTACGGCATGGTGGCTCAGTGATTAGTGTACGGCATGGCGGCTCAGTGATTAGTGTACGGCATGGCGGCTCAGTGATTAGTGTACGGCATGGTGCTCAGTGATTAGTGTACGGCATGGTGGCTCAGTGATTGGTGTACGGCAGGCGGCTCAGTGATTAGTGTACGGCATGGCGGCTCAGTGATTAGTGTACGGCATGGTGGCTCAGTGATTAGTGTACGGCATGGTGGCTCAGTGATTAGTGTACGGCATGTGGCTCAGTGATTAGTGTACGGCATGGTGGCTCATGATTAGTGTACGGCATGGTGGCTCAGTGATTATGTACGGCATGGTGGCTCAGTGATTAGTGTACGGCATGGCGGCTCAGTGATTAGTGTACGGCATGGCGGCTCAGTGATTAGTGTACGGCATGGTGCTCAGTGATTACTGTACGGCATGGTGGCTCAGTGATTAGTGTACGGCATGGTGGCTCAGTGATTAGTGTACGGCATGGTGGCTCAGTGGTTAGTGTACGGCATGGTGGCTTAGTGATTAGTGTACGGCATGGTGGCTCAGTGGTTGGCACTGCAGTCTTGCAGCCCTGTAATGCACTATGGAAGAAATAGCGCTATATAAGTGAGCAAATATTATTACTAGATGTGGGCCAGATGCTAATATATCAGGAGGGTGGTGACAACACAGTGGGCACAGGCTCTGTGATGCTGGGACGGTGTCTGTCTCTCCTCCTATACGCTCTTCCCTGTCCACTCTCTCCCCCCATGTGCTGTCTCTCTTCCCCCTGTGCTCTTTACTTAGACTTGTCTCCCCTCTGTGCGCTGTCATCTCCACTCATCTGCTCTCTCACTTGCCTGTGAACCCCTGAGCCCAATGTCTGTGCTGTCTCTGTCCCCCTTTGTGTGCTGTCTCTGTCCCCATGTGCCCTCGTTCCATCCCCGGTGCGCTCTCTCTGCTCCCCTCTGTGATCTCTCTCTCTGTTCCGAGTGCGCGCTCTGTCTACTCTCTCTGTGCGCACTCTCGCTGCCCCCCCTTGCAGAAATCTGGAGATGGGAGGAGAGTGTGCGGAGAGTGGGAGAGGTAAGTGGAGCATGCGGAGACCAGGAGAGGGGAGCATGCAGATATCAGAAGAGGGGAGGGGAGCAGGCAAGTGGAGATCGGGAGAGGAACGTGCAGAGATCAAGAAACAGGAGGGGAGCAGAGCATGCGGAGAGCAGAGATGGGAACAGAATGTGCGGAATCCAGGAGAGGGGAGGGGAGTAAAGTGTACAGAGACCGAGTGAGGGGAGCGGAGTGTGTGGAGACCAGGACCAGGAGAGAGAAGAGCATGCAGAGACCAGTGGAGAACATGTGGAGACCATGACTGGGGGAGGGAAGGGGAGCGGAGGGTGCAGAGACCAAGACAAAGGAGGGGAGCGGAGCGCATAGAGAGTGAGACTGGGGAAGGGGTGGAGACTGGGAACAGGGGAGGGACAGTTGTGGGCAGAGACCGGGACCGAGGAAGTGGAGCACTGCATGCGAAGACCAGGGGAGAGGAGCTGAGCATGCAGAATAGAGCATGTGGAGACCAGGACCAGGGGAGGGGAGCATAGCTTGCAAAAACTGGGACGAGGGAAAGCGAGCAGAGACCAGGGAAGGGGAGCAGAGCATGTGGAGACCAGGAGTGCGGGAGGGATCGGAGTGTGCAGAGACTTGAGGGGGAGATAGGAGCATGCGGAGACTGGGACTGAGGGACAGGAGCAGAGCCTGCAAAGACCAGGACAGGGAAGGGGAGTGTGCAGAGACCAGGCCTGTGGGAGGGGAGAAAAGAGTGCGGAGACTGGTACCGGGGGAACGGAGTGTGCAGAGACTTTGGACCGGAATAAGGGAGTGGAGTGTGCTGGAACTAGGACCAAGGGAGGTGTGCATGCTGAGATTGGGGGAGCTGTAATAATAATAATACCTGCTCTCTGTGTTCCCCCACTCCGTGTGTGCTAAAGGACCTATTAGGATTTCCCAGTCATTTGATCTGTGACTCCGCCCATGACAGTGACATCACCACAGATCCTATAACCAATGAGAGGCACAGAGGTGATTTAGAGGTGTGCGGCGAGAGGTAGGAGGGGAGTAGAAGGCGCGAGGGGGGCGACATATGCAGCGTCAGTGTTGTATGTCGCTTCCAGTGTTCTTTATATTTGGACACCCATCACTTGACCAATCAGAGGATGGGAGGACACCATGATGGCGGAGGTTGATTACAGACGGGACAGGGCAATTATATAAAAAGATATTATTATTATTATTATTATGTAGGCCCATTACTTACATTACATTTATTTCTCATAGGTTCCATCTTCCGCTGGCTGACAAACGGCACAACATCCAAAAATAAAATAACAAACAAAAAGAGAGGAGGTAAGTGTGAGGATCACTCCATGTGTGATGTCGGTCATGAGGAGAATTCATGTGGGGGCAGATGTTACCTGTCAGTGCTGGGATTGTCACATGTATGATGGATAACAATGATCCCACACCTCTGTATGGAGAAGAATCCTCAGCTGACCGGCCACAGTCACTGTACAGTAGTATCATGTAATATGGAGTTCAATCACTTATATTATATTTTCTTCTCATAGGTTCCATCTTCAATTGGCTCAAAAAAGACCGAAAATAAGAAGAAAACATTTAAAATTTAATTTATAAAGTAGATAAGTAGATTAATAGATAGATAAGATAGATTTGTAGATAAATGGATTATTAGATAGGATAGATATAAGGATAAGATGTATTAATAAATAGGATATATAAGTGTATAGATAGATAATTGTATCTTCTATATAATTGTCTAAGGATTTTTTGCGTCTGTCGCCGAAATCGCGCGCCAGACACAGGCCGCTCATTGGTGCCCGCCTGAGGTGGGCGCCAATAAGCGCAGACTATGCAAATAGGCGCGAGAATTCAAAGTTCGAATTTCGCGCCTATTTGCAGCCCGGCGAGAGCGGCGCGTTACTGTACTCAGCGTATTTGAAATATGGCGCCATAGCGCGCGCTGCTGTTCCGATTGGTCGGCGCTGAAAGCGGCGACCAATCAGAGAAGCAGCGCGCAGTTTGAATGCTGCTGCTCTGATTGGTCGTCGCTGAACGCGGCGAGCAATCAAAATAGCGCCGCTGAACGCGGCGACCAATCAGAGAAGCGGCGTGCAGTTTGAGTTTATAGATAGGTAGATAGATAGGTAGATAGATGGATGGATGGATGGATAGATGGAAGATAGGGCCACGTCACACACACAGATAATTGTGCAAATATTGTTGGCAGATCTCTGGTTACAGATTGTCCCATTTTGTGGCTGTATACAAATGGAACAATGTGTCCATGATTTCACTGCAACCAGAGATCTGCCAACAATATCTGCACAATTATCTGTGTGTGTGACGTGGCCCATAGGCGGCCGTCACACGCTGAGATATCTCTAGCGATATTGTAAGCGATCACGTGCACGCGGATCGCTAACAATATCGCTCACATCGCTGGTGAGATGTCACACAGACAGACTCACCAGCGATGTGGAGCCGCGATCTCGCTGGTAACTATGGTACACATCGGGTAACTAGGCGCCGCGCGTCGCTTAGTTACCCGACGTGTACCATAGTTACCATCTCCCAGCATAGGCTCTGCGCTGGAAGATCGTTCATCGTGGTGTTATACACCACGATGAAGCAGATCGTGACATCGTTCATCGCTAGATCTGTCTGAGCTCCGGAGCTCAGATCAGCGATGTCACGATCAAGCGA